>CM021100.1:376745730-376884776 GCA_007115665.2 Sequoiadendron giganteum | reverse complement strand
AAGTGTAAAGTGTGCACCAAATCTTCATCAAGATCAAGATAAGGTAGATAGATGGAAATGGGTTGCATAAATGGTTCGTGAATGAATTGATTTATTATGGATAAGATGGATGAAACACTAGATTTATTATGAATGTGATAAGATGCTTTCACCTGAACTAGCGCACGTAGATGCTTGATTCAACACATGATTCTTGTTTTCTAGGTTTACATCATGGTACCTATTCAAAGTGCCACCGAAGTGGTTTTCACTAGACGATAATTTTTTATTTACTATTTTCAATCCTTTTTATGATTTTTTTGGATTTTTTAAATTTTTAATTTTTTTGGGTTTTTTGCTGAAAGATTTTAAGCTCATGTTGAATCACCTAGTACTGCTAACATTGATGCTTCTGTCATAATGTTCCATCGATATCCTACTTGAAGAAGTTGATTTTCCAAGATACGTACACTTGAATGCAACTTTTGAGATTCCTGATATGCTTTGTTAATACCAGAGTTAACTTTGTATTTATGCAGATATCGTAGTAGAATGCCTTCTAAATCCTTATGATGAAGGGTCATTTCCAACACATGGTCAATGTGAGAATTGAGTATCATGCGTGGAGGCGTGGATGGTGGAGTGTATTTAGGAATAAAAGATGGATTTGTTGATAGTTTGGAACCTTCGTCTCTCTAAACTTGGGAAGATGAGCAATGATGGGTGGATACGGAAGTGTGCATGAAATTAGGACCAACAACTTCATATACTTGATATGTTGCTTGAGAAGTATGCTTTTTCCTTTGTTGACATTTTTGATGGATATTTGCCCCTTTTTTATTTTGCCCCACAATTTCTTTGACTAATGGAACTTGATAGGGATAATCATTCTTTGTATTCTTTGGTATCCACTTGTATTTGATTTTTCCTTCATGCTTCACTACTTTTTTTTCTTTGATTGCATTATTTTTTCTTTTATTCAACTCTTTCTTCTGATGTTGGTCCCAATTCATGGATGGGGTGATGGGTGGATTAAGATTCGTGATGTGGCGGGTTGTAGTATTGGCATTGGTTTCATCATAAGGATTCTTCGTGCTCCCTATGTTGACATTTTCTTGAGACAAATTTGCACTAGTTCTAAGATACCTTGTTCATGCAGACATAATTTTTTTCCTTGATAATTCATCTGCTGAAAAACTTTATCTGCAATAGGATATGATTTACCTTGGAAACAAGGCACTAATCCTTCTCTGCTCTGTAGTGGATCTTCGAAAGTGACAACTTCTTTATTGATGAGATAGCTTTCCCTAAGAAAGGTAAGTGATCCAAGTTTATAAGTGATAGGATCCTCTATATGTGGGATAAATTCCTGATCGATATCTTTGGCTTGATCTTGTGAGATATCAGATTCAAATGATTTTTCAAGAAGTGTTGATGATTCAATGTCCACGTAATTTTCTTCATGATTCATTCTTGATATGCTTTCACATGATTTTTCTAATTCACAACTTCTATAGGAGCCTTCTTCATGATCTATTTCTACTATGTCTCCATAGGATGTTTCTGATTTACAAATTTTGTAGAAGCCTTCTTCATGTTATTTTTTTGATATGACTCCTCATGATGTCTTTGATTCACAACTTTTGTAGAAGCCTTCTTCATGATCCACTTCTGGTATGTCTCTAGATTTTACTATACCTTGATCATGAATATAAATGTTAAGAGTAGGAGACTCTTGTTCCTCGATAATGATATCAAGAGTATGATACTCTTGCTTTGAATAAAGATCATCTATGTGTCCATCCAGAGAAATAATCTCATGGGTAGACAAAGGGGTATGTGCTATATGGATATGGTCATCATTCACGACATCTTGTATAGATAGGAGAGTGTCCATTAGATCATTGTAGTATCTCAGAGATACAAATTCTCGATCTTGAGTGATTTTAGAATTGCTTTCAACATGCTTTCGATCAAGTTCTTGACATGGGTTGATTTCAAAGGATGGATTGTCTACAAGGGATTCTTAGACATTGTTATTAGGAATGGGAAGTGGATCAATATCCTATTGATCTTTGAGGATTCCTTCACTATCCATAATCATGAGGTCGAGGGATGTCAGTATGTCTTGGGAAGGACCATTGCTAGACCTTGGTGATAGATGTTGATCATGATTTAAAATAAATTCTTGAGATATGTCCTCTAACTCATTAGGTGATGTAGAGACATTGTCAACATGATCATTGGTTGATGGATCTTGGATTATATCAATAGGATCTAAAAACATCAACACGAGCCTTGAAATAGATCTTTGTAGGAGGGATCTTGATCATGACTAAAAAATGGCTCTTGATGTACATTGATTTGATTGTTGGATGAGGTGGAAACATCTTCAAGGTGCTCATTGATGAGTAGTTGTGATTGATCTTTGAGATGTGATGACTGATCTTTGAGATAGGGTGGTTGGGTTTGTTCTTGATATTGTTGCCCAACCTCTTGATATTTGAGATATTGTTCTTGATGTGGTTGTGAACCCAACTCAATGCTTTGATGACATGGTTCAACAATGGAAGAGTGTATTGATTTTTGGGTGGAGATGTCTCTTGGTGATATGAATCAATGAGTTTATTGAGTGTAGAAATTTTATTTTGCAAGATTTGATCTTGACATTATCGATATCGTTGAACTGGTTGTTGACCAAGCATAATCGGATTGTGTACCGGTGGTTTCTTCATGGGATCACAGATGGATTGACTCTGGACAATGTTTTGATTTGGTGTGATGTTTAGATTTGGAATTATAGGTTGACTTTGAACATTGTTGTGGTTGAGAATCATATTGCCTTGATTTAGGTATCTTTGATTTTGCATGGGGTTACCTTGACTTGGATCAATATATTGCTTGGTCTTTGACCAATATTGGTTTGATTTGCAAATGCATCTATCCCAAAATTCACCAAGTGTGGATTTGATACATTCATGGTTGATAATTTTTCACTTGGTATATTCACATTTGGTATGCATGGATTGGATGGGATAATATTGTTTTGTTGAAGACTCATTTTTGGTTGATAAATTTGTAAGTTTTGACTTTTATTTAAATCTACCATAGGGAAAGGTGGTCCAAAATTCGGATTGAGAAAAATAATATTTGTATCATTGAGGTTTGGAGGAAATAATGATGACATGTATGGATTGCATAAATGTGAGTTTTGATAATCAATTGGCATTGTGAGACTTGGATAGTTAGGTTGACTTGGATTACTCATGATGTATGAATCAAGTTTATATTCCATGTTTTTCTTCTGTTTTGACATTGTTGCAAAAGTGAACCTCTAAGGTGTTTAGGACCAATTCTGAGATGAAGGATGAAAGAGGTGAACGATATGGGTGTTTAAACTTTTAGGAATTGATTTGATTTGATTTTGATTGAGGATAGTTTGACTAAGTGTGTTAAGTCAAACAAGGTGATTTTGGATAATGAACTTGTAAATTCTAGGAAGTTATGTTATACTAGAGTAAACTTGTACACAAGAGGATAATTTGAGTAAGTTTGTCAAGTCAAACAAGATGATTTTGAATAATAAAATTGTAAACTCTAGGAAGTTGTGTTATCCTAGAGTAAACTCATACACAAGAGGATAATTTGACTAATTGTGTGAAGCCAAATAAAGTGATAATGAACTCCTAGACCCCAAGATGTTATATTTTATCAAGAGGTAAATTTGCTCACAAGGTTAATTTGACTAAGTGTATTAAATCAAAGAAGATGATTTTTATTTTTCCCATAAGTTTAGTATAAATGATGTTTTCAAAGTTCCTAAGAGTTTTTTAGTGAGATGGGATTTGATTTTGATGATTGAAAGATGGGTGAGGTGTTTGACTTGATCCTAGATGAACCTAAGAGGAGCTGTTTACTAGACCAAGATATTGAAGAACATGCTTTTCCCTAAGAGTATTTCAAACCAAAAGATCAATGTTTGCATGGAAAACCATAAGACAGAAGATTGCAAGAACATGTATGGGGTTCAATTGGGGTTAATCTTGATTAATGAATTTCTTTTTACCACAATCACTTGTTGCTTAGTTTTTTAAATTGAATGTCCAATGTCCTAATTTTCTTTCATCCCACAAAGTTCATTATGTGGAAATCAAGGAAATCAAGGCAAATGTTACCTATTGTTGACTTTAGTAAGAAAATTGAGATGAAATCCTAATGCTTAGAAGCCTCTAAGGATACGAATCCCAAGGAAAAGAAATAGCTTGTGAATTTGTTCAAGGGTATTTGCTTCTCCTAAAGGGTTTGAAATTTTGAAGATCTTGTGAATGTTTCTTTTCAACTATTCTCAATCAAAGCAATGTTTTTTCAATTCTAAGAACATGTCCAATCCTAGGATGAAGAGACAATATTTGTTGGGATCTCATTTGGATAAATCTAGCTGCACATATTCAGTGCCGAAGATTAGATGCTTGACCACACAGGCTCCCCCTTATAGTGCACTCCCTTCTTGGTTCAACCAAGCAGCACTACCCATGAATCTCCCATGGTATACTTTTAATCTCTACAAAAAAATTGCATGTATATGTGGGGTGGCTTCAAAGGACATGAACTTTTGCACCAACAAATAGATTAGGATTTGGCCTCTACAAAAATTGGTTCATAATCAGGGTACCCATTCAGAAGGCCACATGAAAACAAGACCAATTTATATAAAGAGTATCACCTGCTTATCCGTAGGAGCTCCTGTAATGATGAACTTTCCTCACCATTCAAATTTTTATACTGATTGGGAATAGCTTGGCATTTAGCTCGTTATCAGTTTGAGTTGTTCCCTTGGGGTGAGTAATTTTTCCCACCAAGGCAGGCTCTCTAAAGGTGGATGATAGCGAAGGAGTGCATTTGTAGTTCGACCACCCAACACATTTAGGTAGGAGCACACACAATTCCTTTTCTTCACACTCACATGTTTTGTCCAAATTTTAGGTACCCAAACTGAAATGTGGAGGTAATCACTTACACAACTTAAGATCATCAAAAGGACTTTTGATTCTAAAGATCATCGTGAGGCATGAGAGAAGTGCATATGTACTTTAGATGATATTAATTTGTGAAAAATATTAAAAAACACCAAATGCACATGTTTATTTTAATTTCCAAAGGCAAAATTGAGTTCTTTTCAAAGCCCTAAAATCAAAATGTGAGAGTTGTTTGTCAAATTTTTAGAACCCAAATTCAAATTTAGTAAGTTTCTAAGATTCAATTTTAACTAATTTGAAAATCAAATCAAATAAATGATTAATTTTAAACCCCTAAAAGAAGTGAGTTGGATTAAAACAAAAAATGAGAGCATAAAATGATAGTCCTAGATTGTAACAACAAGCATTAAAAAATCAACTCCAATTCGTCCGCCTTTGTTCAACTCTGATGTCCTGCTCCAACACCAACCTGTGAAATATCATAAAGTAAAATATGATATTTGTTTCAAGGAATCGAGATAAATAACAGTCGATATTCATAGATAAACATGAAGTGTAAGCTATGACAAGATAAGTAATAGTTGATGACCTTCCCATCACTTCTTGTATCCAGTGCATCATAACCCAAAAGATATATTCATAACAAATGCATTAATTGATTATGACCTACAAAGCTAGATAATGAGATGGGGCTTCAAATGCGCAGATTAGTTCTTTCACTAGTACAAACTTCGCATGAATTTTATGAACAAAAAAGTTTTACATAATATAACTATAGACTGTGGTGCATAGGCTGCTGTTGGCTTCTCTAGGATCGGTATAATTCCACATAAACAACTGCAAGTTTGACTTAGTGTGAATTTTATTTGCAACATAAATGCAAGGTACCAACATTTGGTGCTAAAAGTAACTTTGATTCTGACATGGATTGTTAATGCCAGATTTGGAGAAGAAAACATCAAAACATCATCATCTAAAATCAAAGCAAAGATCATACGCCGCCTTGAAAACTTTCAAACTACTGCAATAAAAACTACAATTGAAAAAAAACAGCGAATAAAGGCATTTAGAAACTTTCAAGTTACTGCTATTGATAGGTGGAAATTCCAATTCAACAGCCTTTGTTAGAATGTGATGATTGCAAGGCATAGAAATGTGCTTTAAGATGCAGAAGCGTAGAATAAGGCATGTGAATAAATCTGAAACCACACATGTTGTTCGTGGGGTAGAGTGAGAAGGCTCTAGATGTAAATCGGCCAAGTCAAACAACACAGCTCAAACACTCGAAGCCACTGGAACATGTAAAAACAGGAACTCAACCAAAAGGCATGAGAAGACCACTATATTAGAGCATCAACATATCAAATAATCGCAAGTCAATGAGTAAATGGCATCCAAACACAATGAAAGCCACGGGTATATCTGAAGAAACAAAAAAAATAAAAAAATACAAATGACCATCTGCTTCTAAAAATGCATGATGCATTCTTTAGTCTTTCAAAGCATTTTATCTTTAAGATGCGTTTTTCCTTTTATATTGGCAATACAAAGCATTTTTATTTTCACAGAAAGGAGCAATTCCATTCCTTGGACAACACTAGAATTTGAACTTGAAGAAGTGCGTACTAACCCAATAAAATTCTCTTGTTTACTGTTTACCATATTGTCGATGCATCTAACTACTTTTATATGTGCGGGTGATCTCAGAAAGCTTCGGAAATGTTAATGTCATAATAGTAATACAAATATTGCAACAACACCGAAATATAAAGAAATGGTGACACTTCTGCTGGTTGTGTGCAATTCAAGTCCATAGTAACTATTTTGTCAGACCACTTTATTACCATATACTGTGAAATCATAGTGGAGTTTCACACTGACATTGATATGCCAAAACCATCAATAGTAGCTGTCATTCAAATTCGATCAACCTTCGCTTCATACGCTACTCAAAGGATATGTTAAGATTTTGTAGCAACTTCAAGGAGAATATTGAGATTTCGCTCAAGCCTCGAGCCAACAAGAGAGCCTTTTAAAATAGTTTAAGAATATATCTATCAAAAGAAAATAAATGTGGACTGCATGAATGAGATTTGATAACATCAATTATTCTACGTGCATTTGACTATTATCTTCATTCCCTTCTTCTCACATACGTTTGTCAGAAATGAATATAAATGAAAAATGTAGGCTTTGAAGCTATCGGTGGGTTCTTGTCAGTACCTTTCACCTACCCCATGTGGTGCATGGAGTTCAACCTGATCTTGTATTGCCAAACAATACATTCATTCACTTGCGGTGGAAGGTAGTGGTAGTTGAACAAAAAAAAAGCACCTAATTTAATCTGACTGCTGATCAGAGCATTAATTTTCTAACTACTACTAATCGGATTTACTAGATTCTTTCGTATTGAGAGCATATTATGAGAGTATTTTGCCAAAAAAAAATGTTAATATACATAGGTGCACGGCATGAGTTGTCTTAACAGAAAAATACATGTTGCATGGTATAGATAAAACTGGAAAGAAAGCATATATGGGTAAAGTGGGTGCCGAGAGAGTGGCACAATAAAACTAATGGAGAATAGATATGTAGAATAGTGAATCTATTGGAGGAGAAGCGATCATGGGAAGGCACAATTATCGGATAGTGGGAAGGCAGAAAGGACTGTCAAGCGGTGGAAGACAGGCTGAAATTTTCACCCCGAGGCAGTGATGACACAAGGCAGGAATCCTTATGAAGGTAGTGGTAGAAAATAACAACAACGATTGGTAAGGCCAAAAAAACTTTCAAGCAAGTGCTTTTTGGCAGGTGTAAAGCTGATTTCCACCATCTCCAGAAAGTAATGATTGCAAGACATCCAAAAATATATACACTCTTAACATCTTCATGATTGAGGTCTAAAAAGAATGCGCAAGTTGTTTAAGCTACTCAATGAGACATCACAGTAGGAATATATATATTATCAATGTTTAAGCTGAATTCAACATCCAAATTCTTAATGAACTAGAAATAGTATAAAAGCAACCCTTAGATTTCAATAGGTATAAAGTATGGGAAATTAATTGTCCTTCAAAAATATAATCACAAACATACCCATCCTTTGAAATCTTAAAGATACTTAAATTAGACAAGACTATAGTAACAAGAGAGCCTACCAAAGTAAAGCAGTTATCCAAGATAGTAAAGACACTTTATTACAATCGAAGGTTAAAGTGGATTGGTGGCACTCATGAATACAGTCTTAACAATAGATAACCGACTTTATATTCCTCAAATTCAACCTTAAATAAAAGAATTATATTTTGATGGTAAGCATCAATAAATACTCTCAGATTTCAATGTTTTTAAGATAAGAAAAATACTTTATACTCATATTGAGATGAACAGAAAAAAAAGATGCGCTAATCGATACTTGAACAAAAGTCAAAGATTGTATATTTCTATTCAATGGCAAAAAAATCTAAAAAAGAAAACACAAGCAACATGTTAGATGGTGAGATGGTGAGTTTCTTTTTCTTTTTTAACAAACATGAGCTTGTGCCCCTCCTTCTAGTGCCAGAATGTATAAAATAATTTTCACAAACTTCAAACAATGAACCACATTAGCATTGTTAGTCCGTTTAAAGCAAGTAAAACTAACATCTTTATGAGATATTGAATTATACTAAATAATGCAGAAAAAACACTAAAATACCAAAAAGACTAATTACAAGCATGTGAAATATGTTAAAACCTATCCCATAGTGGGAGTGGTGCCCCTTATGATGTGTAAAGGATATCCTTTCTCACCCCCCTAATAAGAAAGAATGCCAAGATGATGACAGTGTAAATGCATGAGATTGTGCATCAAATTGTGTAGTTGTGCTGTGTCTAATTTGGAGTAGAAATTCTTTGCATTTATAGATTGAAGGTTGGAAGATTGAAGGATTTGGATGAATGTGGGATCATTCATGAGCCAACGACAAGATGCCACTTTTCAAGATGTGAGTGGATGAGGGTTATGCACATTTTGGTCAATGTGTCAGTTAGAAATTTGAATTTTGATGAAATGACATGTTTAGGGGGTATGAAAGAAGAGATTTAATGCCAAGTTGACTTGTGTAAGAGACATGTAAGAGCTCATAAATGCCAAGTTGGAGGACAAGTCCTTTGGAGGGATTTTCAAATTTTGGAAGAATATTCCATCTTGATGCCCTTTTGAAAAAAATTAGATGAAATAATAAATCAAATAAATTGATTTATTGTGCAAGTGGGAAAAGCTAGAGGATTCAGGTGATTAGGATTAAATTAATCAGGGTTTGATTAATTTCATAGGAGATTAGGTGATTTTTACTTTTTGACTTAGATTTTGAGAAGAAAATGATTTTAGATTTAATTAAATAAAGATTTATTTTATTTAATCAAAGAGGATGATGTTAGTGTTCAATCAAATAAAGATGAATTTATTTAATTTGAATGGATGACTTTTAGGAGATTAATTAAATAAACTTGATTTATTTAATTAAAGATATAACTTAGGAAACTAATCAAATAAACTTGATTTATTTAATTGATGGGCGAATATGAAAATACGAGGAATGCATGATGTCAATTTTGCATGTCTACACTCTTATCTCTTAATTTAGCATAAAACATAAATAAGCAAGCTTCACCCTTTTATCTTGTGGCATGAGCTTCGATCTTTGAGGTAGTTGAGGGTTATTTGCTCCTCAAGACCTCGTTGTCTTGAGTGACTCCTCCTTTACAACTACAAGATTAGATCCTCAAATTCCTCAACACCTAGCACAACAAGATCAAAATGTGAAGGAAAACATGTGAAACTATTCTCAAAAAATTTATAACCTATTAAATTCTCACCATTAGGTGTAATCTAGTTAAGTAGTCCCATAACTTGGGTAAAAAAGTGCATAGATCCGAAATCTTTCATAAAAATATTTTAAAAATCTCTTCTAAGAATGTGCAATTTGATAGTTTTTATCTTCTCAATTCTTTGAAATACATTTTGTACAATACTCAAACTTGTTTTGATTTTGTTGTTGTAGCAATTCTCGAAAAAAATTGAATCATGTATCACTTGTTAAATGATGAAGAAAGTTTTCAAGACCTTCCTTTTTCTTTCTTTTAGTTGATCAAGCATTGTGCTTGCATCCAAGAGGCAATCACTTGTGGGTCCATAGATTTTATATTACCATTTTCAACTAGATCTCATGAGTCTCGAAAAATAAACAATATATTCATTTTCATACTCCAAAAATCATAGTTTTCTCCTTTAAACAAAGGTATTCAAAACTGGCATTCAAACCATTGATAATAGTAACCATATTTTAAAATGGCTTATCCTCCTTGATAATGCCTGAATTTACCGATCTTTTAAAATCTTAAATTCTACAGAATTCTCTTTCATTAAGATTGCCACATTTTATCTTTTTGTTCAAAGAGAATAAACTCGTAAAACTCCTACAACTAAAGTTGGCTGTGATACCAATTGTGGGTTCTTTAAAAAGATAATAATAGTAATATACGAAGAAATAGCATAACACAGAAGAAATATTACTCTTATTTACTTAAACAATAACATTTTAAGTAGAAGAAAATACTGCTGAAAAACTATTTGAATTGAAAAAAATAATTACAGATAACGCATAACTTCGCAGAGTATACATTCTTTTGATATCCGAGATCTAGGATGGATATCTCTCACAGCTACACACAATTTTATTTATTGTTGCAGGATGGTGGTTAAACCTTGCCGTCGGTGGACTAGGCAGTGGACTGGTGGATATTAGCGGTGAAGGTAAGGATAAAAATGACAGCGATGCGATTCAGATTGCAAGCGTGTTGGATCCTGAAGAGATAATAATAACATGCAAGAATGAAATAATTGACAGAGGAAACAATATTCAGATCACTAGACAATAAAAAAACATTAAATGAAACAGATTGCTGCTACAATAACATACTTAATTGATCTCAATGAAATTAAATACATAATTCTGTAAAGATCTCCGGATATCTACGATCTGAGATGAGATCAAGAGTTACTTAAATGTTTATTAATAGGCAACAGCTCAGATGCGGTGCTGAAGATAAGGAGAGTAAACAAGACGGTGCTGAAGGTAAAGACCAAAACATATAGGTCTTGCCGAGAATAAAAGCGTGGCGAAGCTAAGAAATACGTGCCGGATAGAAGAGTTAAAGATGGAAGATGCCTTGAATGCGTGGTTTACATGGTGTTTGCCAACCTTATTCTGATCACATGTCCGAATCAGATTTTGTTCATGTCGGAGGAATTAGTTGTTTATTTGAACAAGCCGGTGGAGATTGTCAGTCCTAAGCAAGCGGTGGAGAAGAGGCGGTTTGCATGGTAGGCAAACACTAAGCATCAAGATTATCACAACTCTGTGCTAGGAATGCATCCATAATTCCAAAGCAACAATGGAGAAAAAAATAGGTAATGGTAGGAATGAGAGCTTAGATCTTTTACAAGTCCAACATCTGGTTTCGTTGGCTTCTATCAACTAGGGGGAAATAACGGCTGAGTAGCGTTTGGCTGTGGTACATCTGCTATACAAAGGATACAAGTTTTATTTCTGGCGGGTTTGACACGCAGATGCCCAGAAACTCATCAATGCTCGTAAATTTATATTCTGGATAAAGCTTAGCAACCTCCAGATCTTCATCTGTGACCTCGTAGCTAGTCTGATCACCTTGAACAAAAATACTGTGCAAAATTGAAACGGGGATGTTATCTGGAACAGGCAAAGCTGCAATGATAACACATTAGATTTAGAAGTTTAATTGGGAGTAACATCTTGGTTGCGTATTTGAAATATCAACAAATAGTGAAGAATATGTATCGAATGAGTTCGCCTTACTTTCTGAGAGCTTCACTATCTCAGCTTCTGGCAAATAGACCCTTTTAAGAGTTCGTCTAGTTTTCTGCTCCCACAGTGAAACAATCTCGCTCTGGCTAATCACATTCATTGGTGGCTTGTAAATCACTAGCTTGTTTAGTGTTCTCTGATCATTGGCCACCATTATGCTTAGAACGGCGATGTCATCTTCTATATTCATGACAGCTGAATAAAAACATTAACAAACATACAAATTATTTAAGTTCAACCAAAAATCACACATATGACAATATACCAATACATTTCTACAGTAGGTGATGTTTAACCCATCAATAAATTAGAAAACGTGTTAGCTGCTTTTCAACCGACATTTTTCTCCACCTAGACTTTGTATACCTTTAGTAAAGCCATCTCCATATATAACAACTTCCTGTGGCGGTGGTTTCAGACGAGGATGAAGGAAATAGTCCACGAAATATGCAGCATAAGAATTGGAAGAAACGAACGTGTATGGAATCCCTGCTTCTTCGTTTGCCCTACGAATGGTCTTCTTAATATCATTTAATTTCTGAAAGGGAGGCAGCGTCTCGATTCTGTCCACTTCGTTGCCAAATTCTGATGGCAGGAACCTCTGTTTGAACCAAAACAAGAGATCAAAATTTATGAATGCCGTAATAACTGGGCCATATTGCTAAATGCAAAACAATATAAGTTTGAAGGAACACTTAGATAAGTTTATAAAGTATATTGAAAAGTCGAGTAATTAAACTGTTTTGGATCACTCTTTTCTGTTATCAGATTACTCATTATGCTAACTGTAAACAGTGGGTAAGTTGTAGTCCAACAGTTGCTTCATAATGCCGACTGTAAACAGTTGGTGCGTTATTAGTCAACAGTTGTTTTTGTGAGATAGAAATTTAGAAGGCTTTAATACCTTTATATTTCCTGCTTCCTTGATAACCTTTATAATATTGAGCTGATCTAAATGCTGGGGAATGCCAACTGCAGATATTACTATATCCACTTGCTTGACTGCATTGACAAGGCTGTTATGATCATCTAAAGATCCCTGCTCCCATCAACAATAGTGTTAGACAGATTCTTCTAGTTAAATTAAGGCATAAGACTAAAACCAATAAGAATATGATTGTGACATTTGAATCACTAACCTGAAGAATGATAATACCATCATCTCTGAATTGTTGGAGTAATTTTGACTTGGAGGAATGAGCAGCTTGCAGTTGAAGGACGCACAAAAGCAAATGTTGGGTAGCCCAGTGAGACACTGGCTCTCGTCATATATTTTCCAATGTACCCAGTTGCTCCAATTATCAATATTCTATTCATCTTGGCAGCCTCTCCTCCAACAAATTTTATTCACTGCAAAGTCCGAACTGATTAAGAAAGAAATTGATAAGACAACTTAAAGGGAAAATTCGAGACAATCTAACAATCACAGCTAGTCATGAGGAAAAGAAGCGTAACGAGGAAAACAGTGAGGGGAATGGGTTTTTATAGAGAAGGGGAGTGGTTGAAAATATTTGGCCTTTGGGTTTTCGAAAGTATGACGCAAAATGAAAATATTTATCCAGAATAGTGCTCTCGAAATAAAAATAACGTACCGTATTTAGATTGTCCCGCTTCTGGACAGACAATACGCCGCTTCTGTGCTAGCTTCTGAGGTTTTGTTGTTTTGTAATGTCGTCGTTTCATTGAAGAGAGTTGTGTTTTCTAGCTCGTGTCCTGAAGAGAATTATTTTGTCTCCTTTCCTCATATTCAATTAGCCATCCCACTCAGGCACGTTCATAGTTTTAGCTGAGCATTCAAGTTGGAGGGGCCACTGCGAAGTTTCTCGTGAAGCTCAATGGGAATTAGTCACTTTCATAGAGTTAGCTATAAATTGTAAGAATATTGGGATTGAGGGAACACTGCCAAGTTCAATGGGAAACAGGTTCTTTCATAAATAAGGTTATAATTCGAAAGAACGTTGGGTTGGATAGGGAAGAATTTTAGGTACAGGGAAGAACATTGGGTTGGACGGATTATTATCAAAAAGTTTGTTATAATTTAGAAGAATATTAGGGTTGGAGGGAAGAATTTGGGTTGGACAGATCATTATAAAAAGTTTGTTATAATTTGGAAGAACATTAGGATTGGAGGGAAGAATGTTAGATTGGACAGATCATTATCAAAAAGTTTGTTATAATTTGAAAGAACATTAAAATTAAAGAAAAAACGTTGGATTGGAATCACTATCAACTTTATTGTGGAACACAATGAAAAATTTAAAAAAACTAACAATAAAATTGACAATGATCTTTCTAATACCATATTCTTTCAAATTATAATTAATTTTATCAAAATATATGATTTCCATCACATTATAATTAACTCTATCAATGTGTGATTCCCATTGAACCTCACATAATGTTAACCAGTGGTACCTCCAACCACTCCCAATATTCTTCCAAATTATAGCGAACTCTATAAAAGAGGACAGGAGGCAAAACAACTCTCCTCCAACCCCAATGTTCTTCCAAATTATAGCGAATTCTTTAAAAGAGGACAGGAGGCAAAACAACTCTCCTCAGGAAACGACGTCAATGAAACAGTGCCGTCAGACAACCAGAACCTCAGAAGCGAGCACTGAAGCGACGTATTGTCTATCCAGAAGCGGGACCTTCTAAATGCGGCACGTTTTATTATTTCGAGAGAAATGTTCTGGCCAAATAGTTTCATTTTTCGTCACCCTTCCCAAAATCCAAATGCCAAATATTTTCAACCACTCCTCTTCTGTATAGAACACCATTCCCCTCACTGTATTCCTGACGCCCTTTCAATTCATGAAACAAAAGTAAAAGTAAGGCATAAACAGTTTCTTTCCTGAACGCCATGGAATTTATACGATCTGGGCTCTTGACATGAATTTTTTGTTATACGAAGGAGATATTTATAAGTGGGATTTAGAATGAATTTAAATAATCAACGCGATTATTTGATGAATAGTTACTGGCTTCCGATGTTTCTGAATTAACCTTAATTTGTCGGAGTTCCAACAAGTAGATTCGTTTCTTTGTTTACAGCCCGACTGATTATTTACATTGGGCTCTTTGGGTCCTACAAGTACTTTTAACTTTTACGCATCAATAATCGAATACACCAGACGACTAAATAGTCTGCCCTTCAAGCATAAATTTCGCAATCTGTTTTTCAAAATCACGTTTTAATAAAGTTTTTGTAGTTCACAATCTGTTCTTCAAGAACACATCAATAAGCTTTTATGAAAATTAAGGGAATTTAGTCATAGTAATATAACTAGCATTTGCACTTCATTTGAGGTTCAATGGTTACGCCGATAGCAAGATATCCTCACAGAAAAGTGTAAATTGTTGTAAGCTGGGTTTTGCAAGAGTTAAGGGATCACCAGCTGTGAAATGCAAATGCATGTAGAATTGAAGTATGAGAACATCGATAATATCTTCACAGGAAAGTGTAAATTGTTGTAAGCTGAGTTTTGCAAGAGTTAAGGGATCACCAGCTGTGAAATGCAAATGCATGTAGAATTGAAGTATGAGAACATTGATAATATCCTCACAGGAAAGTGTAAATTGTTGTAAGCTGGGTTTTGCAAGAGTTAAGGGATCACCAGCTGTGAAATGCAAATGCATGTAGAATTGAAGTATGAGAACATTGATAAAACCATGCAGTATATGTCACCAGTCTTTACACTGTTGAATTACATAATTCATTTTCATGGTCCTCTGACATTGTGTGCCTATATATCATAACAATTCTGTCTAAATACAGACGCTAGCATTCTCACTCACTGAAAATCTTCTATTGGAAATAAACTTATAGCATGACTCTCAATCTAGTATGGTTAGTCAGTAGATGATTAGTATAAACCAGAGATCAAATGGTCCTATTGTGTTCAACAAGTGTTTTTTCCAAAAGGAAGCCCAAAGAAGCATTATCATCGAAGGCGGCACAATATATCATGGTGGCTTGCATTTGTTTTTTATCTTATTGTTTTCATTATTCATTAATATTATATTAAAAGATTGATGTTCTATTTCTGACTTTTTTTGGTTTTGAATGAATTTATCAAAAATCAACTTTTATCAAATATAATGATTCAAAATAGAATCAAATGTAAATCTTAAATAATTTTTAAGAAATATATATTTGTTAATTTTTAATATTAAATTGACATTTTCAGGAAACTTACTGTGACATTTTCCATTTGTCTTTTATCTCTGTAATTTTTTTTCTTCTGTTCTACTGATTAGGAATTACATGTTGTCCACTTGGAGATGATAAACAGCTTGCATCTGCACTTGCTGTGCCAATGGTTGAAAACTTATAGATAAAATTCCTTATGGGAGGAGTTTAATGGATATGATTTATTGGTTTGCATGAGTATTCTGTCTTTGTTTAATCTTATGAATCTTTAGCAACGTTTTTTTGATTCGAGCTGCTGTCAAGCTTCACAATGTACATTGTTGAGTTTTTGTATGTGCAAACTATGTCATACATCTTTTCATCTAGGAACATATTAAACAATCTAGCTCAATATTCTTCAGTTATCTTCAATAAGTGATATTGTTTTACTCTAAGGAGCTGGTTTGGGTTTCTGGGTTTGGCAAATTTATTTTTTGGGTTGGGTTTGTTTTGGGTTCATTTGTAAAAAAATATATAAAAAATCACAAATATATATTCATATTTGCAGCCTAAAAGTAGGAATTAAGATTATTGTTCATTATTAAAATAATAAAATTATAATTCATTGTCATTATACATAACACAATTATTTAATTAATAATAATAACTTGCAGCCTTCCAAGGATTATCACTTTCAACATAAAATGAAAATAGCAATTTTCTTCCTGTGATGGTAATCAGGACAAGCATGTGGAAATGTGGGATGGAACATCATGGCAGAACATGTTTAACAGAAGAACTACAGATTCTGATGTTTACTTGTTCTAATTGAAGACATTAAGAAGAAGATTTCTATGACTATAACAATATGTATTGTTTGGAAAATGAGTATTCTATTTAGAATGAATTCTATCACATGGAGTGATAAATTTCTTGTCACCTGAATAACAACAAGAGTTCAGAGTGAGATACAAATTGAAAAAGAAAACATGAATAAGAGATAAAAAGTTACATATTACAGAAAGAGACATATTATTGGATTATCTTTTCAGCAATAGTTTGAAATTGATAAGCGGCAATTAAATTTCTGGTGTTTTATGGATTTTTTTTGCATGTGTGCATCTGTGTGCATACATTTAGCTCATGTCATATCTTGACATGTCATACCCACTATGTAACCCAGGGATGCGTCCTTGACCAAGATAGGGACATCCCAATAGGGGACGTTTCATGGATGCGTTGTGTTGTCCTCAAAATTTTTAAAGATCTGGAAACATCCTGCGAATGTTTATGAAAGTCCCGGAAACAGCAACCCAGCAATTTTTTGTTCCATTTTTTTTTAAAACACAAAAGTAAAATAATTAATTTTTTGGAGGAAAAAATTGGCTTTATGCTGGGACATGTGGACTTGTTGCAAAGGTCAGATGTATGATGCCTTCATTCATTGCTTAGAGTTGCTTATTCTTAGATACCTCAAAGAACAACCATGTTAAATTGATATACAAATGAACAAAATGAAGGTACATCATAGCAGTAACAAGAAATGAACCAACAAATGCAACGACTTGCCTTCTGTTGGTTAATTTTCTCTGTTTTGTCATATTCTGGAAATGCTGCAAAACGGCTGCACAGAACAGGGCTGATACATCAGACTTGTAGAACATATACGACAAGGAGTTAGAGCTTTGTGGAATGTCGTGTTCTTTGGAAGGTCCTAAAGCTTGTGGTGAAGATGGAATATGTCATAATCAAAGTGCCGGATTCTTTAAGATCATTGTGTATTGTTTTTGACCCACTCTCTTTTTAATCTTAAATGATTTCAAACCAAATATTCTATATGAAAGAAGTTCTCCTACATACTCCAAAATATAGAGGTTTGGTAGCTGAAATGACTGTGACTGTGTCAGAAGATGTTAGAAATTGAATATTAGAAAAAAAAAAAAAAAAGTCTGGAGAATCATTTGCAGTAAGTCTGAAATAAAAACCCAAGCATTTAAGACTCCAAACGAAACTTGGTTTGTCACTATAAACTGCCTTGTGTATTTTATGGTTTGTATAAACTGCAAAGAAAAAAACAAAAAATCTCTAATCCAATATAAAACGTTTTCATCTTTCCCTAGAGATTTAAATTTTATTGAACACACAAGCGATTTAGCTTGGAAAGTGTATGTAGACCTTCAAATGAAGCAAAAAAAGGCGACTAAAAGCCACGCGAATGCTCTGGAAAAACGCGGCCAGGAAACAAAGAAAAAGCGCAGATTAAAAACCACGAATTTTCTCAAACCCTTGCAGCAGAAAGACGCGCCCTTGAACACACAGGAATGTGCACCATTTTTCCACGAAGTGGAGCATGAATTTTGTAAGAAAAAAACGTGATTATCCATACCCATTTGGGAATTCACAGGTGGGTGTGACTGAAAATCCAAAGCCCTTTGGGAATTCACAAGTGGCTGCAACTGAAAATCTAAGCCCAATTTCTGGGACAAATTGTGGTCCGAATTTGGGCCAAATCGGGACGGAGCAGAACTCGAACTCCGGATATGGGTGATCACGGGATTTGAAAACCAGAGCGGAGTAACAAGTAGAGAATGACGAAAATACTGAAGGCTAAGAATACCCAACTGAAGGCTGAGAATAACGAAAATGCCCTTACCTGACTTTCGATTTCTGCTAACAAGCTGAAGGCAGAGAAGGTCGACCCAGAAATCCACAGAACTTGCTTCACACAGCAAAAACGTTTGTTCCAATCGCGCGCAGAAGAACAAGGAAGGGGAGGCCACTATAAGGTCAGCTGAATTTAGTGCCTGTAGTGCAGATTTGGTGCGCTATTAAATGTCAGGCTATGTACGGAGACTCCCGAGAATGGTCTAGAACGGCGCGGGCGGCTTCAACCATACCTGGTGACGTTAGCTACGGCTTCCTCTGCAGGCAGGTGCGAGGGATGGCTCCCGTTCTCGAGATTGTAAAATTTTTCGATAGCCTATCGCCCAATTATCTCGGCGTTTGACAACAATCCGATGGGATTTCCCACCCATAATAGCCTATCGGCTAATAAAACGTACATTTCAACAAGTGTCGGCGGGTAGGACTTGCCTCTTTAATATAGTAAAAGGATTAATAAGTAAAGCATTATTGAATATTTTCAATTTGTATTTTATAATTATTAAATATATTTTAATTAATTATAATCTTAACATTAATTTAATTAAAAATCTTTATAATTTTAATTATAATAATAGATTTGATTTTGAATCTAATTTTCTAATTACTATTAGATTGAGATGATATTATTATCATATTCAATTATCCATGTAAATTAAAAATATCATGTCTTTTACTAACCAAAACAAATTAAAATCAATTTTCAACATTAAAATATAAAAATGCATCAAAATGTTAGAGAAACAATGTAATTTTTTTAATTTTTTTAAATTTTTTTATAATTTAAATATCAAAACATCAAAATGTTACAATATATTAAAATAAATTATTAAAAATATTAAATATTTATTATATTTTGAAAAATAAATTAATATAAAACTACATATATAAATATAAAATTTATGTATCTATATAGAAAAATCATCCTCTTTATGAAATTTTCTCAAATATTTCAAGCATCTATTAATAATACTAAAAAAATTGCTCCAAAAGCACCTACAAAATTTATCGTTTATGTAAATCCCACCCTTGACACTAAATTTTTTAGTCAATTATATTCATGATAAATACTTTCAAAAAAAGTATAATTACCAAGATTGTATAACACATTTATTAATAAGAAAAAGCCCGATAGCATGAACGACTCGTCCAACCTTTCCCACCCAGAGACAATTTTGAACGCCTCGCACTCCTGCTCTCTGATGTTTGTTGCTCCCACTCTCTTGTGGCGGTCCTTCTAGTCTCTTCCCCACTTGGATGTGACTTGGTTGTTGATATCATGTCGATTTTTTCTCAGATCTCTTTGTCATTGGTGGGTGAGCCTATGGCTAGCCCTAAATCTCCTCTTAATGGGTTTTGTGAGTGTTCTTCTACAACGAAGGGCCTTACTCAGGATTATTTTATGGATTTTGTGTGGATTAAGATAGTTAGGGTGGGCTTTGTGTAACCTTTGTGGTGTGCTAGTGCTACCCCTGTTATCTCTCCTAGAAAGGAAGTTTCTGACCATATTGACTAATACTCCAAAATGACCCTTATCTATAGGTTTTGTTCTTTCTGGCATTCCCTCTGTGATCTGCACCTTTAGATCTCCAATAATTGGTCTCCTTTGGTGGAAGTTATGATGGACATTTATCCTTCACCTAGAGATTTTTTTGTTGTTGGATTTTTTTCTCTTGAAGATAGACAGGAAATTTTAGATCATGGATTGTGGGAATATGACTCTCATCTCTTGTTGATGAGGCCTTGGGTTCATTCGTTCAACCCTTTGAAGGAACCCATTGATGTAATTCTTATATCTGTGAGATTTTCATATCTCCCCTTATAGTTCTGGTGCTCCTCTACTTTTGAGGACATTGAAAATGCTCTTGGTAGATTCTTAAAAGTAGACAATGCTTCCAAGAATTTTACTCATGCCTCCTTTACTTGGATTTTGGTGGAGGTTGATTTATCTTAGGCTTTCTATAGATGTTGTTTTACTACAGGAAACTTGGCTCGTGATTGTCCTCATGGCTCCCATCCTATTTCTTCCTCCACATGGTGGAAGAATGCTCTCTAAGAAAAAAAAATTCAACAAAAGGCTAATAGTCTATATATATATTATTTATATAAATAGTAGATATAGGTTGTCTTTAAAATTAAAAATTTGATCAAGCTCTAATCAAAGTATGATGCTAAACTATACTCTTTTTCAAATAGCTTATCCTCCATTACAATCTGATCCCACTGCCCTTTCTATGATAACCATATACTATCACATTTATTTTATATTTTTTGAAAAATACCAAAAATATTCAAGCACTATGTGTTGGTAATGCTTGATGCAAAGTGTCGATGAGATGGGAATGCTTGAAGGCCAAAATACCACTAACAACTACCAAAAAACTAGATTCACTATTAGAACACTACATATTATGGTAGGCTATATATAACCTGATACCCCTTGTAGCTAACTACATGTCCAACTGATAGATTTATTGAAAAAATAATATTGCAACTTATCACCAATTACCAAAACCAAAAATCGCTAAAGACCATAGACTTGGTATTAGCATTTATTCTTCCATCTACATTATTTCCACTAAGTTCTCACCTTGCATTTCATTTTTCTCACCTTGCTTTTCATTCCCCTCTACCAAATTCTAAGAATTGGTTGTGACATTCATGTCAGGTATAACACAAGGTTGTGGAAAATTATCTACCCCAAAAGCTTGACAAATATAATGAAAATAAGAATTTCATAAATATAAATACATAAAAAATTGATGTTCCTTTTAAAATTTTATTTATATGTTCCTCAACATAATTAGGTTGCATACATTAGAAAAAGAACATGGCAATTTATTAAAGATGTCTAAATGTCTAGTTGAATGTAGTCTTGTACTAGTCTTCTTATTTTACTCTTATTTTATAAAAAAATAATTTACAATCAAATAATGAGCATTATCAATATTTTACAATATATATGATTTATCCCAAAAATTATTGTGAAATTATATTCATTGCACAACATTACTTTTATGTTTATTTTCTTGCAGTTGAACTTCCAATTTTCTAAAATAATATATTTCTATAATGAAAGTGATGTTTTAATATCAATCTGTGTAGACACTGAAAAATGTCCTAAGCTTGTGAACACCATTTTTCTCTGTCAATTCCTTTTCTTCCCTAAATAATTAAATAGTTTTAATTATTTTCCTAAAGTCACATTCTTATATTAATTAAATAATTTGATTAATTAATTTCTTCATTTTGATTAGTTAAATAAATTTTATTTATTTAATTACATCACTAATGTCCCCTTTCCTCTATAACTAAATCAATTTCTATTTATTTAATTATTACAACTTTCTACTATTTTAATAAATTTAATTATTCACTTTTGTCCTTTTCCTCCACTTTAAATTAAATTATTATTTAATTAAAAAGTCAACCTTTTCCCTTTCTTCTATAATTAAATAATCATTTTTATTTAATTATTCACTTTCCCTACTAAATTAAATAATTTATAATTACTTAACTTACTCCAACAACATCTTTTTCTATGTTAACCTCTTTATCCATGGCATTCTTATCTCTTTACATCTCATTAAATTTCCACCCTTGATTGAATTATTTAATAATCTAATCTCAATCATCCATCCTTAACCAAGCCCTATCTTTGCCCTAATTTTACCCTAACCCTATTTTATTACTTTTCAAGCAATCTTGGCCATTTATTTTCATGTAATATTGACTTTTAATCCTAAGAATTCAAATGTTAAAAATTGTTTTTCTATAAAAGAGACCTATCATTGGACCATTTTATCCCTAATAAGAATAGATTCAATTCAAGAACATGATATTCAAGGAGACAAGTACAATCTTCAATATTTTGCTATCATTATCACTATGCTTATTGTTGCATACTAAAAATTTGAGTGCAATCAAGCATATAAATAAAGATGGAGAAGGAAAATTGAGGCTAATCAAACATGGCATAGGAATTATGATAATATTGCTTCAAAATTTTGTGTTTCTACGTTCATTTGTGCTTCATTTTTTGTTTAGGGACTTTAGGGTTTGATTTTTATTCATTCATGCGTAAATTACCTCAATTTTACCCTATTCTACACTATGCATAATTAATTTGACCACTTAATTCAACAAAAATAAATTATGTATAGCTCCCATGAATGAGAGTAGTTATGCATTCTAGTTTTAGATCTAGTTCAAGTGGTCAATAGATTTAAATCACTAATCTACATTTTTGGGGGTCTAGAACTTGTTTATATTCTACAAGAAAATAATCCTCTTCTTCTTTCTTGATCTATAAAATTCAAGGTTCTTAATCGACTAGCCATTTGTTTAGATTATTTTATAGAGAAATTATTTGGTTTCAATAAAAAATTAATAAAGATACTTATCTCCAAAGTTAAAAATACATTGAGGCTTGTTAATCAATCCTTTGTCAAAGGAGCTATAAAATTATTCTTCTTTAAATTTTTGTTCAATTTATATTCTCTTTTTCTTTTTCTTCATGTCCTAGATTTTTTAATTTATTTTCTAATTTTGTAGCCTTTTTTTTAACTTATACATTGTCCATTCTTTAGGTATTAATATTTTTTATTTGAACATGTGAGTTATTGGTATCTATTTACAAATTTTAAACTAAGTAATCTATTAAGATAACTAACGATTAGTATACTGGTAAGAAAAGGGAGAGTGAAATCTATCTGTTCCTCTATATGAAGGGTTCATTTCTCTTTATTATATTATTTATTTCCATGTTTTTTGTGTCATCATGGATAAGGAGTCTTCATCTAATTCATCTACTAGTTTACCTAAATCATCTATTTCATCTTCATAATATTTAGTTTCTTCCATAATTGTCTTATAAATGTCATCTTACATATAAAACTCTTTATTCTTATTGGGGGAAATACGAGAGAGCTTATTGTAGATAGAAAAAAAAGATATTTTGAGATATAGCTATAGGGGTGTTATGGTTTCTCATGTAGGTATATTTAGGTGCATACCTATGATTGTTAGGAAAAGAGTGGTTAGTAATATACCAATCTAATTTTCATATTTACATTTTTTTCTTCATAATTTTGCAATAAATCCCCATAAATATTGGGTTTATAATGTTGTAGAAGCCTCACTAAGTGTGTAAGTAACAAATTCTATTGTTCCAAAATTTCTTGGTCATGCTCTAATTGTCTCAATAAGATTTAAATTATGCTAAATATTTTAACTATCAAGGATAGAATAAAATATTAGATGTCATCATCATTGTAAAGGGATGGTCTAAATATTCTTTCATTCATTTTTGTAAGATATTGTTGCCTTATTATTGCAAACATATTTGATGATTTTGTCGTGAGGAGTACTTCATTTTTAATTTATTTATTTATCTTCATCCTTTTTTCTAATATATCAAGATAATTTAAAATATCTTCTAACTCCTTAAATTTGCGATGAATTTTATCAAACCTTTGATTTATTTTTTTGTATATTATCTCCTAAATATTAGAGATTGCTCATATATTCTTTAGAGCATATTGTATTATGAAAACATTATTTTCTAGTTTTTGTACATAGTTATTATTTTAATAGGAAAATTATAGATTTTTGTGAGTATATGTACTAATTATATCAACAATATATGTTATGTCTAAACAACATCTTTACACAAGTCATCAATTTTTTCTTGGAGGTGACTGGGCAATATTGCTAGACAATTTCTATTTTATCTTCAAATCCAAGTTATTTATCTTTTGATTATGTTGGAAAGAAATAATATTTAAAATAAATAAGTAATCTATTAAAATATTTGTAACTACCTCTAAGAGGTTGTCATTTCTCTCTTTTATATAAAGATATATCATTTTTATTATATAATTCTAGAGTATTATCTTTAGGAAAAGACATATTTGTATTTTTAAAAGAAAAGTTTTTATTTTTATCCTTGTCTTATTTTATATTAAATTTTGGGGCCTTGATTGAGGACTAATTCTTTAAATTCCAAAAATAAATGGTTTATACTAGTAGTTCTACTACATTCATCAATTTTTGGTCCCCTAAATGAAGATCTTCCTAATAAAAAGCTAGGAGTTGGTGAACCAGGATTGGAGTAATTATGTGAAAGAAACCTAATAAAAAAATAGATAGAATTTCCATTTACCTTCTAAGTTGGTTCCTTTACCTTTATAAATTTGGTAGAAAAACTCTTCATCTAATAAAGCTTCCATGTGTTAGTGTAGGTTTTTATTTTCCTAGCGGGTTAATTTATTTTCCCTTAGTCCTAAGCTTTTCCTACACTTTTATTAAGCTTGCTTAGGATAATAAAGTGATTTTATTACTATGATATATGTAATGTGGTGCCCCATTCCTTTAAGGCTAGAACACATTCCACTTTTTGTGGCATACTCTAATTTTTTTTGTGGATTCTTATTGGTTGGATTTTCCACCTACATCCTCTCCTTAGTTCTATATAGACTCACTACCTAGCTTGTATTTGCATATTCTTGCATACTTTTGTATTCACTCATCTTGGAAGATCTTAATGTAATTTCATCATATTGATATTTCATAATCTCTTCAAGTTCTAGTTTGCATTGTTTATGTACTTTAATTTTCTCCTAAAAATTTCCTTGGGTTATTCAATCTATTTCAAATTTCTAGCATGGTATCAAAGCTTTTATTTGGAGAAATCTATGTTCATAGATTCCTAATTGAGAGATTGAGTTTCTTGTAAAATATTGTAACTTCTTGTATGCTCTTATCTTACATTTTGAGAAACCTGGAGAATTAGAAAGGGTTAACAAAGTGAAACCTCAGAAATGGTTCTTCTTATATGCTTCAGGAAATAGAACAACCAGTTTCCTACAAATTTTACTAAAGGAAACCCCAGAGATCTCAATCTAAGGATGGAATGAGGGAAATATATTTGCAATAAGATGTCCTAGGGTTTGATTAAAGCTAATATGAGGGTTCACTGGAATGCTAGGGTTTGGAAAGACAAGAAATGTATATGATATGCAAAACATAACTATATGACCTAGATTATGGAAATAAAAATCAGAATAATAGGCTGAGAAATGACAAAGGTGCACCTAGAAACTAAAGAGGCTTGAATGAGGTCTGAAATCCTATCAATATTGAATTTTAATGCACATTGTGACTCATACACCAATAGGGGTGATTTAGTAACAATTTACAATTTTGGGCCGAAATCAAAATCTAGAACCACTAAACCAGGATCTATTGGAAATGTCTAAAATCTAATATACTAAGACTCATACTCCACATGTGGAAATTTAGTCTTAGTATCAAGGTTGATCTAAAACTTTGGTATCCTCTAGTGCTCTCCTATAGCTTCTTTCCTTCCAAATATCTAAGACTAAAACACTGAATTACAACCTGTAGGTGAATTTTCGTGATCTTGCAAGTAAGGTGACAACCTTGAAAACTTTGCAATCTTGACAAATTTCTTAAAACCTGTTGTTCAATCGATCTTCAACCTAGATCTGCAAATCAAACATCAAAGGGGTAAAAATATTATTTTGTTAGTGGATAGGGGTTTACCTTGGTCAAACCCCATTTTGGTAATCAAACCTCTAAATTAATAGAAATAAAATGAAGGAATGATGAGTGAAAATATCCAATGTTGCAACTCAACAAACCCTTGAGCAAAAGGATGTAATATTGTATGTAATGGCTAACATGAATGCTGATCTTGACTCTGGATTGTAGGATATGGATCTTGACTTGAATGCTTGCTTGAATTATAAGAACCTACATCACAAACTATTGGTAGATGGCTAGGGATATTGTTGGCATATGGCTTGTAAGTGTTGTCATTGATGGAAAACCAAGTCATGCAACTTAATTCTTGCATCTTGTTGGTTTTTTTTAGTGTAATAAGGTTAATCTCCTAATCTAGCTATGGAAATGCCAATTCCAATCAAGGGCAACTCGAAGGACCTCGACCAACTGACGAGGATTTTAAAAAACCTCCTACACTTTGGGTTATGCAAGACCCAGGAGGGTGATCCCTTAATGTGTTTACAACCTTTGCACCATTATCATAAACAACATTGACAATAACATATAATCTCACTTAATAGCTCAACAAAACAAGATAATACTGAATAGAATTGGTTGTTCATCAATAATATAAACCATTTGGAGTGTGAGATAGTTACAACAATACTTCATAGTAAAATATATTCATTGATTTTCAATTTGTAGCAAGCTCCAAGTGAACACAAATAAAATACTAAATCTCACAAACATATACAACCTAGATCAGTGCCCTATATCCAATGGAGGAGTCAAATTCATAAACATTAAAAGGTTCAAGATAGATTCAACACACAACATATAAGATCTTCGATAACATTGCCTTACAATATCATCAATTTGTATCCTAACTCAATACTACTTATCAAATCCTTGTACAAAACATATCAATCCACAATCCCATTTAAGCATTTTCATTAATTATTTGAATTAAAGCTAAAACATGAATTGCACACACCACAACAGTGAGATGAACAAAATAACTCTTAATCATTTTATTCAAAATTTAGATATGCTTGTACATTGGAGAGACATGAGCTCGAATTAATCAACTTAATTCAAATACCAGTATTTTCATAAAACATTAAATCTCCATGAATTCAAAACCAACAAAAAAAATGACTCAAAACCTAACTCTCATTTTCTCTATAGCTATTAGAATTTACAATTGCTCTGCAACTTCACCTAGACTCGACCAAAAATTTCTAACTTGCTAACTCGTACTTCTGGCCTTGAAATCCTTCTTATAGAAAATGAAGGAGCAAACAAGCATCAAGCCAAAAAGAACACATGTCACCTACCACTTGGACCACCTTGTGAAATTTCAAAATTTTGTTACAACAAGCTCCTCCACAGAATCTTCTTGTTCATTCCCATCCTGCCCGTTAAGAACAGTTTGATGCAGCAACAAATCTTCAAGAATTCTATGCTTAGACTGCCACCAAAATAAAACTGGAAATTTTTATAGCTTCAACAGTTGGTTAGTTAACTGTTAGCAACCTACTCCCTTTTCACTCCTCCTCAGTTAAATATATTCACCCACTATTGGTACTCTTCATCACTTGGCCAATTAAAACTGATTACCTCATTTACCTTGACACTATAAGGCGTATATTTAACTTCCCCTTTGTTTTCCTCTCGTTCAAAAGACTCAAGGAATGAGCTGGTGTTGATAGTTTTATCCATGCACCTCACTAATATATCAAAATCTGAGTCATCACAAATTAAAGTAATTTGAGCATTGATGACCTCATTAGCCTGATCCTGTAATTGTTAAAGTGACCTGATATTTCCCTGCTCATCAATTATGTCAGGAAGTAGTGTGTCACTCCAATCATCAAAACTCTTTACCAATTCTTTGATCTTCCTACTCAAGTCATTTGGTAAGGCTTGAAAACCTTGCAATGACTTAACCAACACTTGAGTAGGTCTTAATAATTGGGGCCTATTATTGACATCAAACCTTGAGGCCTTATACATTACATCTAAATCATTGGCCCTAGGGATCCACTTCTTAATTAATGGTATTGCTACCTCCTGATCCTTGTCAATGTTCTTTATTGCATTCAACAATAAAGAATAAGAAGAATACACAGCTGATAATATACCATCAACCTTCTCATTTAAATGTCATAGGACAATAGTAACAATCTCCCTTTGTTTTTAAAATATCCCTTCCTCACTCACCTTTAGAGTTGCTTGTAGCTCTGCAAAATTCTGCATCAATTTCTTCTTTGTTGGATCAATAGAGCGTTCTATCTCTTCCTCAATTGGTTCCAATGTAGGGTTGAGGGAAGTAGTCTAACTGGGAGATCCCAGTGTGGAGATAATTGGGGATACAAGAGGCAATAACTTAATCCTTGGAGCAACTGATGTTTCCCCAATCTACTTGTATTTTAACCTGCCCACCTCTATTTGGAGCTCAATATTCCTTTGCTTCACCTTATTATATTCTCCAATCATAAAATTATATTTTTCCATGAGGCTCCTTTTTTCAGCTTCCTCTCTCTCTATAGTCTTTTGTGCCAATTTGGCCAAGTTCACAGTTAAATTTGTGGCCTCTATAGTTGAGGTATCTGAAGCCCTTTTTATTATTAACCCCCCTCTCAAATTTGGGTTAATATCAATAATATTTGGCTTTCTTCCTTGGGGGGAGAAAGCCTAAATTGCCAAGGTTTCATATTCCTCACTAAAGGCAGAGTCTTGCAATGCTACCTTAACCTCTTCTTCAGAATTTTGGAGGGCATGGTTGGACTTCAAAATATAATTGAAAGCTACTGCATCAACAATATCGAACTTGGGTAAAATCAAAACACCATCTTGATTGACTAACTTTCTCCCTTCCTTTGAGGTGATGTTCTTGAATTCATTCATTACCTCGACCTTTACCTCATCATCATTCTCCTGATCTGACCTATCAGGCCTCAGTTCTCTTCTCTTCTTACACTTCTCCTAATATTCTTCGAACTTCATTCTCCATACCAGTTGCAAGAAGACTGACATTTTCACAAATGCATCATCATCTAGAAATTATTTACAAGTCTCCATCCTTGCATTTTGTACACATTTACCTTTCAAATGTACGTCTGATAAAACCAACTCAACTAGTTTTGGAGGAGAAGGCATGCCCATTTGCATATCTTCATCAGTAGCAAGAATCTCGTCCACCAAGTCCTCCTGGGACTATTGAATCCTTCACATCTTGGGACTTGTTTTTTATAGTGGTGGTGAGGTACTCCTCTCAAGTGATGACTCCAGATCAATTATTTTTAATGCCCTAGATTCCTTGAGATGTGGACATGGGTGTTTATGCAATTCCATTATTTTCTTTCCCTTTCTATCTTCTTCTTCTTCATCACTGCTCTCATTTCTTTTCCTCTTGTAAATAGGCCTATCATTTGGAGGTTGATAGGTTGGCCTCTCTTCAATTGGCCTTTCAGCTTTTCCTATATGCCCAAGTCTAACCCCAAATTTATTTTATTGGTCATCAGAATGCTCATGATTTCTTTGAAATTATCCATCAAAAAATCAATCTTTTTATGATAGGGACTGAATTCCATCAATGGATCATATTTTGGATCCATCTTGTGTACAATGGCCAATAGCTTATCATAAGCTATCCATTTCTCTTTGTTTAATTCCTGCTTATTTAAATCAAATTCATTTCTAACCAGGTCCTTAGGGAAATTGAACTCATGAACAAATTTGGCACCTTTTATTCTTTGTCTAAATAGAGCAAAGAAACCCTCACGATCATGTTGCCTCTTGGGACCAAAAATAAAATGGTAAACTTAAAAAAAAAATCCAAAATGAACCCAGCCTCTCTTTGAAAATAAAAAATCAGACACCACTTTATAGTCTCGGTAAAAAGTCCCCTTACTCTTTCCTGTAAGGTTATCTCATGGATACATCCAATCTGCCACATAACTTCAACAAATCCAAATTTTGGTGGCACATTATAAGGAAAAATATGTGGGGTCCCCTAAAAACCATATACCCTAAAATAGTGTTGACCGGGTATGGAATAATGTCACCCCAATTATGGAAACTCTTCAAATATGGTCTTCCCCCCTTTGGCCTAAGGAAATCATGCAACTCCTCAGGAAACCTAGGTAAATTTACCATCAATCTGACCCCCAGTCTTGATGCAAAACAGTTGTCGAACTACACATAACTAGCATTCTCCCTATTGTATGAAAGGTCAGTAGTCCACACTTGTACTGACAACCTTTCTCCATTGACAAACTGCTTCAATATCATCTTCTTCGAGAAAAATTCAACATTCTTGAACAAAAACATGTGCATTAACATAGAATACCAGTAAAAGGGAGAGGGGAAGAAGGGGAAGAAGGGGAGAGAGAGGGAGAGAGAATTAGGAGGGGGAAGGGAGAGGGGAAGATATGAAGAAAGGGATAGAGAGAGAGAAAGGGAATTAGGAGGGAGAAGGGAGATGGGGAGAGAGATAGAGAGAGGGAGAGATATAGAGAGAGATATAGAGAGGGAAAGATAGAGGGAAAGGGAGAGATAAATATAGATAATTATGAGAGGGAAGGTAGAGGGGAAGAGGGGAAGATATATATATATATATATATATATATATATATATAGAGAGAGAGAGAGAGAGAGAGAGAGAGAGAGAGAGAGAGAGGAGGAGGAGGAGGAGAGGAAGAAGGAGAGAGAGGAGAGAGAGAGATAGAGAGCTGGAAAGAGAGGAAAGGATAGAGAAACAGAGAAACAGAGAATAGAGGGGAGAGAGAGAGAGAGAGAGAGAGAGAGAGAGAGAGAGAGAGGGAGGGAGGGAGAGAGAGAGAGAGGGGGGAGGGAGGGAGAGAGAGAGGGAAAGAGATAATATTTAATTATTTTATATATTAGTGATACTAGTTAGTTATATAATATTTTATATATTAACTTAATATATATATATATTTATACATTAACTAAAATATATAAATAATATTTAAATATTATACATAATAATATAATATATTATATATTATACATAATTTTGTAAGAGATTATTATATATTATATATTATTTATTGAATTATAAACTATATTGTATATTCTCAACTAGATATATTAAAATAAACTATAAACTATTTATTGCAATTTTTAAAATCATATATTAAGAACTATATTAGATTTTTTGAAATTATATATAAAAAAATTTGGATATTTGATTTGGATATTGCAATTTTTTCAATCACATATAAAAAACTATATTAGATTTTTTTTAATTATATATAAAAAATTGGATATTTGACACAAAACCTACTACCTAGGGATTAGCCTCGAGTTTTATTTGGAATTTGGCTAGGACATGCCAATCCTAAGAAGTCAACACAAAATACGTGTTTAACAACTTACCTTGTTTTTCTAAACTTCGCCCATGTGGCTGATGAATTTTGTTTTACCCTAAATTGATGAAATGAAAAGTGTTTTTAAAGGAGATTCTCAACTTTCTACTAATATAAATGATTCTTTACTCTGAATTTAATAAATAATTATTAATCATTTTCTATTTGAATTACGACTAAAGTCCTGATTGATAAGTTGATTGAAAAACATCTATATCTTTCAAATCGTATCACATTTTTTGAATTCAGAACATGTGTCACATTTTATGCTTCACATGCTATAGGATTAAACAAAAAAAATATTGAATTTCATAAAGTTTTGACCAAGTTAAGGTGGTCAGACATATGAGTTTTTATATTTTTAAAAAAATTTAATAAAAAATCATAATTAATTATTTACTTTGAAAAAAGATACAAAAAAATATGCATCACATCAGGACATGAGTCCTCTACTTATATCTAAAATATTATAAAAAAATATTATCATTTTGGGTGATCCCAAAAAGTTAGTTTACAATTTCTGTGAGGAACTAATTTTTGCTGAAATCGCATATTTCTAGAAAATATAAAGATTTAAGCCTTAAAAAGTTCCATTTTAAGGATTCCAATTGAAGAGGGTTTGATCAAACCACCTTATATCAAACCCCCTTGGATAGAATCTCGCTAGTCTTAAACCATACCTATAAATGAGTCTCCTTTACACTTATCAAAATGCTAATAAAAAAATCACTTTTGATTTACCTATTGGGGGATGAAATGAATTCATTTAAAATTTATTTGAAATGATTATGGTAGTCCTCAAAACTAGCTATCCAATGAATACAATTTTAATATGTTTTGGTTTTATTATGCATATATTTTTTTAGTTTTATTAAACGTAGGTTTTGAACCAAAAATCAAGCTCTTTGTTCTACACATGTGGAAAAATAGAAGATTATCAAAATAAAATATTGAAAAATATGTTTGGTCTGGGTATTGATGTCATTGATCCATTAAAAAAAATAAAAAAATTCGATACATACAAAAAAAATTATGTTGTATACAGTCTGCCTATGTTTGAATTGTAATTGGTTTGACTTTGAAGCTTTATTGAGGAAAAAATATTCAATAAAACACTATAAAACCAAATGAAAGTGCTAGATATCATAGTTACAAATCTAAATCAAAAAAGAAAAAGAATTTTATCCTTCATACAAAAAAATTTATGTTGTATACAGGTATGTGCAGGATCATCATGCAAAAAACAGGCCCTTAAGTGGCAAAAAATTTAGAAAAATCAAAGTTAGGCATCTTGACATTAAAAATTGAATAAGTTATCTACATTATTTAAAAAACATGTAAGAATAGAATTTGTATAAAATTGAATTTTGTTTCTAAATTACTAGGTTTATTTACAAAAAAATAAAATCTATTTGGTGAAATTTGAAATTTCAATATAGTAGTACTTAAATTTCAGGGAAAAAATAAGAAGTAGGTGTCTGTCTGACCACCCTAACCACATTAAAATGATAATATTTTTTTATAATATTTTAGATATAAGTATACGACTCATGTCCCAATGTGATGCATATTTGTTTGTAATTTTTTTCCAAGTAAATAATTAATTATAAATTTTCTATGACAACTTTTAAAAAATATAAAGACTTGTATGTCTGACCACCTTAACTTGGTCAAAAATTCATGAAATTCATTTTTTTCTTTTTTAATATTATAGTATGAAAAGCATAGAATGTGACACATGTTTTGGATTCAAAAAATATGATACTATTTGAAAGCTATAGATGTTTTTCAATCAGCCTATAAATCAACACTTTAGTCATAATTCATTAGAAAATGAATAATAATAATTTATTAAATTCAAAGTAAAGCATAATTTATATTGGTGGAAACTTGAGAATCACCTTTAAAAACCCTTTTCGTTTCATCAATTTTGGGTAAAAAAAGGGTCGTTAGCCAAATACCCATCATATTGCCACTTTTTGGCCCATCATGATCCTGCACATACCCATACGGTGAGTGTCACTCCTTAAAAATGTTGTTTTTTAAAAAAATAGTTTTCGAAGGAGATGGAAAAATAAGTGCAATCTAATTCCAAAAAAAAATTAAAAAATATATCTAGAATCTATAGACAAAACTTCACAAATCACTAGTTTTCATCATCTTCAAATTCCTCACGATTTAGCCGCTATAGGAGCCCGAAAATGAAGATTTAGTTTAAAAAAATTATTTTGGTGTCTAGTTTGCCCAAACATTGTAAACCAATATTGTGGGATCACCTTTTTATTGTGGTTAGGGTGGTCAGACAGTTACCTACTTCTTATTTTTTCCCTAAAATTTAAGTACTACTCCATTGAAATTTAAAATTTTCACCAAACAAATTTAAAAAAAAACAAAAAAAAACTAGTAGTTTAGAAACTACATTCAATTTTCTACAAATTCTATTCTTACACATTTTTAAAATAATATAGATAACTTATTCAAATTTTTAAGTCAAGTTGCCTAACTCTGATTTTTCTGAATTTTCATTGCCACTTAAGGCCCTGTTTTTTCCATGATGATCCTGCACATACCCTAAAGCAATGTTTATCATTAATTTTTGTGTGCCCAAGTTGGAGGGAAATTATTGGAGCCAAATTTATTTTCCTTTCATGTTTTTTGGAGTATTTCCAAGGGTTGGGTTGTTTAGATTGAAGATTCATCTTTGGAAGCCTTATTTTATGATTAAGACCTCTTCACACATCACTAGAATCAGCTCTTTGTATGTAGAAAGAATGAGGAATAGTTGAATGTAGTGATACTCTATAGGAACAAGGAAGGTTGAGGCATAAGTATGTTGTTCACTAGTACATAGGTGTTGCAATGGTGGAGGAAAAGAGGAGAATGAAATTGATTGTATTGCACTCTCATTTATTTAAAGATAATGTATACTTGGGCTCTTCTTGGTGGAGTTTTTCATCACAAGGGTTTCTCCACACAAATACTTTATGTGATGATATTTTTTTCTGATTTGTGTTTCATTGGTGTAATCTTATTATGATGTTATTATTCTTATATTACCATTATAAGTTCACATAAGGTAGTATTTATAAACATGTTGTGTCAGATATTTTTTGGCACTGTAAAGAAGATGGATCTAATCAAGGTATTTCCATATTGAGGAAACTCAATTTTCATATTTTTATGTTGTTATATTCCAATCCTTGTATTTCATCCATTGAATTCATATTTTGGTACAAATTAAACTTGTTAACAATCGATATTGAAAATCTTTATTTCTCATTATCTTCTACTGAGAAATCATGGATTTAAGACTTTTAAAAGAATTCTCTATTTCAAAATAACTTCCCTTCTACAAAATATAGGAGTTTAAAGTATCATAATCATGTACTTCAAATACACTTCTACATAATAGGTCACCATTTTTTTTATGAATAAGTCCTATATGATTTGTTTACATAATTAGAAATGGATAATGGTAAATGGAACAAGCTCAAAGTCATAATATTTCCAAACAAGAATGAAAAATTAAATCACAGAGCAAGTCATCAATGCTAAGCACCTAGTGTAGTCATAAAAAGTAAATGACACATATTAGTCCCAAGCATTCTTCAATCATATGCTTTGAAGTATAATTTTTTTCATACATCATAGTCACCAAAACACTATATCATATTTACATCAAATGGGATGATATTATGTATCCATAAAATGCCCCAAATAAAACCACTAATTATATTCTCACATATTTAGTTCTTGGATGTTGTAGTGGCCAATTAATTAGCTATAATAAATTTTTTTTTCATATACCCTTATTTATTTACTCATATACCCAAAAAATCATTTTCTTAGTCCCTTCAATAACCCCAAATATCTATTCTATTTTTCATTGTAAACAACAAGACGCCAAGATAATGAAAATGAACAGAAAAACCATTGTCAAGCACATGTGATCATTAATAATTTCCCATGTCTATCTTGCCCACAAGAAATTGGCATACACACTAAAAATACTAGCTTTTATAACAACAATGCAAAAATAATTCACAAAAAATTATATTGATGGACTCATTGCTTGGGATCTTTTCAACCAACTCATAAAATTCATAATCTATTATGAGATTCACGTTAGTGGGAACAATACATTCATCAAAAAATGTATTATCCTTTTCACCAATCTCAACAAGCTTAAAAAAATAGAGATATATAAGGGAATAAAAATTTGAAACTCTTTCAACAACACCAATTATAGATTTTACAACTCTTCTTGATAACCTATGGGTGCAACACATTGCTTAAAATTACAAAATTTGGCACTTTCTCTTCTTGATATATTATATACTAACAAATAAGCATCCTTCAATTGTAATTTCACCAAGGAACAAAAAAATCACAACAATCCATTTATTTCATTGAATGCATAAGCCACAAGATGATACTATAGACTTACGAGTTGTTTGTGAAATATTATCCTTTCATAGTTGAATGTAATAAATTTGTGTACTCAAAATCAATACCAAAAAGTCATCATCATCTTCCTCAACAATATACTCTAGAAGTTCTTTATCCTATTGTTGCAGCCTTTCTTAGTATTTATCAACACACTCTCTCTCTCTCATGTTTAGCTTTCATATGATATGATAACTCCAATGTGAGAGAATTTTGGAGCATAAATATTTTAATAAAATAATATATTATGTAGTTATTGTGTATGTTTCATTCAATGCATTTTATATATTTATAGTATTTTACATATCCTATATTATAGGAGATTAGTTGTAACTTCTATAACTATTCCTTTGCATAGATAAGTAGTTTTGGCAATTCATAATATAAAACAAGTCACAATTAACATTGATTGTACTACCAAATATATGAAAATGATCTATAATATTCCTAAAAGAAATATATATTTATAATGTAATCACCCATACTTGAATCATGCTATAGTGATCTAATATATTAGCATGGATTTGACAAGAAAAATGTTTGTCTAATTAGGATCTAGGATTCTTTCATTATCCAGTATTCATGCTTTTTTATTTGCTCATGCTCTTTGCTACTTGGTTTTGCAACATCAAGACAAATTTAAAATATTTTTGGATTTGTGGCCTACCTTACCAAAATAATATCTTATTTTTCTCACTACCAAGTGATCCTACTACTTTTCACATGCACCTCTCTATTCGTGCATGCCTATGAAATAAAACAAAGAATCCTAGGCATTATGGTATATTGGCCTCCATATAAAACTTCTCCTCTTACACAACCTTGTTTTCTTCTCTTTTTAACTCGTGGCCTCTTCTATTCATGTCACACACTTGAAAAAATCAAACTTACCAATTTTCTTCTCCTCTAATAGGTCTAGTCATATTCTTCCATCCTTTAACTTTTGATGGATGTCCTTAATCTATTTGAATCTCCCATTTTGACATTGGCAAAGAGGATGCCAACACCTCTTGTCAAGTTTGGCTCTGCATTTGCTTGAATGTTTGTAAACCCCTCTCTATCCCAAAATTCCTCTCTTCTTACACATGAATGGATATCAAAACCATCACTTTTGTCCCCCTTCATTGATTTTTTGCAAGTACACATTCTTTGCATTTATTCTATCTTTCACACTTTTTCTTATCTATTTATTATTTTTGTTAATTATGCTATTTATCTATAGACAATAAGAGATGTGATAGTGACTTTCAAATTTAAGTTCAAACAAACACATCACTCATTAATATGAGTGTCCATTTAACATTCATTAAATATATCTAAACAATACTTTGATAAATATGTCAGTGACTTTTTTCTTTTGAAAAAAAGATAAAAAGTGCAATATGTTTCTATATTGAAGGTGGAAGAATAAAAATTCATAAAGTGTAGGCTTAATTTGGGAGCGAAATTTATCACAACACATGAAATACAAGTACACGCTATCTAAATCCGCGAGAGTGAAGTGTTAGGAACATAAGCTTTTGACACGCATTAGGTTTAAGAGTCTAAAATGTTTAGTTAGGTGGAGGAATCATATGGGATATTTTAGAAAATACAAAAGTCCATGCTAACATGGGGAGTACACTTATTTTTAAATATTATCCACTGAATTCTTATCTTAATCTGTTTCATGTTATTTATTTGATGGGTGGGAGTGGGCTTAACCACTAGTAAACCAAGGAAATAGGCACTTCTAATGTTATAAATTAACGACCATGGTTGAAGCTTGCATTGGGGAGAAAGCTTTTAGCGAACTTGCTGAGATGGCTGCTGTTAACTCTGCCATTTCAAAAAATTACGAGTTAAAAATTGTCAAGACAGAAGTTGTAATGCCTGCTCTTCCAACGCAGCAGCACATGCTTCCTCTGTCCAATCTAGATTTACTTATTCCTCCTGTTTCTGTGCATGTGTTTTTCTGCTATAAAAATCCCATTCGTCAAACTTTTGCATCTGCACTATCTCATCTGAAGAATTCCCTCTCTAGGGTCTTGGTGTCCTATTATGTTTTTGCAGGAAAAATTGTTAAGGACAGTATTGGGCTACCAGAGATCCACTGCAATAACAAAGGAGTTCGCTTGACCCAAGCTTATGCTGCTGCTGCTCTTTCTGGGCTGAATTTATACAACCCTGATGAGTCTGTGCAGGGGAAGCTTGTTCCCTTACTTTCAAAACCCTTTCAAGAAGATGGAATTCCTCTCTTTGCTGTTCAGGTAATATACTTTATAGAGCACATACTTCGTTCCACTCGTATTTTTTTCTGCAGAACAATCTTGACGACATTTGGTATTTGCAGGTTACAGTGTTTAGTTGCGGAGGTATTGTTGTTGGCTGCACATTCGATCACAGAATTGCAGATGCATACTCTGCAAACACGTTTTTATTAAGTTGGGCAAACCTTTCCAGAAATGACTCAACTATATCTCCGAATCCAAGCAATAGGCGCTCCATATTATGCCCTCGAGATTCACCTGCTTACTGTGCTGAAATTGAGAATATGTATGTGAGGCATTCTCCACAAGAATCCGGCCATGAAAATCCTTACCCACCGCCTTTAGCGAGTAGAATTTACTATCTAGATGTAAAGGGCCTTTTGGATCTGCAATTTAACGCAAACAAAAATGGTAACAGTTACACCAAATTAGAGGTATTCAGTGCTTACTTATGGAAGTTACTTATTGGGCTCTGTGCTAATTACTTTGGCAATGTTATAAGCTTGCCCTTTGCTGAATCTAATGCTCGTTATATAAAAGGTAAACCACTTTGTTGGAGTGCAGGGTTAATTCATGATGCCATACAAAGTGCAGCGAATGAGGAGCATTTTCAAAGCTTAATTGACTTCATGGAGACTATAAAGCCAACGCCTGCCTTGGCCAAGATTTACTGCAGAGTAGATGACATGCAGCCATCCGAACCTGCGGTTGTGGTGTCTTCTGGACTGCGGTTCGCTTTGTATGAGGTTGATTATGGATGGGGAAAGCCGACGTTTGCAAGCTACCATTTCCCTTGGGGTGGTGAAGCAGGCTATGTGATGCCAACAAATAGCCCTGCAGGAGACGGTAGTTGGATAGTATACATGCATCTTCCTCTCAAGCAGTTGAATGCAATTGAATCTGATCCCAATTGCATTCTACTTCCCATCACACAAGATATCTTTCATTTGACTTAGGAATATCTTAGAAACCTATGTACGTGGGTATATGTTTAAACCATTGTACCCGCAAAGTTATACAAATAAATGTTGGAGATAATTTTATATTGTAGAAATTATTTATTTATTTATTTTTATTGTAATGAATTTGAAGAATTGAATTTAATAATAGTGTTTATGATGTTCAAAGTAAATAGTCAAGTATTTATAAAATATAGCTTATTGAAATATTTAATTCATTAATTATAAGAATGTTATCATTTTTAATGGATAATAAACAATTCAGTTTGTATGTATTTTTTTCTTTATATTGCAGTTATTTTGTTAATTTTATTAGTAAAATAATATACTATATAGCAAAATGATACAATCATGTAATCTATTCATTGAGGAATTACCTTTTAAAACTATACTAACTTTTTTATACAAAATAAATTGTGTTAAATTATATTTATAATCTATTGAGCTTTTTGATTTTTAAATCTTCACATTTCCATAATGTGTTTCCTTCTTCAAATATAGATTAAAGAAATCTATCAAATAATTTTTTGATAGCAAGCAAAAATATACATGGAATGAAGTTTACAACATATAATTCTAATGATTTATCAAAAAAATAAAATTAAGACATGTTTCTTTGCTTTGGAGAAATCATATTATAATGTGTACTTACCATTTTCAAGTAATGTATACAAACTAGCCTTTTAATAGAATACACATATAAATGTATTGTTTTGTGGAAAAAATAGTTAAGAAATCTAGTCATTTTTAAGGATAAAAGTAGTTTGTGATAGATGATAAAAATAACATTATCATAATGATTTTGAAAATAAAGAATTGTTTGATACAAGTAAAATAACTAAAATGCCAATGTGAGATCTAAGCATAAAGAGAAAAGAAAAAATAAGAATAAGTTTGCTAATAATAATGACCTAAAATTTGTTGTGATTATGGTGTCTAGACCTTTGTAATTCCTATCACTTAGCTTGGTGATTAATTATTTATTTTATGGTAATATTTTTTCCTACTAATGCCAAGTCATATTCTAGGACCTACCAATTGAGGTGATATTCTATATGGAGATGATCGCATGCAATATAAGCTATATAAGCTATATATTCTAAAGTAGGCATCCCACTTGATGGAATTTATTGTGAACTTAAAAGGATGGAATCTGTCACTTTACAAGAACCTCTATGACTAATTATGATACATTTGTTGATGGATTTGTTTAATGACAAATTATGATGATGCAAGAGTCATATGTGAAAAGATAATGATAGGTGGGCCCCATATGATGGAGGAACCTATGAATGCAAGGTGCATTGCATGTTCAAAGGGGTTATGCATGTTGATAAAGATGTTAGAATTGAAGAAGACTATAACAAGTGGGTCCTGATAGATGCCTTGAGAGGTGTCAAATCACTTTCAATACCTCTTCCTTTGTTTGAGGTAGGCAATTCGTCACCACTCCATGAATGAGGCATCCTATCCTATTTAATAGAGGTCAGGTACCTCCTTTCAATCTTCGATCATTGTAGGTTCTTTCATAGTACCAGAGCTGGACACGAATTTTTACAAGCCATGAGGTGAATTCAATTAATTGTGTTTTTGTCTGGCTCGTCTGTGCATATTAACATTCCACAGGGAGGTGTGTCAGCGTTCAAAAGGTGTGATAAAAAACAGTGACCCCTACGAGACTTTGTATCTTCGGCCTTTCGTTGAAAGGGTCAATTTAGGGGTATTTTTTTAGCCTTTCTAGGGCACGCAATCAGCTATATCTCGTTTACAAGCATGAAATCTCTTATTGTAGGTCGAGATTTGTTATTGGTGGGTACGAATCAGTAGTGATTGGGCATAGCGTATCATCTCCAAACCGTTTGGAATCCTTGCTCGAAATTTGATTAATTTGTCCTGAGGTTGAGTGTGTAAGCTGCGAAGGCTTATTTCAGCTGTACTTAATCTGTGGAATGCACGAAGGCTTATTTCAGCTGTACTTAATCTGTGGAATGCACGAAGGCTTATTTCAGGTGGATTTAATCAGGCCACTCACTGTTGCCCAGGTTGATCATGTCGATTTAATTAGGTTGTGCCATTTTTGGGGGAAAGCCGAAGGCAGAAGCAAGGTGAAGGGCATCAATATTTTATGGGGAAGAGGGGCGACTGTTAACTATGACATTGTGCGCTTTTGCTGACCTCAGGTAGTCCACTAGGGCATATGTCAACAGAGAAGGGCGCAGCCTTCTTTAAGTTTTAGCCCTTGGACACATGGGAAATAAGGCCCTGGTTCTTTTTAGCTCAAGGGGGGTTTAATTTTTTCAAATCTTTCCTCTTTTATTCTGAAATTTCGCACTAAAATAATTTTCAAACAATTTTTTTTTCTTTTTTCTCTAGAAGACAATATTTTGTAATTGGTAAAAAATTTCAAAGTGTCATAACTTTTGTTTGGTAACTCGGATTTGAGTGTCATATTTTGCAAGTGCATATTTTTTTGCCACGAATCCAAAGATAATATTATAGCACTCATTCTATAAAGTGACAATTTATGCCTTCTTTGGGTTAGTTACAAGCACTGCTATATATGTTAGATTGGGGGGAGGCGGGGGGGACAAATAATCAATGGGGCTCTTTGTTGGGAATTCACCCATCTCCCGTCCGAGTCTTTCCTGCCTCTATCGCGCCCACGCGCCGTCCTTCTCTTCTGCTTGCGGTCCAACGACGTAGACCGGGCTACTGTGGCCCTTCTCTCTCTTGTCCGTGGTCTGACAGTTGTTCTTACAGTCCACCTCGTTACCACGCACTAACTACATGATGCCTGGGACAATGCGGTTAGCCGCCAAACCATTATTACCGTCATCCCGCAGTTACCCTCCTGACTGGGTGTGGTGGCGTGGTGACCGTCAATGATCTTTGATTGGATCATTTACTAACCGCTAGGAAGCCGTTACCACTGTCACGCAGTCTCTCTACTAACTGCTTGCGGCAGCGAGGTAACCACCACGACCGTCTTTCTCACTGACCGCAGTAACGCGGGCTTGTTGTTTGTTGTCTAAGTTGGACTGCCACCGTCGCCCCGCGGTCTTCCTTCTTACCCGTCACGGTGGAATGGTATTCACTGCTTTACCGCCAACCCTTTCTCTCTCCTCTGTGGTTACGCGAGTTTGTGTCTTTCTGACAACGGTTGTTAGTGGTTTGTGCACTGGTAGACAACTTACCTTTATGGATGGATATTTAAGTCAATAGGACTTGTTTTTATAATCGATTGAACTTTTGACAGCATGGCCTTTAATATTGTATTAAATTTTTGTGGTCATGGACTTTGTTAAATACTGGTATGTTTGTATTTTTGGTGTGAAGAGAAGAATTTTTTTTTAATATTGCTCAATAGTAGCAAACGTTGAATATAGTGGAAAAAGAAGGCTCTCAAGAGCAGAGAAGAAAAGAGTCGAAGCTCTGTGTGAAATGAAAATATAGTGAAGAAGTGTGAGTATAATTTGCAGAAGCATGAATGTAGAAATGATGAGCAACAATTATGTGATAAAAGATTTTTTTTAATATAATATAAAATTTATGGGTTAATGTTGTATGTGTTAAATTCTTGATTTTCTATGCATAAACTAGACCAAAGTTGTTTTTATTTTTGTTCATGTCTTTTGTTTTCCAACAAAGTGGTATCAGAGCCTTGTTGGTCAGTCTCACTAGGTGTAGAATTTTGTGGTGAATCTATGTAAAGCAGTCACTATCTAGTTTGAGAGAGTCATAGTGTGTCTAGGAATATTTTGTCTGCAAATTTGAAAAGCTTGTCTAGGGTTAGAAATTTGTGAAGAGAACTAATAAAAAAAAGGAAGGGTCATTGCTTTAGGAAGCCACAAGTGCTTTGTGAGTAGGGAAAATTGTTTGTTTCATATGTAGTTGTCAAGTGAGTGAGAATCCATTCCTAGAGAGGAAGATATCAGAAAAGTTTGAATGTTTTGCAAAAAGTTGAAGTCAGTTTAGCTGATAGGGAGATTTAGTGTGTTTGAAACCTTGAAAGTGTTCTTCTAACTAGTTGTTGAGAAAATTAAATAGGAGGATGTATACATCAGAAGAAAGAGAAAGAATGCCTAGAGAAAATTGTTGAGAAGAGCCAGAAGTGCTGCAATTTAAAACATAGCGAAGAGATTATTGTTACATGAGATGTTGAGCAAAAGCCCACAAGAAGAAGAAGTTGTTACAAGGAGGTGCTTCAAATTTGTGGAGATAGTTGCTGAGAGTTGTTAAAAAGCAGAAGCTTTGATAAAAAAAAGAAAAAGATTTTGCAAAACATTCGTTTCTAGAACAAACAAAAGGTTGCAGACCCAGCTGTTGAATTTAAGTCATGAGATCAAAAGAGGTAAGTTGAAACTTCCTGTTACAAATGGGGAAAGTAGGAAAAAGAGTTAAGAAAGATAATGAAAATTTGTCATTTGCAAAAGATTTTTTAGAGGAAGAATTAATTTTGCTTAAAAATGAACTAGGTGTTGTTAAAAAGGACAATGGGTGTTTTATTGAAAGAATAAAAGAGCCGTTGAAAGAGAAGTGTATATTGTTAGATGAAAATGATGATCTTGAAAAAGAACTGAGAAAGGTTAAGGCTAGAAATGGAGACATAGAAGAAATGTTGAAATCCTTTGAAAATATTAAGCAAAGAAATGAATAATTTGAACTGAGAGCAAAACAGTTTGATGAAATGGAGAAAAAGAATGAAGATTTGGGAAAAATCTTGAAAAGAGTAGAAGAGGAAAAATATTTACAGTTGAAGGAAATCATAAAATTGAAAGAAGAAAATGATAACTTAGGTGCATATAATGATTTTGTGAAAATAAAATTTTCAGTTTGTGATGTCTCATGTGATACAACAAATTTGTGTTCTTTATTTGATAAATCTGATTTTGTTGAAAATGCTAGTGATAAAAAGTGTCAAGATGAACATGTTGATGAAGTTGCAAATATGGCTAGCTGTGATAATGTGTTAGAATCTGTAAAAGATGTTCATTTTTTTGAAGAGAGTGTAGGGTTGAAAATCATGAAAATAATGGGTTATACAGGACAAGGTCTAGGCAAACAAGAGCAAGGAATGATAGAGTTGATTGAGGCTACAATGCGGCCAAAGTATGAAGGTCTCGGTTATGTCCCAAGAAAAGGAAATGCTGCTACAAGTGCAGGTAAGTTTGTTAGAGAAATGAAGAGTAATGAGTGTTCACATTTTCATAGAAAAGGACACACCAAGGAGAAGTCCTGGGATTTACACCCTTGCAGTCTTTGTGGTTCGAAAAATCATTGTGAAGGAATGTGCTGGAAAAAGGTGTCAAAAAATGAATCTAGTTCAAAATTCATAAAGAAGGACTATGGATGGATTTGTGACTTAAGTTGGCACAAGCTAACTGGTATGTTCAAAAGACTATATAAGTGTTCATATGTCAAAGTTCATAAAAATTCTGAGAGGTATGAAAGTTCAAAAGAAATTAAAAATGTTTTGAGTAGAAAGAAATTGCAGTTTAATGAGTCAATTACAAATAGTGAAGATGAAAATTTCATTCTAATGTTTTGAAGAATTGATACAAAAGATGTTGAAACTGCTGTTATGGATGAAAGAGTCAAGTGAATTGTATCATTATTGAGAGTTTTGAAATAAGGTTTTACAGGTTTTGATGCATTCATAAGAACAAGGAAGTATAAGATGAAGCCACAAGGGTTTCCAAGTCTGTTTAAGCAAAAGATCATATGAATGGATACAACAAAGATCACAACCGCAGCTATTAAGGATCACTATCTTGGGTTAGTTTTGAAAGACACAGTCAATAGTATTGGGAAAGAGTCAGAGTTGTAGCTCTCAATGTCTTGCAACAATTTTTTTTATGAAGAAAATGAGATGTGATGATAAATGGAAGATTGCGAGTTTCCGAAATCAGAAAATTGTCTTGATTGAAGAAAAGTTTGAAAGGTTATAGATGATAGAAAGTGTCATGAGTTGTATGATAGCAACCACAATTGGAAAAAAATCATTTGGAAGAAGAGTTTTTTTTAAAAAGCTGATCTGATTTATAGAACAAAGAGAAAGAGGATGCCAAAATTCAACTACAATGATTGGAGGAAAGTGAAACAGTTTTTTGGAGAAATAAATAACATAATGAGATACAAAACCATTTTGAAGGCATAATCAAGTCAAAAAAATAAAACTGAAGTCATGATTCCCTAGCACCAACAATGTGCCACTATGGGAAGTGATGAATGAATTTACTACAGTTCATTTGTGGTAATCTGAAACCACCTCAATAAAAGAAGCAATTGACAAAAGTTAAGAAAGAGCAACTTCAGTGAATTTCTAGAAAGAGAAATAAATTTAAAACAATTGCAGCTAATCCAGAAGAGTTTGCAGTTAGTCAACAAAAAGTAAGCATGATGAATTATTTCGACTCTCAAGAGTCTAGAGTTGTAAAGAGAAAGAATATTAGAGTGATTCTTAAGATGAAAGGAAATCAGTGATGGAAGAAGGAATGGAATGACAACAAAAAGCTATAGTTTTTAAATTTAAAAATAGGGGAAATACATCAGAAACTGAAGCTTATAGGAAAAGAGAGAAAATGATTTGAAGAATTTTTCAATTCAAATTGAAAAGAAGAAAATTTGGAGAACATGGACAATGCTAAAGCCTTCAGAGTATTTTGTTGAGAAACATGTTGGCAGAAGTCAAAACTAAGGGGGAGAGTTGTAGCTAATAAACAATGGGGAAATCACATTGGGATTTTATAGATCAGAGGTATGTTGCAAACATTCTCGCTTTGGTGTTGGGCAGAGATAAGTCCATCCATAGAGAAACCAATTGGGTGTCAATGTGGGCGGAAGCTGTGTTCATGGGGGAGTGTTGGGAATTCACCCATCTCCCACCCGAGTCTTTCCTACCTCTACCATGCCCCCACATCATCCTTCTCTTATGCTTGCATATTCGACGATGTATACCGAGCTATCACGACCCTTCTCTCTCTTGTCGGCACTCTAGCGGTTGTCATTCTTGCAATCCACCTCATTAATGCGCACTAACCACATGATGCTTGCGGCAATGTGGTTAACCGCCAAACCATTGTTACCGCCGTCCCGTAGTTACCCTCCTGACCACGTGCAATGGCACGGTGATCATCGATGCTCTTTGACTAGACCATTTCCTAACCGCTAGGAAGCCATTACCACTGTCCCACTGTCTCTCTACTAACTGCTCGCGGTGGTGAGGTAACCACCGCCACACCGCTACCATCTTGTTCATTGACCACGGTAACGTGGGTTTTCTGTTTGTTGTCCGAGTTTGATTGCCACCGCCGCCCCATAGTCTTCCTTCTTACCCATCACGATGGAGTGGTATTCACCACGTTACCGCCAATCCTTTCTCTCTCCTTTGTGGTTGCGTGGGTTTGTGTCCTTCTGAGGACGGTTGTTAGTGGTTTGTGCATTGGAAGACAACTTAGCTTTATGGACAGATATTTAAGTCAATAGGACATGTTTTTATAATCGATTGGACTTTTAACAACATGGCATTTAATATTGTATTAAATTTTTGTGGCCATGGACTTTGTTAAATACTGGTATGTTTGTATTTTGTGTGTGACGAGAAGAATTTTTTTTTAATATTGCTCAGCAGCAGCAAACGTTGAATATAGTGGAAAAAGAAGGCTATCAAGAGCAGAGAAGAAAAGAGCCAAAGCTCTGTGTGAAAATAAAATATATTGAAGAATTGTGAATATAATTTGTAGAAGCATGAATGTAGAAATGATGATCAATAGCTCTATGATGAAAGAATTTTTTTGAAAATCAATATAATATAAAATTTATATGTTAATGTTTTATGTGTTAAATTCTTGATTTTGTGTGCATAAATTAGACTGAAGTTGTTTTTATTTTTGTCCATTCCTTTTGTTTTCCAACACTGTTGTGTGTGTTCCATTTTCACACTTCCTTAAGAAGTGCTTTAGTGTGTTGTGTTATTACTTCACTTCTACATGCATTTTTAAGTTCTTTATTTCTGAATTTTTACAAGCAACCATCTAAGTCTAGCAACACAGATTCTTATGTTACTATACTACCCCTAACATCTTTAACTTATAATGATTGGAAGATGAAAGTAATTCTTGTGCTTAAGAACAAAGGTTTATATAAGGTAACCATGGGAAAGGAGAAAGAACCTATTGCAACTAAAGACAAATTATTGGTTTTTAATAAGTGCGATCAAGCATTTGGCTTTCTATGTTAAAATTTGTCTCTTGAATTGTTGTTCCATGTTGAGAACTTGAAAACACCCAACCATGTTTTGGAATCTCTAGACAAACTATTCAAAAAATAAAATAGATGAACATAGAAGCCATGAGTTAGAAAACCAACTCAAAGGTCTTAGCCCTAGGGTTTTTTCAACTTTACAAGACTTTTTCAATAAATTTAAATCTTTAAAGTTGTGATTAAAAGACTATAGAATTGGAAAGAAAGAGGATCAATTAATCCTTTTTGTACTTTACATGCTAGATAAAAAAAAATCTATATTTTTTTCAAATTTCTACTCTACTTCAAGGGTTCTTGGAGCCGCATGGTTAGTGCCCACACTTGATAACTTTGTTGTTTATATCACAAGGGAGAAAGAATAGTTAATTCAGATGGGCACTTTGAATTTTACTAATCCTCAAGCCCTACTTGTAGGGAATGAAACACAAAAAACATCAAAAGGGGAGAAGAACTCTAAAAATGATAAGGAAGTTAAGAAAGAAGGAAAATTTGATAACTCCAAAAAGAACTCTCAAAGTAAGACGAGAGTTTAATGTGCCTTTTGTAAAAACCTTGGACACGATGAAAATCAATGCATGAGGAAACAAATTGAGCCTCTACAGAAAATTCTCAAAAATAACAATATAGGGATACTTGATTCTATCAAGGAATCTTCATCAAATCAAGAAAATACTAAGGAAAAAGAGAAATCAAAGGGAAAAGCCTTAGTTGCTACAAAATATTTATCTCCATCATGGATTATAGAATTTGAAGCTTCACACCATATGGGTTATTCACAGGTTGTATTTTCATCCTTAGAGTCATCAAGAATGTCCACATCACCTTAGGTGATGATACTCTAGCATTGATCTAAAAGGTAGAGGGTCTGTTGAAGTTGAAGAAGGAATATGTTCAAGTGTTCTAACTACACCTTCACTATAAACTAATCTCATTTTAGTGTATCAAATAACTCATTTAGATAAGGGCATGAGAGTAGACTACTCTCCATATTCAATTGAGATAAGAGAATTACAAAGCAACAATTTGGTAGAAATAGAGGAGGAAAATCACCAATCTAGATTATATACCTTCTCTAATTTTTCCATAGATATTTCTCTAAAAGAACTACTAACTCATTCAGATGAAGTTAGAAAATTATGGCATGAGAATTTTTCCATCTTAACTATTGCTATCTTGAGCAACTATGTTAACATAATATGGTGAAGTTATTACCTATTTTTAAATGTTTTACAGGGCTTAGTGAAGATTGTGCACCTAGAAAACATGTACAAGAAATTTTGACCAAGTCAAATCATGGAGGGTAACACAAGTTTTAGAACTTATTCATAGTGATGTTTCAAGGGATTTTCCCTATCCATATTTTAGAAAGGCTAGATATGTCCTCACATTTATTGATAATTTCTCATGTTTTACATTTTTTTAGTTTCTTAGGAGAAAATCACAAGTTTTTGAATCTTTTCAAGATTTCAAATCCCTTATCAAAAAACAATTAGGAAAATTCATCAAGGTTCTTTGAAGAGATATTGGGGGGGTATGTGAATAACCATTTTTATAAATTTTTCATATTAGAGGAGATAGATCTTTAGTGCAAAATTCCATATACCCCACAAAAAATGGTGTTTACAAATGGAAAAAATAGATCAAGTTAAAAGAGATGGCTAACTTTATGATTCACTCTAAGGGCCTCACACTATCATATTGGGTAGAAGTAGTCAACTGTGCATATTTCATTTAGAATACAGTTTCTTATAAAGCCTTAAAGGGTATCATTCCCTTTGAAGCTCATAAATGATGAAAACTAGTAGTTGATCATTTTAGAGCTCTTGGCTCTCATGTCAGGGCACACATTCCAAAAGCACATGACAAGGATATGGATCTATAATCCAAAAATTGCATCTTTTTTGGATATCCAAATGGCGTAAAAGGCTATCACCTACTCCACCATGCCACATGAGTTGTTTATTGAGAGAAGTGTTAATTTTCAAGAGACATCTCTTGAAACTTTTCTTGACACTTCTCAAAATATTATGGAATCCCCATATCTTGATTACAATACTGATGATCCAAATCATTCTCAATAGGTTCCTAGTAGATTATTTTCTTCTTCTAGTTCCCATAGTGATGGCAGTGATGAGGGTTCATCTTAATATAGTTCAATGATTGTATTGAAAGTTGATATTTCCACACCAAACTCAACCACATATTACACTCTACACAGGGTGAATATAGGGGTACATGATCTACTAGATGATAGATAGATTTAGGAAAAGATTCAAAGGGGCCACATATCTAATTTTCTATAGTTTTTGATCCTTAGACATTTAGAGAGCCATCATACAAAATTAAGTGATATATTTCTATGGATGAGGAATATGATTACTTGATTAGAAATCACACTTGTGATTTGAAATCACTTCCTAAGGGAATGCAGATAGTTTTCTATAGGTTGATATATTGAACTAAATTTGTAGCAAATGGGTTAGTTGATAAGTACAAAGCATGGTTGGTTGTCAAAGGTTTTTCATAGGTTGCAAGTATTGAATATTAAAAACCTTTCCCCGAGCTGCTAAGATTACTTAGATTCAACTCACACTAGCTATAGTCGCAACACATGGATGGGATGTACATCACATGGATCTGAAGAGTGTATTTCTTCATGGAGACATTGAGGAGGAAATCTTCATAGAACAACCACCAAGGTTTGTTTAGGGTTGATCCTTAATTTTTAGACTTAGGAAATCTCTTTATAGCCTTAAACAAGACCCTAGGGCTTGGTATTCCAAGATGAATTTCTACCTACTATATTCAAGTTTTACTAGATTCTATTCAGATCCTAATGTGTATCTATTGTGGAAGGATGAGTTATTTTTTATACTCATTCTATATGTTGATGATATTTTTATTACAAGGAGTACTTCATTTTCCATTGCAATAGTAAAGACATCACTTTAGGATAGATATGACATGATAGATTTGGGTTTATTACTTTACTTCCTTGGTATTTATATTTCATAGACTACTTCAGGGATCACTATTTCACAACCTAAGTAAATTCTCGATCTACTTGCATGATTTCACATGACTACTTCAAAACAATCTTCGACTCCATCTCTATTTGTATTCAAGATTTATGATTCTAGTACTACATCATTGGATGATGCTAAATTCTATTGAAAAATTGTTGGTAATCTTATATACTTGACTCATACTAGGTTAGACATTTCCTATGTATTAGGCATGGTTTCAAGATTTATGCAAGAACTTCAAGAGATGCATCGGAAAGTAGCTAAGAGGATCCTTTATTACATTAATGGTACTCTTGGGTCTGGAATTCATCATTTGGCTTGGTTGGTTTTATAGATTCATATTGGTCTGGTGGCACTGAGTATTGCAAGTTCACTTTAGGTTACAATTTTTGACTTGGTTTGGGTTCTATCAAGTTGTTTAGCAAGAAGCAGAATGAAATTACTATAGCATCCACAAAGATAGAGTTCAAGGGATTCTTAACTCATCTATTTAGGTTCTATAGCTTTAAGGAATTCTAAATCAGAGTTTGGAATTCCCTTTAGTTAACCCGTAGTCATCTATTATGACAACTAGAATACTATTTTGATATGTAGGAATCCAATTCAACATTAACAAACCAAACACATAATTATTTATATGCATTATATTTGAGATATTATTCATGGATAGATCATCGACTTACTCTCTTGCCAATCTTTAGAGTAGGTTTTTGACATCTTCACCAAACCCTATATTGAGAGGAAGTTCATAGATGGACAAGATATTATTCATGTATAGTCTAGATCAGCAAAAACATCATCCTTAGGGGGATTTCTAGTCTTCTCTCTTTTTGGAGGAAATTTTTTCTCACTATGTTTTCTATCTTATTTTCCTTTTAGAGATATTGTATTGTACACATGGTTAGTTTATTAGGCTTCATTTTCAAGACCCATTTCTTTTTATTTGTATATGTGTACCTCAACAGACTATTACTCAAGACCCATTTCATTCATTCCCAACTAACCTATGCTTAAGGGGGGTCGACAGTGCATACATTACACTTTATGCATACACTTAGGCTTTAAGCCTAGTCAAGCATCCCATTAACCCTTAATTCTTAAAAATGTGTTAATTTTGATAGGTGTCTTCAAAGCTATCGACTCACTTTTGAAACATCTTACTTTGTTTCAGGTAAGAAAATCACCCCCACTTAATGAATGAGGAGTCATATCCACATTTGATCCAGGTAGGGTGCCTCTTTCTTCCATATTTGTGTACGCTTGTTTTCCTAATCTATTGGGTTGAATACTATGCAAAAAAAATTCCATTGTTCTTTTTTTAATCTTTTATTATTGTAAGTCATTTAATTGGATTCTATCCATGTGGAAATATTATGCATCCACATATGATATCTTCTTATCTTGTATTGTAAATTCAATGTATATGTGTACTTATGCATTTGTATTTATAGGTTGAGATTATTTATTTGTACCATTATGCCACAATATTGATTCAAAAGTCTTATATTTGATTTAATAACTATCGTTAGTGTGCTTAGATTTGGATATTATATTTGAACCTTGATTATTTACTAGTAATACAACTTGGGTTGTGTTCTTGGATTGTGTGGTTTTTATCCTAAAATATTTCCCCCCATATATATATGGTTCTATAGTATATTTATTTATTACATATTTATTCAGTTATATGTATATGAATCTAATACTATAACTGTTAAGATTTTACTTTTCAGATTTTGAACAATCTCCCTTAGTTAGATTGGTGTAGAAAATTTCTTCTATGTACCCAACTTCCTTTCGATTGGTATGAGAGCCTAGTAAATTTTGATCCTATTACACTGGCTCGAGGTTCTATGTATTGATCTTTATTTGAGTGGGATCTATTACCTAATTATTTTTGTGATATTTTTACAAGAGAAATATGCAAATAACATCCAACATGATAGAGATGAAAAATTTTAATGACAATTTTTTTGATTTGTTCAAGCTTAAAATGAAAGATATGTTGCAAGTATGGATGTGTTTGGTGGTATTGTCATTAATGTTGCCATTGATTTAAACATAGTGCAGGTTGATTATAGATGGTACTTGTATATTTGAGATATTGTAGAAGTGCTTAGAGTACATGGAGCTATATCTATGAAGTTAATGTTGTGTTTTTTCCAAGTGCTTTTGAGAAAATTAAGAAATAATGAAGATAGTGTTGGGTGTGTGTTATGAGTGTGCTCCGGTATTGTGCTCTGCACTTTTTATGTGTTGATCCTATACTTGTGCAAGTATGTGGTTTTTTTCATGAGATTCAATGGATAATATATCCTAATTTTAGCTTCTGGATCGATAGATAATGAAAGATGTGTTCACCGGTGTGTGAACTGGTTTGACAAAACTATTTTCTTATGGGCTCAGAGAAATGTTTTGGATCTGAATTCTTCTGATGTTGTTTTTTAGATCTTGCGAATCTGGGATACGATTCATACTATTGGTTTTTGTGTTCTGACAAATGTTCTTGTCATTAGGCTCTCCGAAAGATTTTCTCAAGAGTTGCTATGTGTTGTTGGTTGGTCCAGTTGGACTGGTCAAGAATATTTTGTGTTTGAAGATTGTTGCAGTTGTTATAGATGTACTTGAAGGTTTCTTAGAGATGGTAAAGTTTCTAGTGAAGTGTGTTGAGTGATACATGTGTTATCATCTTGCTAGAGATGCACATACTTCAAAGATCATTGGTGTTTTCATTAGGTTTGGCCAACCTCATTTCTACACATTACGTAAAGATTTGCATCAAATTAAGGAAGCATGTGATTGATCCAAGATGTGGTTTGGGTCCTAATTAAATATGTATTTGGCCATTTGTCATTCTTATCCACCGCGGGAATTTTGAGTAGCTGACGAAATTTGAATTTATAGATTGAAAGATGTTTAGTCAGCCTTGGAGAATGCTTATAGGGTTGAAGATTGTATAAAAAAAATTCAATATCTTGTGAATTGATGTACGTAAAAAATAATAAAGTGAAGTGTGTGAACAAGTGCAAAAAGAAGAGCGTGTAAGAGTGGATGAAGGCAAAAATAATTTTATGTGTTAGATTCTTGAAAATAGTGAGATGATGGTGTTTACAATCTTTAATCAAGCTGTAAATGTGTGGAACCTTTTGTGGTGGATGTTTATTTATATTTTCTTTTTCTATAGGTAGTGAGCCTCCTAGACAATGAGTTCCATTGTAGGCAGTGAGCCTTTGTATCTGGGCAACGAGCCCTCTGCCAATGAGCCTTTGTATCTAGTATTGCATTATTACTATATTGTGAGCTAATCCTCACCATGTTTTTTACCTCATTAGGTTTCCCACATAGATCTGGTGTCTCTGGTGTTTTCTTTCTATTATTTGCATTTAATGTTTACACTTTATAATAGATTGGATTAAAGTGGAATTGATTGAGGTTAGAAGTAAAGAAATTTGATCAAATTGATTCACCCCCCTCTCAATTTTCTTGTGCATTTCAACAATTGATATCAGAGCTCTAGTTCTTGGATTAAAAAATTAGCCTCTTGAGGTAGATCAGATGGCACACAAGTTGAAAATCCCTATTTTTGATGGAGTTGATTACAGTGACTGGAAATAACAAATGAGAGGTTACTTGGTTTCTCTTGGTTTCAAGACTTGGAAAGTTGTGGAGACAAAGTATGTTGCACCATTCACTGGTCCTTCCTCTGAAAATGAGATCGCGGCTTATGAGGAGAATGAAAAAGAAAGTTATGCTATATTCAATGCTCTATCTAGAACTAAAAGGACAAAATTTATTTCTGTAGGCACTACTCATGAAGTATTGGAAAAATTGAATGACATTTATGAAGGAAATGATAGAGTAAAATTCTCAAGGAAGCTAAGAGCTAAGGAAAAAAATGAGAACTTGATAATGGAAGAGGGTCAAGATATTGCAAGCTATTATTAGAGAGTTGAACTTGTAGCAAATGAGATCAAGAATCAAGGTTGTACCATGTTAGATGAAGATATAATTGAGAAGATCTTGATGAGCCTATCGGTGAATTACACTGACAAAGTCTCTAATATTGAAGAGTCGTATGATCCAAAGGTATTTACTAAGGAGCACCTATTTGGTATCTTGCATGCATTTGAGATGAGAAAACTTGCAAGAAATAAGGAGAAAATTGAAACAACCTTTAAAGCAATGAAGATAGAAGATGACTTAGATGATGATGGTTCAAAAGATTTGGAAGCAAACTTCACAAGGAAATTGAAGAAAGGTGTTGGTAAATACAAAGGTATGTTTCCCCTTAAGTGTTTCAGTTGTGGAAAAATTGTTCATTATGCCTCAAGATGTCTTAATAGAGCTACACACAAGAATAATAAAAATGATAATAATTATAGAGACAAGAAGGATAGGAAGTTCAAGAAATTGTATTATGTAAAAGAAGATGTAGGAATTTTTGATGATGAGTCTGATTTTGAAGAGGATAAAGACAAATGCATTTTTTAAGCCCTAGAAAGTAAAGTTGAAGTTGCTAACCATGGAAGAAGTGCAGAGGAGTCTAGTCCAAAGAGCAAGAAGGATGATATGGAAGGTACTCTGGTAACTACATTTCATGCTAGATAGGATGAAGACTTTTGGGTAGTTGACAGTGCATGTTCAAATCACATGACTGGAGATAAGAGTAAGTTCACTAAACTTGGAAAGAATGATGAAGGAATAGTTATGTTTGTAGATGACTCTCGTGCTAAGATTGTTTGTAAAGGAACAACTAGTTTGATGGAAAACATAGTACTGACGATGTCTATTATGTTAAGGGTTTAAGGCATAATATCTTAAGCGTTGGACACATGTGTAGAAAAGGCTTTAAGCTTGTGTTTCAGGATAACACCTATGAGATCAAAAAAGTATTTGGAAATGTGGTAGCAGTAGGAATAAGAACTCATGGAAACATCTATCAGCTTAAAAGTGGTGATGGTCAGTGTTTTATTTCTTAGATCAATGAAATTTGGTTGTGGCATTGGAGTATGGGACATGTAAATTTCAACAATTTGATCAAGATCAATTCTAAGGAAGTTGTCAGAGATCTACCTAGAATCACAAATCCTTCAAATTTAATTTGTAGAAGTTGTCAGCTAGGAAAACAAACAAGAAGGATTTTTAAAGGAAAAGAACAATCATCTACTGAAATGTTGGAACTAGCTCATACAGACCTCTATGGTCCTACAAGAACCAAAATCATTAAAGGGGATAGGTATTGTATGCTCTTGATTGATGATTACTCTAGGATGACATGGGTTAATTTCGTTAAAGACAAATCTCAGGCTCTTGATAGATTCGAGTTATTGAAGGCAAGAGTAGAGAATGAGGTAAACTCAAGAATAAAATTGTTAAGGTATGATAGAGGTGGAGAATTCACTTCTGGTGAGTTTAATGCATTTTGTGAAGAACATGGCATAAAGAGACATCATTCTACTCCTAAAACCGCTTAGTAGAATGGAGTTGTGGAAAGGAAGAAATAGACTATTCAAGGGGCTTCCAGAACTATGATGAAAGAATCAAATGTTCCTGATGTGTAGTGGAGAGAAGCAATCCACACTCCTTTATACATTCTTAACAGATTTCAGATAAGACTTGGTAATAGCACTAAGACTCCTTATGAGTTATGGACTAGTAAAACTCCTATTGTTAAATAATTTAAAGTGTTTGGAAGGAAATGTTACATTAAAAGAGATGATGGAATCTTGGAAATTTTGAAGTTAGATGTGATGAAGGAATCTTTCTTGGATATTAAAATAATAAGGCATATATATGCTTTAATAAAATACTAAGGAAAATAGTTGAAAGTGCTAATGTAAAGGTTTATGAAGCTACACATGGACTAGTTGAGATAACTAAAGTTGAATCAGATGATCCTATATGTGAGAATGTGCAAGAAGAATAAAAGGAAGAGAAAGATCAAAGTGATGAAGAGGAGATTCCAAAACCTACAACTAAGACTCCTAAATATGTACAGAGAAATCATCCGAAGGAACAAATAATTGGAGACATAAGTGAAGGTGTAAAGACAAGAAGAAAAGTGGTTGAGATAACCTTGTGTTTAATTTCTAAAATAGAACCTAACACTATGAGTGAAGCATGTAATGATGAGAGTTGGATTAGAGCAATGAAAGAGGAACTACAACAGGGTGATCCCACAATAGTGGTTTACAATTTTTGGCCAAACTGAACACTAAAATATTTTTTTAAAACTAAATCTTCACATTCGGGCACATATAGCGGCTAAACCGTGAGGAATTTGAAGATGATGCAAACTAGACTCTCATTACATTTTGTCTATAGATTCTAAATTTTTTTTAAAAAAAATTTGGAATCAAATTGCACTTCTTTTTCCATCTCCCACGAAAACTGGTTTTTTTCAGAAAACAACATTTTAAAAAAGTGACGCACACCGTATAACACATAATTTTTTTTCCACGAAGGATAAAATTCCAATTTTTTCAAATTTAGATTTGTAACTCTGATATCTAGTGCCTACAATTGGTTAGATAGTTTTTTATTTAATATTTTTTCTTTAATCAATTTTTGAAGTCAAACCAATTACAATTCATTAATAGCGCGACCATATAATGCGTAACGTTTTTTGTATATATCGATATTCAATTTATATTTTTTGTTGGATCAAGGACTTCAATATCTGGTGCACTCATATTTTTCAAAAAAGAAATTATAATCTACTATTTTTCCACATGTGCAGAACAAAGACCTTCATTTTCGATGAAAAACCTATGTTTAATAAAACTAAAAAAACAAATACATAATAAAATAAAAACATATTAAAATTGTATTCATTGGATAGCTCATTCTGAGGACTACCTGATTTCAATTTGGTTCATGAAGTCTCCTCCATTTTCATCCTCAACCCGAGCTTCGAAGGGAAAAAGTTCTAGTTTTTTTTGTGCTAGAGAGTAGGGAGGTGGGAAAAGGGGGGTTCGAGCGAGCAAGGTTTCATTCGAACCCCCTTCAATATGAATTTTTCTTTTGTTTTTTGGGTGGGAAATGTGGGCCCAGTAAATAATGGGTTCACTCGAAACATAGTTCGGTCGAACCCTAGTTCAGTCGAACCCTTTTTTGGTTTAGTCAAACTTGTAGATTCATTTGAACCCCTAAAACCAATTTTTTTTCCATGGCGTCATTTTTTATCAGTTTTCCTTCCTCCATCAAATTGTAATCCACTATTGTGGCTTCACCCAAGTTCAGATAGAGAAGAATGAGACATGGGAAATAGTTCCTAGACCTTTAAACAAGAATGTGATTTGTTCAAAATGGGTATTCAGGAATAAGCTAAATAAAAATGGTGTAGTAAGGAATAAAGCAAGACCTGTATGCAAAGGATATTCACAGGTTGAAGAAATAGATTTTGAAGATACATTTGCACCTGTAGCAAGAATGGAGGTCATTCAAATTTTCTTTGCATTTTTTAGCTCATAAAGACTTCAAAGTGTACCAGATGGATGCTAAGTCTGCATTTCTGAATGCAGAATTGGTAGAAGAGGTGTATATGGAGCAACCAGAAGGATTTCAACTGTCAAACAAACTAGACATGGTTTGCAAGTAAAAAAAGGAACTATATGGACTTAAATAGGCTCTGAGAGCCTGGTATGCAAGGTTGGATAGATACTTGACACAACACGGATTCAACAAGGGATCTGTAGACAACAATCTTTACTTCAAAGTTCAGAAAATATTTTTTTTGATATTTGTAGTATATGTTGATGACATTACCTTTGGTGGAAATGAAGGTATGTGTAAGAAATTTGTAGAAGAGATGCATAAAGTGTTTTAAATGTCCATGATTGGTGAGTTGAATTTCTTCCACGGACTTCAAGTAAATCAAACTGATAAGGGGATATTCATTTAACAATCTAAGTATGTTTAGGAATTGTTGAAGAAGTTTGGAATGGATGACTCCAAACCTGTTTGTACCCCTATGGTAACTAGATGTAAGCTGAGTAAGGATGATGAATCTTCTAAAGTTGATTGGTGGAATTTTCTATCTTACTGCTACTAGATCGAATATCATGCATGCAATATGTTTAGTTGCAAGATTTCAAGAAGAACCTAAGGAAGCACACGTTATAGCTTTGAAGAGGATATTCAGATATCTTAAGGGAACTCTAGATTATGGGATATGGTATCCAAAGGATAATGATTTCACATTGAATTCCTACACTAATGTAGATTGGGCTGGTTGTGTAGGTTACTAGAAGAGTACAAGTGGTGGTGCATTCTTCCTTGGAAGAAGATAGGTTTCAAGTAAGAAATAAGATTCAATTTATTTATCAACTATAGAAGCTAAGTATATTGCAGAAACATCTTGTTTTACATAGGTACTTTGGATGAAGAAAACCTTAAAGGACATAAGTGGGACATGTGATGAGCCTATCTCTATATTTTGTGACAATAGAAGTGTTACAAACATTTCAAAGAATCTGGTGATACATTCTTGGACAAATCACATATCTATCAGGTACCACTTCTTGAGGGAGAAGGTGTTGCAAAATGAAGTTAGACTTGAATATGTACCTACCAAGGAGCAAATTTCTTAAAGTTTCACTAAGGTTGTTCCAAAGGATACTCTTGAGTATCTCAGGGGGAGGTTAGGGGTTACTACCTTGCATTCCTTGAACTAAGTGCACATGGAGGTGCATCAGTCCAGTGGATTCACAAATTCTTTTGATCTAGACTGATGAATGTGGTTTACTCCTTAGGGGTAGTAGAGAGATGCATTGTTGAAGTATGTGATGTGGGTGCACTCCTAAGTGGGAGTGATTAGAGCTCTATATGGAAAAAGTTTTTTATGCAAAAATATCCTTTTTCATTGATGTCAAATGGGGAGAGAAAGTAATGTTAAAAAGCTAAAAAGGGAGAGATAGTCTAGTAAAGAGAAGAGAGAAGAAGAAGCATGAGATTGTGTATGCTATCTTTGATGGTTTCTCACATCATGTGTTTCCATCAATGCCAAAAGGTGATATTTTTGTAAGTATGGATGTGTTCAGTGGTGTTTTCGTTGATGTAACAATAGTTCATGTTGATTACAAATGGTAATTGTATAGTTGAGATAATGTAGAAGTCATTAGAGTGTAGGGAGCTATATCTATGAACTTGTAGTTGTGTTTGTCCAAGTTCTTTTGAGAAAATTAAGAAATAATGAAGGTAGTGTTGGGTGTGTGTTCTGAGTGTGCTCCAGTATTGTGCTCTGTATTTTTTTATGTGGTGATCCTATGCTTGTGTAGATCTTTTATTTTGTTCATGAGCTTCAATGGATAATATATCCTAAGTTTTAGCTTTTGGATCGATGGAGAATGAAAGATGTGTTCACCGATGTGTGAACTAGTTTGGCAGAACTATTTGCTTGTGGGTTGGGAGAGATGTTTTAGCTCCATAGTCTTATGCTGTTTTGTTTTAGATCTTGAAGATCTGGGAGATGATTCATGCTATTGGTTTCTATTTTCTAAAAAAATTGCTTGTGATTGGGCCCTATTGAAGACTTGCTCGAGAGCTCCTATGTTTTGTTGGTTGGTCTAGTTGGACTAGTGAATAATATTTTATGTTTGAAGATTGTTGGATTTTCTATGGATGTACCTGAATTTTTCTTAGAGATGGTAAAATTTCTGGTAAAGCACGTTGAGTGATCCACATGTGATCATATTTCTAGAGATTTACGTACTTCAAATATCATTGGTGTTTTCATTAGGTTTGGCCAAGCTGGTGTGTACACGTTACTTAAATATTTTCATTGAATTAAGGAAGCATGTGATTGATCCAAGATGTTGTTTGGGTCCTAATTAAATATGTAATTGGTCCTCTCTCATTCTTATCCACTGTAGGAATGTTGATTAGCTGACCTAATTTTTATTTTTAAATTGAAGAATTTTTAGCCGACCTTGGAGAATTCTTCTAGGGTTGAAGATGGTATAAATGCAAGTCAAGATCTTGCGAATTGATGAATGTAGAAAAGAAGAAATTGAAGTGTGTGAACAAGTGCAAAAATCATAGTGTGTAAGAGTGAATCGAGGTAGTAGTACTTTGATGTGTTAGATTCCAAAAAGTGGTGAGTTGATGGTGTCTACAATCTTTTGATCAAGTTGTGAATGTGTGGAAAATTTTGTAGTGGATCTTTATTTCTCTTTTTTACTTTTTAGGCAGTGAGCCTCCTTCTAGATAATGAGTCCCATTGTAGGAAGTGAGCCTTTGTATCTGGGTAGTGATCCTTCTAGCAGTGAGCCTTTGTATCCAGTATTGCATTATTACTATATTGTGAGCTAATCCTTACCGTGCTTTTTTCCTCATTTGGTTTTCCATGTAAATCAGGTGTCTCTGGTGTTTTCTTTCTGTTATTTGCATTTAATGTTTACACTTTGTAACATATTGGATTAAAGTGGAATTGATTAAGGTTATAAGTAATGAAATTTGATATAATTGATTCACCCCCCCTCTTAGTTTTCTTGTGCATTTCAACAGGATACACTCATAAATAGAGATATATGGGCTATAATATCTAGTGTAAAACACACTAGCATGGCTTAAGAAAATTGGGATTTGATTGATAAAAAAGCTAAGGGTTTGATGAGGCCTTTTTGGAAGACTTAATTTTGTTGAATTCCCATGAAGTGAACATTATAACAAGTCTTTATGTGTGTAATGTCGTAGAATTGCACCTAGGGGAAATTCCACATTTTTGCATCTTGCCTAGCATTTATGACACCTTAGAAAAATTAATGGAAAAGTCCTATGAGTTAAAATTTCATGATCCTGAATCCATGTGGACACATGGTGAGATGAAAAAAGTCTGACATGATGTTTCCCAAAAATCTAGGCTTTGGACGCCTATGTGGCGCGCAGACGTCTGCGCGGTGTGCTAGCATCTTGGTGATTTTCCAAGTTTGAAATGATGAATTCAGAACCCTGACCCTTATGACACATGTCCTGGCAGTTAGTTCTTGGATGAAATGGCTCTATACCGTCCTTGCATGCATGAAAACCCCCTTTTGACTCTCATTTTGGGTTTGGAAGTCATCAATTGAAGCATTGCCACTATTTTCTCTAATCTTGGGTAAGCTCTATCCATGAATAGTATCATTTTTATAGGTGAAGCCATATTAGATTGAGGTCCCTTAAGCAGCTACAAGTTCTCAAGAAGCTATCGGCTCTGAATCAGGCACATAGTGGTGTGCCTGTGTGCTCCAGAAGAGGGTCTTGACTAATGGGTAACACTCTCTCTCCCTATCACTCTTTCTTACTAGCTAATTTACTACTTTGTGGTGCGGTCTCTACTCCAAAGTGGTTTTTTCTTTCACCACACACTTTTTTTACTTCCTTAACACTCTTTTCCAAACATGGATGTTTGTGGAGGTGGGAACACCAAAATAGGGGTCTGACTAACATAGACCCCTATACAACCCCAACCTTTTCCCCTTGATCTTTTGTGTGTAGGTCATGAAATGAAGCTCAAAATAAAGACTCATATGCACGAAGCTAATCTTGTTTTGATTTATTTTGTGCTTTCCTTTAGTTTCTAGATTTTTATCAATTATCTAGCCTCTTGTGCTTTTGACCTAGGCCTAGAAGTGAGATTCAACTTTAACCACTTGAGATCGTAAGTTCTACACGACTTAGGATGCCAGCGTGCCACACTAGCATCCTAAAACTGCACTAATGTCTTTTGGTCTAGAGCTCCTCAACCAAAGGTTGAGATCTCGAAGTTTTTCTCTCTCGAGACCTGAGATTACTTTCACGCTTTCCTTCATAGTTTCATCAATTCATTCACGTTGAGGTTTATAAGGGAAGTTAGTTCCCTAGTGATCTCTTGATAATAAAGAGACCCATGTGTAACAAAACCCTCTTATATCAAATTTTGGTGAACCCAATGTGAGCTCTCAGATTCATTTTCATAATGTTGCATAGTTATAATAATTACTTCTCTGAACAAGATTTTGATATGTTGGAAGATTCTCTAGATGATTTATTAGAAGCACTCTCCCCTATCTATAAATATTCTAAACCCATCATTTATGTGACCTCAACTAAGCCATCCCCTAGAGATTACTATTTTGTCTATGGGATTTCATGTTGTAGTGATCCATGGGACTTGTATTCAATATTTGTGAAAGATACTGACTCTACTTCTTATAATGATGTTGGGCATACGTACAATACAAGGAGATTATGATCGTAAACAATTAAAACTTCTACTTCTTTACCACCATCTCAACCTAACCTTCTTTTAGCTTCTAAACCCACAATCAAAGCTCCAGGTGATTATGATCTTGTTGTGCAACTTTGTGTTACTCTGGCTAAGATCTCACTTTGGGATTTTCTTCAGAATGCTCTAGGAAGATTTACAAAATATTCCCTTCCCTACCTTTGCTAGGTCGACATAGGTTGATGCATTGATGGAACATATTCAAGTGGATTTTCTGAATATTACGTTCCACCCGTAAGAACTCCCACCTCTGGATGTGCAGAAGCAAGAAGAGCCTTTGATGATTATAGTAAATGTTAACAACATCGGTATTAGATGTACCCTCATTGACACTGGTTCAGCTCTCAACGTTTTCGGTATATACCTATTGCCTAAAATTAAAGTTGATTCATCTTCTTTAGCAACTTCTTCCTTTTATATTTGTGGGTTCAATAATGTTGGTCGGCAAGCCCTAGGTATGATAATACTACCTAAGTTGTAGTTGGGCCCCGTTACCTTGCTTATGTTGTTCTATGTGATGCCCGAACCATTACCATACAATCTTCTCTTAGGGAGAAATTTGATTCATGCTATGGGAACAGTAACTTCTACCCTACAACATTCCTTAATGTTTGTTGCTAACAATCAAGTGGTTATGGTTAAAAAAAATCCAGAGGCTAAGCACCTTTTTTTGCTAGCCACTTCTGGTTGTAATTTGGCCACATCTAGTCTCAATAATTGTATTCCTTCTTTAACTTTTGATGCTTTCACATGTTCTTCATCAATACCCTCTGTGGAAGTCACTCCCTGAGCGAGTATCGACCAAGATGAGTTGCCAAAAGTAGAATATCCCAATTCTCTCCCATCTTCTCCTTCATCTCCCCAATCGAATTTTCTCTTAGGTGATGATTGGAGTTCCTTGAACTTATCCCAATTCTTCATAGTGGAGTATAAGTCAGACCTTTCTAGTATTGAATTTCTAGGTTCTGCTAACATGTGGGTGAATGACCCTTCTGTTGAGGAAGAGAAGTGTAATCCTATTCAGGAGACTGCTCCTCCCGGAGAGACTGAACCCACTCCTATAAAGGGGGTTAATGTTTGTGAACTGAGTAAAGGAAGTGGGACCACTATTGTAGAAACTTTCAATGTCCATTGGTGGAATGATACACTCTACATGGGGCCACCCCCTCCTAAATTTCTACAAAATCATTATGGATTTGGTTATGAACTCGCTTCTCAATATGGTTATGGGCAGAAAGGTAGGATAGGACATATCGAGAAAGGAATACAAGGCCCTATCCAGTTTAAGCAATGACAATGCTATCTAGGTTTGGGATGCTCTGTCAAATAGTCTAGAAAAAATCCTTGGTGGATTGTTAATATGATTTCATCTGAACCGTTAACCTTGGTCAATCCTGAGTTGATAGAAGAAAGAGGAAAAGACAAGAAGGTTCCTATGGATGTCTTCTCTTTGGATAAAGTGTTAGGGGAATTTCTAGGCACTTATTCTGCTAGCAATTTTGACATTAGAACGTAACAATTCTCTAAAGATTTTCCAATTCTTATAATGAATAAATTGTAAGGTTAGTGGCCAACATAATGAGCATAGGATTTTGTGATCCTTACTCCACTTTTGGCTATGTTAAACTAGAGAGGGTAATCCAAAATTACATCATCATGAGATATATCAAATTAATAATAGATAGATTCACAGTTGAGTGCAAATAAACCCATCACATTGAAGATTTGGCATTTCTTTTAAGTGAATGACTATTCATTTTCTATGAATCAAAATATTTCCGTTCCACATAGAATTCATTAAATAGGGATCTTAAATGACTGTTGTTTTGATTTTAAGTTCCAGGCTAGGTGTGGTACTTTCTCATTTTCCATGCTAGATTTCAGTGATAAATCGTCTAGTGCCTAAATAATTTGAGGAATTGAGTCAAGTATGAAATACACAAACTGCTCAATTCTAGAAGTATATGAACTACCCTCATACTACTTTGCAGGCTATGAAAAATTAAAAATAACTAAAAGAAACATTCACTACTTATCAATCCCAAGTGATTTCATGCAAATTTTATACCCTCTTCAATCATTTTAATCAAATCCTTGAGTTAATGTTGAGAAAGTGATAGTATATTCAAACATAACCATTTGAAGATATATGACAACGACATTAGCATTTTCATTGATAACTTGTAAAAAATACACATATGAGAGTGTTTGTTTCCAGACAAAGATTCGTTTCAACATCAGTAGTTTATATAGAACTAATTTAAGACTATTACATACAACAAATCATTCCCCAAGATAATTTACCAACCTATTTACGCTTATCCTATTCAAGATTCCTTTTCTGAGATAAGCATTTAGCCGAAACCCTATTGAAAATCAAAAGTTTGACGCTTGTCATGAGCCCAAAAATCCCTTTTATAGAACAAGGGAGTGACAAGCATCAAGCTCAATTAAATTTACATCTCATTTTATTTTGAGATCATGTGTACAAAATTTTGAGACATCCCTATTCAGTTACATGCCATCATTGAGGAAAATGGAAAATTAAATGAAATCATTATGCATCCCTCACATGTAGACCTGCCAGCTCCTCAAGAGGAAAATTTACTTTGTAGTAGCACCATCCTTGTCCTTGTTGACCAAAGAATACTCTCTACTCACAACACCAACAAAAACATGCGGATAACCTAGCACTAGGAAGTCTGACACCTCTCTTATACACCAGCTCAAAAAATTTCCACATCAGCACTAGAAACAAGAAATCACATGAATGCTAAATAGGACAATCCTGAAAAAGGGGCTATGGTGTCATTGAAAAAAAAAATGGGACACAATCATCACTCAAATTCATTAGCCTCAGAGGATACTAGCCCATGACTTGCTCATGGTGGAACTAGATGAACCATCACCACCAGCTCATTTGAATAATTAGATGGTACCAGAGAGAGGGGATAATAGTCACCCTCTGAGTTAGTGTCACCCTCATTTCTCTAAGGGTTATCAAACAACTCACTGGAACAATTGACCCTCCCTAGATAAGCCTTACGATACTTGCACCTTTTCTTTATCTTCTTTTCATATTCCACCAACTCCTTGCCTTTGAGATTGACTGATTCTTGTGAAACTGTTTGGTTCCTTAGGCAATAACTACTCCTAACACCACACTTCTTAATTTTTTTGCATCCTCTTCTATCCTTTGGTGTATCAGGAGCTCCCTACATATCAAATTCAACCACCTAAGTAATCTTCTCAGACTTGAGTAAAACTAGTCTCCTAGACCTCTGGACTGGCCTAACAGAATCCCAAGACTTATTCATCCTCTCAAAAGACATCTACCAATTTTGTTTTGGGACTCAAACTCAAAGAAAATTGTGAATGAGAAATGTGGAAATTGGTCCCACTTATAATGAGTCATGCAAGTGTGCCAAGCATTAATTCTTCAAAGAAATCTTGTGCACGGGGGCTAACAATAGTCCACCTTGATACCTTTAATCTTGGTTGTTGATCATGATTTAAACGATGCATCAACGGGTAGATTACAATGCACCCATTTATAATTTATTTTTACTTGTTCTTTAATGCCCCTTTTAAAACAAAAAATATCTGAGTAGATAAACATCTACTTTGTACTTAGCATCATTTAAAACCCTCCTACCATAATTACCCCCTCACCTGTGGGAAATATCTCACTTGTGTTTCTCCTTGTTAAAAACAATGGGGATTGATCCAGATCTGATCTCAAGTTATCGGTTCGTACACTTCCATGCTTTATTACCACCCATTTCACACGTATCAATGGATGAAAAAATTGATAGCTGAGATTTCAAGCATGCGCTTTAAAGAACAAAGCTAAAAAAACATAGTTTATATATAGTATCTCTTCGACCAATTTTGGAAGCTTTCCATCTTCATTAGAAATAAGTTAGGCCCTTTTAGAAAGTCCACATGGCATATGCCCACTTTCCCTTTAAAACATACATAACACAAGTAGGGCCCACATGGGATGACAGGGAGTGGCTAGGATTCAGTCACATTACTAGTCATCGACTATCAAAATCAATCCCCACAAAACAAAACTCCATCATCAAAGCTCATCGGTCCTTACGAACTAACATGTGTCACATTGTTCACTAGCTTATAAGACTATTCCTTCATACAACTACAAACGAATGGGGGCGTGGGGAAAATATCAAACAAGAACAAGTGTTGAACTATATACTGTTGATCACTCCTCGAACAAGATCTCTCTCCCTGTGAAAGAAAAGATTCACCTTTAAAAGGTGCCATGTGGCCATCACCCGCTAGCTCGTACCATTCAAATAATGTAAAATAAAACATGACGGGCTCATGGGGAGTGACACAAATATGGCCATGTCTTCAGTTCATTAGCTGTCGATCCTCCTTGAAGTACACTATCCATCCCTACCAAGGAGATCGGGGACACCATTATACCAGACATGTGGTCAAACCCCACGAGCCCATATGAATAAAATAAGAAACAATAAACTAGCACGGGTATACAAGGAACGATTGAGATTGATTTCATCGATCAAACGACCCATACAAATATCTATTTTGCACTTGCCACAAAATTCATTCATAAAAGGGGACATGACTAGGTGAACAAGGTAACGACCCATAATGAAGGCTAAGGATTTAAAATTTTGTTTAGATTAAGAATTAGACTATTAATACTAGGAAAGACATAAGGCAACCATCAACCTAAGATTAGAGGTTGGTAAATAAATGACTACAATGGTACAAGTAACAACTTAAGTGACCAAGAATGGGAAAGACAGGTCAATGCAAAATTAAAATGACCAAGGGTTTTAGGCTAAATTTTGAAAGTTTTATAAATATAAAACCCTGTCACAATGATGGGAACATGACCTCAAATCAGGCACAAAGGATCAAACCATTTGAAATTTTCACAATTTTCATGATAGAACCAAGAAATTTTTTGGGGTTCCATCAGTGGCTCCTGTTGGGGATACATGCCTCTCACAAGCATGGTGAGATCCTAGAATCAATGTGTGAATTAAACCAGACACAAAAGATAGAAACATAACAAACAAGAAACAAAATAAAAAGAAATAAACTATTTACAAAATTGTAAAGAGGCCCAAAAGGCCAGAAACAAGAGATCCAATCTCCATCTTTCCAAAAACTTTCTTGTGAAATGAAAATTCTACTTTGCATCCTTCAATATAATCCAAGCTTCATCTCCCTACAAGTGGCACCAGGCCACTAAAACTTAGGCCCCATTCTTTCCCCTATAAAAAGCCAACCTATTGAAGGAACTAACTTGCTTCAATCCATATGTACCTCTGCCATACCATTGCAAAAAGTACAATTCATTGCCTCCTTATCATCACAAGAAATGATTCTCGTATCGCCTACATAAACAGGCACACTTTGGAGAATCCATTCTGGGCATTGATGAGGAAGATCCTCTATCTAACGTCAGCGATGATGTTCTGATATCTTATCCTGAGGACCGCAACCCTCTCCTTAAAGGAGATACTTTCGAAGTCCTCATGGATCCTAAATCTTCAGAAAAGGTAATCAAGATTGGGAAGTGTCTCTCCTTCGAGGAAGCAGATGAACACTCTTCTCTCTTATGTTCTCACCTTGATTTATTCGCTTGGATGTATGAGGATATTCCATGTATTGATGAATCCATAGTGGTCCAAAATATCATTCTATGTCTGAACGCCAAGCCTATTAAGTATAAAATTTGAAACATCAATCCTAGGGTAGCTTTAATGGTCAAGATTGAGATAGAAAAACTGTTGAAAGCAGGCTTTATCTGTCCTATTGACTATTCCCCTTGGATTTCAAATATAGTCGCTATTAGAAAAACTTATGACTTGATTCATATATGTATTGACTTTTCAAACCTTAATAAGGCTTCTCTTAAGGATGATTTTCTATTACCTAATATAGATATGATTGTGGACTTGACTGCATACCATGCGTTGTTATCTTTTATGGATGGCTTCTCGGGTTGTAATCTGATCCGTATTAACCTAGATGATTAGTAAAAGATAGCCTTCACTATCCCTTGGGGTAATTTATGCTATGTGGTTATTCCATTTGGTTTAAAGAATGCAGAAGAAACTTACCAATGAGAAATGACCTTGATATTTCTTGATTTCATTCATAAAATCTTGGAAGACTACATTGATGACATCTTGGTGAAGTCTATAAATCATCAAGATCATGTGAAATACCTCCACCTTATCTTCAAGAGGTTTTAAATTTACAAGATGAGACTTAATCCCCATAAGTGTGTCTTCAGTGTAGATAATAGCAAGCTTCTTGGGTTTATGGTCTCTTATCGTGGAATCGAAGTTGAAATGAATAAAATTGATGCTATCGTTAACATGCCTCCACCATGAAACATTACCTAGTTGCAAAGTTTACAGGGGGAGATTTAGGTGATTTGTAGATTCATATCTCATTTGGTTGATCGTACCCTCCCTTTCACTCCTATATTGATATCGACTATGCAAGATAGACCTTTCCTGCTTTACCTTGCTACATCACCATACACTTTGGTAGCTATGCTAGCTCAGTATGATGAAATAGGAATAGAAAGAGCGGTCTACTACATTAGCCATGCCCTTGTCGATTATGAAACTCATTATTCATCCATGGAGAAGCAATTCCTTGCTCTTGTATTCGCTACACAAAATTTGAGGCACTACCTCCTCCATGTTGAAACTAATGGCATAGTGAAAACATATCTCTTGAGACATTTGTTCTCTAGTGCTGACCTTTTCAAAAGATTAGCAAAGTGGGTTATGTTTCTTTCTAAGTTCGATATAAAATTTGTCAATCAGAAATCGATAAAGGGACAAGCGGTTGCTAATAAACTAGTAGACACTCCCTCATCTTGCTCCTTCCTAGGGTTGGATATGTTCCCTGATGAGAATACTTTCATGATTAATTATGATCTCGAATGGAAGATGAACTTCGATGGATTGAGGTGTCAGACTAGTTTTGGTCTTGATATCCCCCGAAGGAAAACTGGTGCCCCTATCCTTTTGATTATATTTTCCTTGTACTAATAATATTTATGAGTACAAAGCTCTTATTTTTGGTTTATGTGTCATGACTGCATTAAGGATTAAACATCTTCATATACTCGGTGACTATGAAATTATTGTGAATCAGATGACGAGAACTTATCAAGCTAAACATAGTATATTGGCCTGATACCGAGACCTCACTTTGTCCTTGCTTAATCAATTTTCCTCTTTCACAATAAATAGTGTCCCTTGGAGAGAAAATAAACATGTAGATGCCATTGGAAGTGCTTCTTCCTTGGTGCTTTTAGAAGAGGATATGAATGAATATCACTTTGTGGTCCAGGTTGCATGAACCTTGATGATTTTTGATCAATTTGAGCTTGAGTCTTTGGCTTGTTTTCACACAGACTTGGGAGAGGGGTTCTCTAGTATCGAAAATTATTTAAAGAGTGGAAAATTTCGTGGTAATGCGATGAAAAATAATCACACTCGTATACAAAATCTTTCAGCACGTTATGTCATCTTATCTGTTGTTCTTTACCAAAAAGCCTATAACGGCTTGTTGCTAAGATGTCTCACTAAAGCGGAAATACCCTTTGCCCTTAAAGAAGCCCATGTGGGCTCTAGGGGTGGAAATTTCGGTGGTAAATCCCTGGTAAGAAAATTGATACACATGGGATACTATTGGAAAAAAATGGAACAAGATTCCTTTGGTTTTGTCAAGAAGTGCCTTTAATGTCAACAACATAGTTGTATTATCCATGCTCTTGCTCAGGAGTTGCAAAATCAAACTTCTCCTTGGCCATTTGCAAAATGGGGGTTGGATATTATTGGAGAAATATCACCTCCTTCTTCTAAAGGACATACATTCATCATTACCGCTATGGATTATTTCACAATATGGGCCGAAGATATTCCACTCCGATCAATGAATGCTAAAACCATATGTAGCTTTCTTATCAACAATATCATCTCTCGATTTGGATTTCCTACTACACTTGTTTTTGATAATGGTGCACCATTTAAAAACAAGAAATTAAAGTAGTTGTTGGAGAAATTTCATATTCAACAAAGGTTTTCAACACCATATTATCCACAATCTGATGATCAAGTGTAAGCTTCTAACAAAACACTTGAACTGATTCTTCATAAAAAAGTTAACAATTATGGTAGGGATTGGCATATTCAATTAACATATGCTTTGTGGGCTAATCAGATGAGTATTCGTATGACAATAGGAATGATGCCTTATAACCTCATGTATGGTGCCAAATATATCTTACCTTTGGATTTGGAAATTCCATCTTTGCAAGTTTCCCTTAGAGGGTTAATTAACGATGAAACCTATCGAACTAACTGCTTGCATCAACTAGAGATACTCGACGAGCACCATTCAAAGGCCCTTGATCATCTTAAAGCTTATAAGAAATCACTATTGAGATAGTATAATCAAGGTGTACTTCCTAAGACCTTTAACCTAGGAGACCTAGTTCTATATGAAAATCAGTAGAATGCAAATGTGCCACCTAATCAGAAAGGGAAGTTTGGTCCTAACTGGTTAGGTCCTTACATCGTGATTTATGTGTATGGTTTAGATGCCTATGGATTATCATTTATGGATGGAACACCTTTAAAAGATCTTGTTAATGTGATGCATCTTCATCGATACTATGTGTAGTGTCCTAATGTGTCACATGTGTGGTATTCTCCCTAAAAGGTAGTAATACTGCATATATTGACATTTTCTCATTTTCACATCATGATTTTTTTTGTGTTTATAACTTTACCATGTGTGTGTGTAATAAAACATACATATATGTGTATGACTATGTTATGTATCCATACATCACAATACATATTTTAAAATAATTAGATCATCACAGTATTTAATTAACATGTACCCAAACATGTCTATTAAATCATGATTAACATCTACTGAAAACATACATCCATATAAGAAAATGACATCCATAGCATGAGCATACATGAAAATGGGAAACATATACATAAGAAAAGCCATGATACTGAAACTAATATATATATATATATGTCCAATGTATGAATCAAATGTCATGTATATGTGTTCGACCACTACTATAAAAATGAGTGGCTACTGAATATGTTTCTTTACAAAAGATCTACAAGTATATATGTGTATCTATATCTGACTACAAAAATGATATACAAAAGAGAGACTCCTATCCCTGTAGTGCATGGCTCCCTGAGCCCTCTGGCTTTGGTGGCAACTCTGGTACTCTGGGAGGAGGTTGCACGGTGGTCTGCGAATGGGATCAGTGTGAGAGTGATACAAATAAACCCACACGTATCCCTCTCAACTCCCCCTATAGAAAACATATATCCATCTTCACTTGGATCAACTTCTGCTATAGCCGTTCAATGTCTGTCAGGATGACAGTCATCGGTTGCACGTCAAGCTCATCAATGTGGCTCTGAAGGGCATCGCATGTCACCTCGGTGATATTGGCACTCATCACTGCCACATCTTTCTCAGCAAGCACTGTCCAAAGCTCCCCCAATAGTTGATCTCACTATCCCTGTGTGGTTGTCAGCTTTGTAGTCAACTATATGACCTTTGTGCCCTACTCCTCATACGTAGTCCTCAGACGTGCTACCAACTGAAAAGTAGGGGTATGCCTCCCTACTAAAACCACATGGTAGGCCTAAAGGACTATCCCATGGATTAACACGATAGGGGCCACCTCTAAAATACACTAAGCTATGAGTCTAGTCCATCCCTATGTATCCTCTGTAATCATAGAGAAAGAAACAAGAATCAGTATTACATGGCAGATATAAATAATCATAAATAGAAAGCTCAAAAGCATGAACATGAAAATAATTTACTATGCATACCTGAATCTCCTAGCTTCCATATGGGATTGGGGTTTGGGTTGATGCTACAACCTGCACCACTGATATGAGTGGTCAAACCTAGCAATGATAGTGTTGTTGCTGCTACGACATTAGAGACATGTGGCGTTGATGAGACATGGGTAGCTGCGGGGGGATCTGATCTCCTTTGCCACCTCAACCTTGTAGGAGCCATCTCCTCCTCTTGTGTCAACTCCTCCTCCACATCGCCCTATTGATGACCTCACCTCCTATCCTATGAGGGTTGGTGGGGCACATCCTATTGTGGGCTAAGGGCCCCTCTCAGAGCACCCTCGTGGAAAAAATGGAGTAGGACGATGCCTCTCCCATCACCACTTGAAATTTGCCACTACCCTGACATTATATGTTACCGCCATGGCCCGCAGATCATGGTCAGGCTCATCATCATCCAAGGGGATGATGTCTGTGATGGAAGGGCGAGGGTGATCTCCCACAGTCGTTGCACTGCGGTGTTCCCTAGTATATGTGGGAACGTAACGTGATATAGTTTGAATACGGCCATGCTACTGCATGACCCGACTCCAATAATAAGAAACAATAAACAAAATTGCGATGACCAACCAAAAAATAGTCTCGCTATAGGTTCCTTAGGAACCTGCTGTCATTGACCCACCTGAAATATTAGTAAGGTCTCCAGTGAACCTCTCTTGCGGCAACAGTGTCAAACTTTAGCCACAAAAACTAAAAATCCCTAAAATTCCATCGTACCAGTGGGCCATTAGGATTTGATACAACCATAACTAGGAAAAACCGATTGGTTGGGTGCACATGATGTGGGAAAAATCCCACACCTACAAAAGTGTGCACACTATGAGACTGCGGCACTCATAGTGCATGTATCACCTGAGCTCCTAGTACAGGTGCGCTAGCATGCTATGCCCCCAAGAAAAAATAGTCTGATGCTCTACCATCTCTCTGATAATAGGGATGAGGCCCCCATGAAGGTGCAAAGCTCACCTATCTATGGTGATGCAGAAAGCGATTGTGACAACCATCACCCCATGTAGCAATGACGTCATGGTCCTCGCTTGATCATACTAGTGTGTGTAGGTGTGACTAGTGTCAGCGATGTCGCCTATCGTCCCTGTGCAATAGAGGACACCCTCAGGTATGTGTAGGATCATGATGGGCCAAAAAGTGGCGATATGTAAGTGATATGATGGCCCATCTGGCTGACGACTTCTTCTTTACCCAAAATTGATGAAACGAAAAGGTTTTTTAAAGGATATTCTCAACTTTCCACCAATATAAATTATTCTTTACTTTGAATTTAAGAAATAATTATTATTCATTTTCTATTTGAATTAAAACTAAAGTCTTGATTGATAGGTTGATTGAAAAACATCTATAGATTTCAAACAGTATCACATTTTTTGAATCTAAGACATGCGTCCCATTCTATGTTTCACATAATATATGATTACAAAAAGAAAAAATGAATTTCATGAAGTTTTAACCAAGTTAAGGTGGTTAGACATATGAGTGTTTATTTTTCTTAAAAGTTGTAATTTAAAAATCATAAAAAATTATTTACTTAGAAAAAAATTACATTAAAACATGCATCACATTGAGACAAGAGTCGTCTACTTATATATAAAATCTAATAAAAAAATATTTTTATTTTATTGTGGTTAGGGTGGTCAGACAGACATCCACTTCTTATTTTTTCCCTGAAATTTAAGTACTACTTCATTGAAATTTCAAATTTTCACCAAATAGGTTTTTTTTTATTTTTTAAATAAATGTAGTAGTTTAGAAACTACATTCAATTTGGTAAAAATTCTATTCTTAAATAAATTTGAAATAATATAGATAACTTATTCAAATTTTAACGTCAAGTTGCCTAACTCTGATTTTTTGAATTTTCATCGCCACTTAGGGGCATGATTTTTACATGATGATCTTGCACATATCCCCTCACTACGCTCCCACGCTGATCGGGTGTCATCTAAGGCCACCCACTGTCCAAGGATGGGTAGCCCAAGGATTTGATAAACATCCTCGAGAGTGATAGTCATCTCTCCATATGGCTATTTGAAAGATGATGTAGTGGCATCCCATTGCTCCATCAGAGCGATGAGCATCCTCTCATGGTATAGAATCTCTGGCATAGTGAATACATGCTAGAGATCGACCCGCTCTAGGTATGTGATCTCATCCTAAGAAAGGTGATCGCTCTACTCATAGACAAGTCAGAATGCCCACACTTTGAGATGCTCCTGGATCTCTGGGTACTCCTACAAAAGTAAAAAAGTTGTAAGTCCGAAACATTATAGAGAAAAGAAAAATGTAAAAGGGCATATGCGTGCTGCGTAAAGGTCTACACGTCGTGTATGCATCCTAGACTGCCATGGTCACCCAAAGGATGCAAACATGGATCCAAGACCATAATGTGTGTCACAAATGATAATGTGTATCGTGGATGTGAGCATGAATTATAGACACCTGTGCACCTTGATGAGTGAAAAAATACACAAAATTAACTAAAATGCATGAAAAGCGAGGCTTAGAGACCTACTTGGTGCACCTCGTGACCCTCGGCGATGTCCTTTCATAGCTGCTCTAGCATCCACACCTCGTACTCTCTCTTTCTCAACAATGTTCTGGCTTTTCTCTCACAAAATTCAACAATTTTCTCATAGTGAATAGTGAAAATGACCCTTCTAGGGGCGCACCTAGGTATATATAGCTCCCCCAAGGCCCATTTTTCCTAGAGTTTGTGGCTCCTTGATTTCTCCTAAATTTACCCCACCATGCTGGGGAAAAAATCAAGAGGGGGCATATAATCACCTCTTGATCATATTTTCCTCTCCGAATTTACCACTTTTTCTTGATCATTCTTCTCTCTATGGTAGTTTCTGCTGATTTTTTGAAACTAACTAAAAATTTTAGTTTTGTAGGATACAATTTTGAACTATTTTCATGACCATTGTGTTACTTTTTTTTTAGCTCGAAAGCTAGGGGAATCCTCAATACCTGTTAGCTCAAACTCAGTGACCTCTGTGGTCCCTCTTTCTAGCACATAGTTTTGTAAAATCTAGAATTCGAGTGAATTTTTTCTTCTCTACTTTAGTGAGGCTGATTTTTTCAAAAATCGAGCCCACTAAAGTCGGGACAAAATGTAATGTCACATAATTGCACATAGGGGAAATTCCACATTTTTGCATCTTGCCTAACATTTATGACACTTGAGAAACATTAATGGAAAAATCCCATGAGTCATAATTTCATGATCTTGACTCCATGTGGACACATGGCAAGAAAACACAAGCCTGACAAGGTGTTTCTCAAAAATCTAGGCTTTGGATGCTTGCGTGGCACAAAGACAACTGCGTGGTCTGCTAATGTCTTGGTGATTTTCTAAGTTTGAAATGGTGAATCTAGAACCTTGACACTTGTGACACATGTCTTGGCAGTTGCGTCTCAGATGAAATGACTCTGTATTGTCCTTGTATGCATGAAAACCCCCTTTTGGCTCTCATTTTGGGGTTGGAAGTCATCAATTGAATCATTGTCACTATTTTCTCTAATCTTGGGTAAGCTCTATCCCTAGATAGCAAGATTTTTACATGCAAAACCATGCTGGAATGAGGACCCTCAAGTAGCTACAAGCTCTTAGGAAGCTACATTCTCTCAAGAAAGCACATAGCGGTGCGCTCGTGTGCTCTAGAAGAGGTTCTTGACCCATGGGTAATGCTCTCTCTCCCTATCACTTTTTCTTAGTAGCTCATTTACTACTTTGTGGTGTGGGATCTACTCTAAAGGGGATTTTTATTTCACCACACACTTTGTTTACTTCCTTTACACTCTTTTCCAAACCTAGCTGTCTATGGAGGTAGGAACACCAAAATAATGGTCTGACTAAGGCAAACTCCTATACAACTCCAACCTTTTCCCCTTGATCTTTTGTTTGCAATTCATGAAGTGAAGCACAAAATAGAGACTCAGATGCATGAAGGTAATCTTTTTTTGAGTTCTTTTGTATATTCCTTTAGTTTCTAGATTTTTGTTGATTATATGGTCTCTTCCACTTTTGACTTGGGCGTAGAAGTGAGATTCAACTTCACCCACTTGAGCTCTTGAGTTCTTCATGGCTTAGGATGCCAGTGCATCTTTTAGATGACAACGTTCTATGCTAGTTTCCTGAAACTACGCTGATGTCTTTTGGGCAAGAGCTCCTCAGCCAAAGGTGGAGATGTCAAAGTCTTTTTCTCTTGGGATCTGAGATTACTTTCCTACTTTCCTTCACAGTTTCATCAATTCATTCAAGTTGAGGTGTATAAGGGTATTTCATTCCTTGGTTATCTCTTGAGAATAAAGAGACCCATGTGCAATGAATCCCTCTTATATCACAATATGAAGCTTTGAAAAAAAAAATTAGGATAAATCCTTGGTAAATAGGTTATCCCTAAGAAAGGAATTTCATTCTCATAGGATGGAAGGATGATCCATTTTTACTCACCTTAATATCTTTAATATGATCATTTGATAGTTGGGTTCTATTGGTGTTAAGATTGAGGATGAGGATTAATGCACAAAATTTATCTGTTCTTTTCCAAAATTGTGGGATAACCTTTTCAAGGCTATTATGAGTACTAGTGCCACTTTCAACATGGATAAAGTGGTTGCACCATTACTTTTGAAAATATATGGAGAAAATATTTCAAGACGGCTAAGGAGTTCCTCACTAGTCGTGGTAGATAGAAAGAGAAAAATAAATTATCTATTTAAATGATAAATTTAAATTACATGGGTGCGTAGGTTTTTCCTTTAGTGGATGATGTAAGATGCCAAGAGGAGATATGGTGTTTATGAAGGGTGTTTAGAATGTAACCTTGTTCAAAGTAGATCCATGTACTATTCAAGGTGATATTTCTTCTAGCAAGCTGAATAAAATCGCTACACATTCTTCATCCTCAATATTAGAACCCACAAAAAATAAATATATTGAATCTACTTCCAATGGTCATGCATTTTGGGTAATTATGGGTGCTCATTCCTTGGGGAAGAAACTTGTAGAAGTGATTTTAATGTGATGAAACCAGATACTTGAACATCTTGCTTTGAAGGGTCTTAGAGAGTTGAAAAATAATTCCCTCATTACGGGTATTGGTGATTATAATTTTGAGTTTTATTTTTACAAACATTGCATTTATGGAAAGAAAAAACATGTTGATTTTTATTATAATGTTAAAAAATATTCTATGGTTTTGGAGTGTATTTGTTTAGATATTTTTGGTTTTGTTAATGTTCCTTCACTATCAAAATATATATTTTATTTCATTTATTAATGACTATAGTAGAAGGAAATTTATTTATTTCCTTGGGATTAAATTGAAATTCATTGATAATATTAAGTAGTTAATTTTTTTTTTTGAAAATGAGAATAGAAGAAATATTAAGTGTTTGAGGAATGATAATATGGTGTGTTTTGTTTGATTGAATTTTGAAAGTTCTTTAAGGAGTGTAGGACACAAAGGAATAAGAAGAGTCCATACACCCCTCAAAATAATAGTATTAGAGAGGGTGAAAATAAAATTAATAGGGAAGTATATGAGTATGTTGAGTGGAGGTAGCCTTGAACAAAAAATTTGGATTGAAGTTGTAGCTACTATGTGCTATTTGTAAGGCCAATTAGTTCAGTTCCTATAGATAATTTGGGGGTTTGTAAAATCTGCCCCTTAGGTGCTACAATCATTTTTAAATTCAATTTGCATCAACCACCAACTTAACCAACCAAATATATTTCATCTTAAATTATGTTTTAATTTTTATAGATCGTTATTCACCATGGTTATTTCAACCAATGTCACAATTATATTCCTACACTTAAAAGTGTTGAGATCCTATAGTTAGGGTCATTGCTAGACCCAAACCTAAACTTGAAGGGTTAATGGTGACCCTACCTATGTATCCCATCATGGGAGTTAGAGGCTTTGTAGTTCACCTACTGTTGTTATAGGGAGATAATTCTTTGCTTTTGCATGAGATATCTAATCTCACTTTTAACCCATGAAAATTAATTAAGTTGAATTTATCACTTAGTACATTATGATATAATGATAATAATTTTTCTATCAAGCTTTGGTTCCATACTAAACATTACCAAGCATCAGTGTACAACATTCACAATATTCAAAAGAAATATACAATACCATAATCTCAAATATCATATACAATGATTCTCTCGAGCATACCTCCATATACACAAGCTTGATAGATCATACACAACACAAGTACAAGAGTGACTTTATCATACACAAAGCACAATTACAATGGTGATTAGCTAAATTTTATATCATAAGTAAAAAAATAACTCTCATTGTTACATCACAAGTACAAGAGTGACTAACTTATACACATATAATAGTTACATTAGTGATTGTCTCCAACATGCATCACAAATAAATATTGAATAGATCTACCAAATTAAATGTACAATGGTGTCTAGCTCATTAGTACATCACAAGTACCACAATGATTAGATCAAACACACATAATATATACTTAGTGAATGGCTTACACATTATAGTGGCTGACTAATACATATCCATAATGCATCCCAAATAGAAAGAGTACCAGTGCATTGTGCACTACATTGAAAGTCCTATCCTTTCCTCTGGTCTTCTATATCAGACAAATGGGAAGCGAACTTGGTGCATCCCATACTACACCACTAGTCCATACTCAAGCAAGTAAGGCCAAATACACAATCTGACAACTAGGAGGTCGATTTAGTGTTTCCCATAGTATACTATAGTCTATTTTCCATCCCAAGGAACTCCACAAGTACTAAACCTCAAATAACCTAGTGGATTCTAAACTCAATCACCTACAAGACACCGACAAACAATTCTTACAACTAGGAGGAAGTAGCTCTCGATATATACCACCTTGTGACCATAGTGGTATTGTTAGCTATCTTCTTCACATCTTAGGTTTAACACTTGGCATCAGTCACTTCTATGATTATAAGTGATCCCTTGATAGAATGGTTAGACCTATATTACCCTTACTTGCATGGATGGGTCCCTACCCATTTAAAAATTATATTATCATAACCAAGGTAACCCACAGAAACCTTTACCTTCATGAAATAGGTGAATGCCAACTAGTCCCTTGTAGTAGCCCAAACATTGGCCATTGGCATGGTCCAATGAATTTCTATCACTACTAAAATATCCCATAGGTTAACACTTGGGCAGGTCAAACATAACATTCATAACAATCAAACTGAAAAAAAAACATGGGCCTATAAATAGATACCTCTAGATATGGATTCAATTTGTGTAACACATAAAAGTTACATGGAACCCACATGAAATAGTTTTTAGCAAACATATACATATAACCAGATACCAGATATAAAGCAGTCAATAACTTACTTCATTCCACTTACTATATAAAATAATATTATGTCTTAAATAAAAAAAATTGGCTTTCCTTAACTCCTTCATACCCATCTAGTACCCATTTCAGCCTCAAACTATAGCTTATAGAGAAGGAAAGGTCAAACCAATTAGGAACAAACCCATCCCTTGGATTTATCCCCCTAGACCCTTCCCTTATGGATTGGAGGTCACAAGGGCATCATTCACCCAAGGACTACCTTCATGCCTAGTCCAAAATAGATCAAATTCACACGTACTTCTCTATACAAGGTTTCTCTCAATAATTGTAAACCTTACTTCTTGTACCCAAGATTTCATATTCAATCAATTATCATTACTCAAAGGGGTGGAGTATAGTAAATAATATAGAAGGAAAACCTTTCTAGTACTTATAGACTAATCACAATTCCCTATATCTTAGGTTACTATTCTATACCCCATAAGCTCCCTTTTACTAATTATAAATGATTAGTAATGCTTAAAAATGTGCAAGGAAAGCCAAGCATATTTCTAATTTATCAAAACCAGACCATGACACTTGAGCATCCAAAGCTATTTTGAACCTTGCCAATCCTCACAACCTTTATTGTTCCTAATTTACAGTAACATCCCAAATTATCTTAGATTTCATTTGTTGAATGCTCAAAAAAATTGGGAGGGGGGTGAATCAATTATACATTAAAAAATAAAAACCCTCATTAACATTCGTATGCACATCAACTTCAATAACCCTTAATTTTTTAGGATGATTTATCATGAAATAAAATAATATAAACTAAAAAAAATCAACACAATGCATAATAGAACACCAGATTTATGTTGAAAAATGAAGAATGGAAATACAACAGTTAGGACTAGCTCACAACATAAAGTAATTGCAACAATAAATACAATAGGCTCACTTATCGAGGGATCATTGCCTAAAAGAAAGAAGGGCTCACTGCCAATGGCTCACTGAAAAATTACAAAAATGAAGAAAAGAGTAATGCTAGAGTGACATATCCATCTCAATACAATAAAAAAGATCACCACAACATCACCAATATATTTGAAGCATTTTTAAAGATTGTATACACCTTCTAATCACTACCACTAGTCTAACTCATTGAATCTCACACTACACTTCACAAATTCACACTTCATAATTGTACAAGTCATATTAAACACTATACACACACACCCTCTATCAACACAATACTTATTTATATCATATTCAACCTTGAAAAAAATCTCGAAGGATGGCTATACACCTCAACTATGCAAATTTAAATTACATCAGCACCAAAGAATTCTCATGGTGGAAAGGAGTGAAAATCAACCACATCACACCTTAACTCAGTCCTAAGTCCACTCATACATGTCATTCCACACTTTTAAAATCACTAAAGAAAATGCAAAATTAATGTAAACACCCAAGGTCAGCCAAACTTGTGTAAACATCATCAAACATTTAAATACATGCTTCATTTGATTCAAAGATAACTCATGTACCACACACAACACTTGAACACAATCTAGAATATTCCACAAACACACTAAAATCCAACAAACTCCTTTGCAACATCTTTCACCTGAAGAAAACACTCATCCTATACACCCAAATAATATTCATATTCACCTTCTAATCACTACATCTAGTAGTATAACTCATTGAATCTCACGCTACACATCAAAATTTCACACTTCACAACTATGAAACTTACATAAAACACTCTACACACACACCCTTTATAAACGTAGTACTTATGTATATCATATTCAACCTTGAAAACATTATCAGATATTGGCTATACACCTCAACCCTACAAATTCAATTTAGGTCAGAAACAAAGCATTCTTGTGGTGGAAAGAAATGAAGGACTACCACATCAGACCTTAACTTAATCCTATGTCCACTCATACATTCCATCCCACACTTCCAAAATCACTGAAGCAAATTTAAAATTAGTGTAAACACCCAAGGTCAGTCGAACTTTTGTAAACACCAACAAACATTTAAATACATTCTTCCTTTGATTCAAAGATGACTCATAGACCACACACAATACTTGAATATAATCTAGAATATTACAAAAATATGCTAGAATCAAACATACTCCTTTGTAACATCTTTCACGCAAAGAAAAAACTCATCCTATATTTCCAAATAATATTCCACAATGTAACTCAATAGATCAAATTGTGGAGCACCAAACCACAAAGAAATCAACCAAAGGTATATATGAACCTTATCAGCACATTTCTAGAACCAGTAGACCTGAAACAAAAATGTGGAGAAATGTAAAGAAAAACCATTTCTCAGAGAAAACACTACAACATAGTTCTAACACTAGTGAGCACATCTTTCTCTCCACAATGATCTAGAACAAGAAAATCTAAATAGAAAATCTCTAAAAACCTCTAACCAACATATCCAAACTACATAAGAAGATCATAAAGATAGAGGAAATGCAAAGAAAAACCAAAAAACCACTCTATATGTGAGAACACGTCTACAACACAATGTTTCCTCTTTTATTCATTTTTTCTCAAAAGAACTTGGAAACCAACCACTAGAAACACATTCTCATCATCTTCATTACTTCCTTATTATCACTAGACCAACTATAACATAGCAACTCAATCAAACAACATCCGAAAATGGAAGATAATCAAAGAAACACTAGAGGTTGATACTAGTAACAATTACTAATGAAAACATATCGAAACTAAGAAAAGTATCACAACTTCTCAACCATCACTAGTAGACATCAATGGAAAAATATATATAAGTATTTTGACATGAATGATAAAAAAAACTATACATACTTGCAACAATATCGCCCTTTGTCATTTATGGAAACACATGATCTGAAAAACCATCAACAACAAACACAACAACTCAACAACCTCGATCATCAACATAATGCTCCATACCAACTATTTTTATTTCTTGCTTTTAATTTCTCTCCCCCTTAGCCTAATTTTACACATTATTCTCTCTCCCTTTATCGACTCATCCTTCCTTTTTCACATTACTTTTCTCTCTCCCCCTTTTACATCAATGGCAAAGGGAAACACATTTTCATCACTTTTTCCCATTTACATAAATCATACTTGTACCTACTCAATAATACTTTGCATACTTGCCCTTAGGAGCACATAACACACTATACCATCCAAAAAACATTGCACATATCATCTGGCACAACTAATAATTGAAAACACCAATCTACACCAATACTTACTCCCCCTAACTCCAACAACAGAAAATTCCACTACCTACTCCACGTGAGGGGTAGCCTCCAACATTAGGCCAAAATAAAGAGTGAATATTGAAATAAATTAGATTGATGAATATCCTTATTCATCTAGTTCAAAGGAGGGGTAATAACCACTAAATTTTCACCAAGATACTCAAAAGTATCCTTAGAAAGAGCCTTAGTGAATATATCAATAATTTTATCATTTGTAGGAACATACTCAAGCTTCACCTCATTCTCTACAACCTTCTCTCTAAAAAATTGATAACAAATTGAGATATTCTTTGTCCTTTACTACATAATCAAATTATTTGAAATGATAATAGCACTTTTATCGTCACAAAATATATAAATTGGTTCATGATATACAGCTCTAATATCCTTCAAGGTTTTCCTCATCAACAACACCTATGTGTAGCAAGATGTGGCTATAATATATTTTTCCTTTATAGTAGATAAAGACACTAAATATTGCATCTTTCTTATTCAAGACACCAATCTACATCCAAGAAATAATGCACCACCACTTATAATTTTCTTGTCATCCAAAAAACCTACTGAATAAACATTTGTATAAGAAGTTAGAGAAAATCAATATCTTTTTGTTAGCACAAACCATGTTTTGTAGTGCCTTTCAAATATTTGAATATCCTCTTCATTGTTGCAACATGTGAATCTTTAGGATCTTCTTGAAATATAGCCACAAGAAGAACTACATGCATTATATCTAGTCTCGTAGCAGCTAGGTATAATAGTCCTTCAATCATTCATCTATACTTGCTCTAATCAGCCTCATGAGATTCATCAATCTTACTTAGCTTGTAACTAGTAACCATATAGGCACATACTAGTTTAGAGTCTTCCATTCAAAACTTTTTCAACCTTTCCTTGACATACATTTATTCTAAAATAAATATACCTTTTTCTATCTAATTAATTTACAACCCAAGTAAAATGTCATATCCACAAACATAGGCATCTTAAACTCTTTTTGCATCTTTTCTAATTTTTTTTTACATAGCTTCATTTCCTCTAAAGGTTATATCACCAAAATACACAACCACAATAAATATTTGATCTTTTTCAACTATGAAATAAATATTGCTATCTGTATTACCTTTAATGAATCCTTTATGTATCAAGTACCTATCCAACCTTGCATACAAATATTTGGGAGCTTGCTTCAATCAATATAATAATTTCTTCAATCTATAGACCATATATGGTTTGTCTGATAACTGAAATTCTTTCAATTGTTCAAAGTATACTTCTTCTTCCAACTCGCCATTCAAGAAGGCAACCTTCACATCCATTTCATAAACTTTGAAATCTATATATGCTATAAAATCCAAAAACATCCTAACAGACTCCATTCTTTCCACCAAAGAAAATGTATCCTCAAAATCTATTCTTTCTACTTGCGAATAATCCTTACACACAAGCATTGCTTTCTTTCTTATAACTACTCCATTCTCATTCAATTTGTTCCAGAATATCCACTTAGTTCCAATTATATTCTTATTTATTGGTCTTGGGATAAGCTCGTAAGTTTGATTCTTCTCCATTTCCATTAATTCTTCTTTCAGAGCCTTGATCCAACATTCATCTTTGCATGCTTTAATCACTATTTTAGGTTCAATTTTAGAAAGTAAAAATAGGTTTACCTATTCCTTACTCATATCAAGTTTCTCATTGTCAAAATACATTTTTTCTTCTCACAAATGATTAGATCTTTAGAATGATTCTTTTGCACATACTTAGAAATCTTATGGATCCTTTTTGGAGCTTCTTCCTCTTCAATTATAACTTCTTTACCCTTACCTTCATCTCTGTCATTTTATTTACAAGAGGACTCATCTAATTCATATCCATCTATCACTACTTAGTTGTTCTATAAGTTTGCATCTACTTTGACACTTGCACTCTCGCCAATCTTCTTCAACCTCTTGTTGTAGTATCAATAATATTTAATTCTTGAAGAATATTAAAGGAAGATACCTTCATTAGATATTGTATCACACTTTCCTATGTTTTCTTCATCTCTTCTGAAATAAAATTTTCTTCCAAACACTTTAAAGTATTTGACAGTAGGAATCCTTCAACACCATAATTCATGCAAAGTCCTTGCACTATTTTTTCTTGCTTGAATTTTTTTTTTGACTGAGGAAAACACGGGTTTTACAAGAACCTGAAACCACAAAGTTTACAAACCAATAATAGATAAATCATATGTAATTCTAGGAAAAGACAGGTTGCACACCAAAGATAAACATAAAAGAACAATAGCCACCAACAAAATCTAGCGAAAGGAAAGAAAAAAACCAGCGACAACAAAAATACAACCAAACCTAACCCAAAGACTTTAGGGTCTCTGCCACTTCCATTTCTAGGATGTCCAAATCCTAGGCCACCATCTTCAAATCATGGGTCTCTAGAGGCATTGTACCCTATTTTTTCTTCATGTTGGCCTTGGTTCTCTTTGAGGGGCAAAAATCCTTTGCTTTGTTTTTGTTCTTCTTAGTTTCTAGATCCATAATCAAAAGTCACTACTGAGTGTTGTCCATTTTTTCTGCCAAAGCTCTCAAGACAATAGAGTTATTTTTAAGAATTATGTGATTGTGTTCTATCATGGCTTTTAGAGCTTCCCTAATTTTCTCAATCTCTTTTCCAAGGTTCTCCACATCCTTCTTAAGGTTTTTAGTGAAATCTACCTCTTTCTGGAGGTTGTCTACGATGGCCATCTTCTCATCTGCCGTCCATAGAGCCTCAGCCGAGTTCTCGTCTACCACTTTGGCTTCCAGAATTTCCACTTTAGTTGTGATAGCTCTGTTTTTAAGATTTAGTTCCTTAATTTCATAAAAGGACCACTTCAGAATTTGGAAATTATCAATTGCTCCATTTTTGGAAAGAGAAAGAATATCGCCATACAATTCCCTATCAGGTTCAAAATCAGGATCATCAAGATTCAGGTCCACATTAGGGTTGGGCCTATCCTCTCTGTCAACAAAGTGGGAAGAGGTAGAGGAGAATTCCTTCCTAGAAGGTTCCGCCATGTCATCATCTAGAGAATACTCTGAGTAGGCCACCAACTTATCCATAGGGGGTTTCATCCCTTATCTTGTCCTTCGACAGTGATGCTTCAGGATGAATTTTTTTAGGACAATATTTTTTGTTTGAGGGCTTCGTAGAAGGAGTATTCTTCCTTTTTGTACTAGGAGGAGGAATAATCTCTTCCACCTAGTCCAGGTTTGAACCCTTGATATCCTCAAGCAATCTAGACTTAGTGTCGTAACCCTTTGAGGCCGAAGCAGATATGAGGTTAGAGAAAACCGACATATTTTTGAAGTAATCATAAATGAGACAAATAAGGCCAACATGCAATATCGGATTCTTGTCAGGATTTATCCTATTCTCCTCAATTCTATTGTTCAAAGAGAACAATAGGTAATAGGAGAAAGAAACCCTCACCTTATATCTGAAGTGTTTGAGTAAAAAGAAATGATACCTATGTACTCTGGTAAATCTCCCATCCAGCGTAATGTATTCCATTAGGACTCTGAGCACCTCCCTCCAAATTTTCTTGATCCTGCTCGACTCGAAATAGCTATTAGAGACTTTAACAAGTCTCTTTTTCTCCTCCTTTGTCTTAGGAAAACTGATAACAACTTCATCCGAATATTTCCTATCATGGTAAAATTTCACACCATCAATAGAGAGACCAGTAAATTCACCAATAAGCACCTCATCCACCATCACCTTCCTCCCAAACATAATGATCTCTCCTTTATTCCATTGTTTTGCAAAATAATCAGTAGCTCTCAGGTCTGGCCCATGAAGTCTTTCAATGAACGGTTGTAGCCCTCCCTTCTCAATTTTCTTCAAAACCTTTGAATTGTCTTTATTCTTTGTACATGTAGTAGGTGCAACTATTTTACTTCTTCCTCCCATTGTCATCAATCTTTTGCTCAAAAAGCCCAAACCAAGAAAATTCAGACTTATGAGATCACATCAAAACCAAAGCACCCACAAAATGTGCAAGCTCAACCCATCTATCATATTCATTATGATTCTTCAACCAAATTTTATAGTATCTTGGTACTTATCACCTTTCTCTTTAATCATCTTTAAATGTGGCTTCTCTCCCATGAGTGCAATCATAGTTGATTAGGGCTCTGACGTTAGAAGCGAAATCTTTGTAGTTCTTCCACATCACCTTTCTGTTAAGTATTCTAGTGGAGAATTTGTACCCCTTTCAAAATCCCCATTTACACCCCTTACCTTATAAGAATTAAACACGAAGATGTTATTCCACCTATTCATTGTCTATAGTCTCAGTGGTGGAAAATTTTTCAGGGACACTAGTGTGGTACATTGACGTTTTAACGAAAAGTTTTCATCTTGATAGGATTCCCACCTCTAGAATATGTAGAGGCATTAAAATTATCCACTATAGATAAAGAGTAACAACCATGCACCCTTGGAAAACCTTGAACGACTCTTTTGGGATTCTATTCATCTTGAAAAAACTTTCTTCTTCATTCAATTCATCTTCTTGAACTTTGTTGGATCATACTTCACTTCCTAAACATTCAACACTTTCTCCATTTTTTAAGCTTTGACACTTTTCTCATTTCACTCCTCACATTGTTGTGGAACCATTGGGATCACAAGGTTGTTAGTTCACATCTCACTTCACTTGCTTGAGGGAATCTTTTTTGGGAGATGATATCAATCTGATTTACATTGTTATTTGATTTAGTAGCATATTTTTGTTATCATTTCTTGGTGGTACTTCCTCTCAATACTTTCTTATCACATTTTCTATATCATGTCTATTATGGTTGTCCATGGAGGTGGGAACACAAAAATGGGGGTTTGACTGTAGCAAGCCTCGAAAGAACCCAAACATTTTTCCTCATTCCACTGTGTGTAGATAATTTTGGTTGTGTTGAGCTTGAGGGAGGATGGACCAATCATAAGTTTGATTCTCTCCACCTTTTACTCTTTTCAAATGCTATTTCTTAAGTTAAGGAATTATTCACGATATTTTAGTAGTTTATTTGTTACTAGTTTTTCATTAAACAAAATTTTATTCATCATGTTGTTAGTTAGTTTCCTTTTAGTTTAGACTATACTTTGTACATTTTTTCTATAAAAATTATAGTTCCTAACTAGGATGCTAGTGCACCATATTTTTGTATGTCTTGTACGTTTGAGTCCTTTGGCAGAGAGCTACCTAGGTTACAATCAAGACTCAGGAATTTCCTCACCAGGTTTTCTAAACTCTCGGGTTGATAAAAGGATAGTGGCAGATCAACTACCCTTCCTTTCCACCCTCTTAAAATATAACACCTATCGTAGGAAATCCTTAGTGTGAGGTAGATCAGGACATCTAACTATTCTAGAACCTCCCATGACCTAGTGTCCTAAGCAGTCAGTCCCTCTCCTCTACATTTTGGTGAACTTGACGTGAACTATTCTAGTTCCATTTGGTAATGCTAAAAGACTCTTCTCTCATATTATAGGTGTTTTCTAGGTGTGTGTGTTGTATGGAGTGTAGCATAACTACCCAACCTATGACCCCTTGCAACGCATCAAGAAGAATATTTAAGAATTGTGAAATGAAACCTTGAGTAGGTCACCATCTAAGTACTTGAACTCTTGTGGGCTTCCATGAAAGTCCTTTCTAGTGTACGTAAGGAGGGCTTCCTTTATACATATGTGTATCCAATCTATACAACATGTGAGTGGGTCTCTTGATATAACATTTACCTTGTAGGATTTTTTGATGAATGGTAATAGAGATCCATCTCCTTTGTACACTCCTACATGTATCATTGGGAACACTATAACTTTTTTTCTCATTGACCATGTATGTAGGGTTAATGTCATCACAAATTAGATCATGTTAATTAAATTCTTACATAAGGATGGATATGATGAGTCTAAAATCACCATACATACACATGATGAGATTTCCATCCCTTCCATCAGTTCTATCACCTTGTAAGTCCTGGTTGGCCCTAGGATTGTGGATGCCCTCTTTGATATTATCTTGGGGTCTAAATTGTTTAGAGTTAAACTTGGCATTTCTCGACTAGTTTCTATGAACTTAGTCCCATTGGTAGTCCACAAGTGCTTGAATTTCTCTCATTCTCTCTTGTGGGTGTTCTGCATGTAGTCCATGATACTGATTACAAATAGATGGTGGTGTATGGATGCTATTCACTTGATCACTTCTAGACTACCCTTGTTGGTCCACTCCCTCCTAGGATGGAGTTGTTGTATCAAACATATGTGAAATACAACAATGGGGTAATAGCACTAAAAGTGATCTACCCTCCTTCTCCCTATGCCATTTTAGTTAAATATTCGATGATAATATAGAAAAATGCTACGTCTACCACTTAGAAAAGGGAGGAGAAGTCTTCTTAGGGCCCTTCAGCTTCTTCCTCTATAGGCCCACCTACCTCTACCTCTCTCCCTGCTTCGATGTCATCAAATTCCACCCCTATGCTTCTACTAGGGATTTCAATGTTACCTTATTGGCAGAAGGCCAAATGTCAAATCTTTGACCTTCCCATCTTACTCATAGTGCCTCAACCCATTGTCTATGGTAAGGGGAAGGGTCCTCGTGGAGTTACTCCTACATCTCAACCTCCACGGTCACGTACTTTTCCTACCCCTATTATAGCGAATGGGAAGAGGCCCACCATTGAGGCACTTGAATCTACCTTCGTTCCTATTGTTGTTTCCATTCCTACACCTCTTCCTCCTTCTCTTGTCTAGGAGTCACTCCCTCTAAAAAAAATGGCTATGATGGATACTTCAATGAAAAAACAAGATTCTTCCATTCTTTCTCATGCTATAACCTCTAGCTCTCGAAGCTATAGAAACTACATTGTACAATGAGCACAAGTGTGAGACAAAGGTTCTAGCTGTTGAGTAGGCTATCTCTCAAAGGGAGGAAGGGGAGACTATAGCCCCTACCTGAACATCTTATGATGTTTCCTCTTGTTCCTCTTCTTCTTTAGTTCCCTTCACCTCAATCTTTCTCCTGGCCACCCTCATAATCATAGGTGATCCTGACCCCAAGAGCGTGCAAGTGTTCATTGCTCCTTCAGTCGAGCATCCTCTTTTGATATCCCTTGAATATACATCCCACCCTTTCCCAAACTCATGGATATGTCAAATACCTTGGTGGTTTCCAATGCAGTTCTTGTAAGGAAAAGCAGCAGTGTGGAAACACTTTCCTAATGCTAAAACCATAGAGGAGACGTGCAAACACTAGTTTTAAAATATTAAAACACTTAAGATGAACACATATAGGGTAACAAGAGTAACATAAATAAAATGATTAGACAGATAACACCAGATTTATGTGGGAAAACCCTTTCAAGAAAAAAACCACCACACCAAGAGAGAGACACTTTGTATTACAGTAAGAAAAAGATTACATATAGAGTTACAGTCCTCACTCTCTGATAGTTAGCTCACAACAACACTTGAGTTTTCATGCACTCACTCTCTAAATTCAGCTCATAGTAGCACTTATTTTTTCATGCACTCACTATTACAATGCTATTTTGGCATACAGTGAATACAAAACTCGACCACCCTTTTCTGTGTATTCTACTTTTTCTTAATCTGTACAACTTCTCATCAAGATCGACTATTACAAGTCTTCATCCAACAACCAATTAGGGTGCATTAATTTCATTTCTTCACTGACATGCCAAATCAATCTTGGATCGGATCCACCTGCAATCCTGCATCGAGCCACCCTCACAATAAATTCATTGCAGAGAAAATACAAACTTTAGGCTCTGCCAACTGCCAAAAACTGATCTCATATTAACTGCATAATATATCATTTTTCACCAATCCAGCTTCCGAAAATAAATGTTGTTTTGCAACAATAGTGAAAAAATAACCAATGAGAAATTTCCAAGTGTCGCACTACTATTCATTTTTCCGCTTGACCAAGAAGTGATCAGTCAACTATCATCGGTCTCCGAAAAACCTTCTCCATCGCTAACTGTTTCATCACATTTCGAGCCGACAATAATTCACTATTGCCAAAACACCGACTGCCACCCCTATTGTGTCCCACAAGCCACATGTCCATGAGCCAAGAGGTTCTGGGGCATCTAGCAGGGGATCTCCAAGATTCCCATGAGCTCACTCGGAACGAGCTTCCAAAGTTGCCACATGCCCACCACTCGTGCACTTCGCTTGGCCTACGTAGAAGCCTTTGGAGCTCCTTCGAGGAATCTCTAGCAACATCCGCTAGATTCCTTAGGGAACTCCTGAGGTGCAGAAAAGCTTGCATGGCTTGAAAAACCTTCGTATAAAGCATCTCGAGGCCCAACTTCTCTTCGCTATGCTCACCTCTTTAACAAGCTGCCACACGTCATGTGCATAGGAAATTCTGCTTGGAGAAAAGGTTAACAATGGTACTTGCCTTTGAATTTTGCAAAAAGTAGCCAGCAATGTCAGATGAAGCCGATAGCAACCGTTGATGCAAGTCATTGAAACATTAGCGAGACTTAGCATTTCCTTTCGCCGATAGATGACTACTTTGCTGATAAAGCCAAGGCCAACAAGCATTCCACCAACTCTACACCCATCATCCCATCACTATGAGAAACCTAGGAGTCTCACCGATCAGCCTAAGTCTCAGGAACCAAAGGGTCAACCCATCCAAAATAGAACACCACATTAAAGCGATAAGGGCATAAATTCGTCAAGCCTTTCATAGAGGTCCAACCTAGTAAATTGAGGCACATTTTCCAACAGTTCTCTCCTCTTCCTCCTCACCTTATGCTTTAGTTGTGGGGATCTCGCATCCTCTAATGAAGTGCAAGATTGATGATAAGCCTAGTTCTAAAGGGGTTCACAAGAAGGGATCACCTTCTTTGCAAGTTAGTTCTGCTTTGGCTTGCATTATCTTAGTGATAGAGGTAGCTACAACATCTCTTGAGTTTTTCATCACCCCCAAGTCTCTTAGTGAGCCTGGCTTTGGATCTCAAATTCCTCTTGCATTTCCCTCTCAGTTGACACATGGAACCTTATTTAAGTGCATGTTTAACTCTGTAGATGATGTCATGTCTTTGTTAGCGATTTTTGCAATATTGTTGACGTTTACCTCATAGGAATTGATTGAATAAGACCTAAAGGGGTGCTCTTCCTTGGCTCTTGTCATAGGAGAGTTAGAGGGTGATCCCTTGGCTATCCTGCCCTTGCAGGCTCATCCACCTTCCCCTTATGATGAGGACTAGGGGAGTAACTCTTATTTACATGTAGATTAGATTTGTGTGTGTGTGTTGTGTTCTCCTATGCTTTTTTATGTGTTCCTGGAGGACCCTTGTCACCCTCGTAGGTTCTTGGATATAGGAGTGTTTTTTTGTCATAAAAATTCTACTATTTGTTGTACCTTGATTTTTTATAAATGGGGATGATGTAAAGTGTTGGGGGAATTTCTTTCCTATTGACCGAATTTTTGGTTTTCATTTGCTTTCATGTGTCCTTCTTCAGACAGTCTGATATAGTACAAGATTGATGATAGTTCATAAATATTATATTATACTTATCTACTTATATTTATGAGTGGATCTAACCCTAAAATACTAGACCCCCTATCTCTTGTTTGTTATGTGATTATTTGTCCTTTCTTTTTTATCATTCTTTCTTCTTTGCTTGCTTTGTGATGTTGTGGTTCTTATGTTTTGTCCCTCGAGTGCATGACAACATTACCATGTTTACATCTCATCATGTTTTGAGGGCAACAACATCAATATTCATTCTTTCTTTTCTCTCCTTAGGATTTCACATTCCTTTGTGTTTACCATGCACCATCCTAATCAGGTACTATCATAATGCTTCAATTTTTAGAAGGAGTATTCGATGGCCAATGAATCCCTTATTTTTCAAAAAATGTATTCTTTATAATGGATTGACATCCTATTTTTTATTGAAATCACATATTTTTAGAAAATATAATGATTTAAGCTTTGAAAAGTTCAATTTAAAGGATTCCAATTAAACAGGGTTTCATTAAACCATGATTGAAACCCTTTGGATAAAACCCTCCTAATTTTAAACCATACCTATAACGAAGTCTCCATTACACCTATCAAAATGCTGATAAAAAACCACTTTTGATTTACCTTTTGGGGGATCAAATGAATTAGTTTAAAAAGTATTTTTTATATGTATGTAGTCCTCATTATATAATCTTCCCAAAAATTATAATTTTAGGGTATGTGCAGGATCATGATGGGCCAAAAAGTGCCAATATGATGGGTATGTGGCTGACGACTTTTTTTTTACCCAAAATTGATGAAACGAAAGGGGTTTTTAAAGGAGATTCTCAGATTTCCACCAATATAAATTATGCTTTACTTTGAATTTAATAAATAATTATTATTCATTTTCTATTGAATTACAACTAAAGTCTAGATTTTTAGGCTGATTGAAAACATATATAACTTTCAAATGGTGTCATATTTCTTAAATCCAAAATATGAGTCACATTATATGCTTCACATACAATAAGATTAAAAAATTAAAAAATGAATTTCATGAAGTTTTGACCAAGTTAAGGTGGTCAGACATAGGAGTCTTTATATTTTTTTAAAATTTGTCATAAAAAAATTATAATTAATTTTTTACTTGGAAAAAAATTACAAAAAAATATGCATCACATCGGGACATGAGTCCTCTACATATATCTAAAATATTATTAAAAAATATTATCATTTTAATGTGGTTAGGGTGGTCAGACATACACCTACTTCTTATTTTTTCCTTGAAATTTAAGTACTTCTGTATTGAAATTTCAAATTTTCACCAAATCGATATTATTTTTTTGTAAATAAACCTAGTAATTTAGAAACTTCATTCAATTTTCTACAAATTCTATTGTTACATATTTTTGAAATAATATAGATAACTTATTCAAATTTTTATGTCAAGTTGCCTAACTTTGATTTTTCTGAATTTTTTGCCACGTAAGGGCCTGTTTTTTCCATGATGATCCTGCACATACCCTTTAATTATATTTGATTTGATTATTATATTTATTTTTTATTTCTTGTGAATGTAGGGTTTTGACTCAAAATCAAGCTCATTGTTTTGCATATGTGGAAAAATAATAGATTATCAAAAAAAATTCTAAAAAATATGTTCATGATAGGTAATGATTTCCTTGATCCAAAAAATGAAAAAAACAAATTTCAATTCATATAAATTTTGTATGTTTTATACAGTCTTCCTATGTCTAAATTGTAATTGGTTTGACTTCAAAACTTAATTAAGAAAAAAATATTCAATAAACACTATGAATCCAAATGGACGTGCTAGATATCATAGTTACAAATCTAAATTATTATTTTTTTATAATTTTGTCCTTGATAGAAAAAAGGTTATGTTGTTTATGGTGAACATCACTCTTTAAAAATGGTGTTTACTATTAAAAACTAGTTTTTGAAGGAGATGGAAAAAGAAATGCAATATGATTCCAATTTTTTTTGTAAATATATTTAGAATCTACAAACAAATTTCACAAATCACTAGTTTGTATCATCTTCAAATTCCTCATGCTTTAGTAGCTATAGGTGTGTAAAAGTGAAGGTTTATTTAAAAAATTCAGTTCAATGTCATGTTTGGCCAAAGAGTGCAAACAACTGTTGTGGGATCACCTAGATGAATCTTTCTTTCATCCTTTGTTCTAGAATCCTTGGCCAAAAATGCTATCTCTTTTTCAAAAGTTGTATCTCTTTCAAACAAAGTGTCCCTTGAGCGGACCCCTTTTCTTCTGAAGGGTTCTTAAGGGAACCCTTTGAAATATTCTCCTTCAATTGTTAACTGTCTATATGGTTGTCTATCTTCTTGCAGGTATTTTTGTTATCTAACATGTTTTGTCTATAGATTAACATACTTCTTTGTAGGTGCACCTGTGAAGCTAACTTTCAATTGACCTTGTAGGACCGAGTACCTATAAGGCCACATCAGACTCTATGAAGCTTCTCACATATTGTTTCCCTTAGGATGAAGTATGTAGGGGAACCTATTTTGCAAGTTTGAGGACCTATAAAGCACTATCATCCTATGAGATCTCTTTGTTCAACTTTCTAGGACTGAGTACTTGTGGAGCTCTTTGTTCAATTTCCATAGGTATGTGAACCTATAGTGCATTTTGTTCAACTATCTTGAGGATTGAGTATTTTTGGAGCCATATCCTCTTCCTATACTTTTCGGTAGTTCAGATAGTGGTATTCATCCTTGATGGTTCAATTATAGTTTCTTTTAATTATTTCAATCTACTTTACCTCACATTTGGTAGCACATATACCTGCTAAAGTGGGGGAAAAATGTAATGAAGTAAATTTGCACCCCTTGCAAGTTCCCCATTTATATCCCTTACCTTAGAAGAATTAAACCTGAAGATTATATTCCACCTCAACCATCCACCTTCTATCCATGTGGCCATTTCCTATATTGTCAGTGGGGAAATTCTTTTCAAGGAAACTAGTGTCGTGTGTGGACATTTGTGTGGCAGGCTACTATCTTGATAGGATTCCTACCTCTAGAATCTATAGAGGTTTTACACCTGCATTGGCAATGAAGAATTACACTTTTTTACACTTGACAGACCTTGAATGACTCTTTTGAGATTCTATTCATCCTTAAAAAATCTTCTTTTTCATTGAATTCATATTCTTAAACTTCACTGGATCTTAATTCACTTCTTAAACATTCCACACTTTATTTAAAAGTAGTTTCTCCATTGTTTAAGCTCCAAGTAGACACTCTTCTAGTTTCACTCCTCACATTGATATGGAAATGTTGGCATCAAAATCTTATGATCTTGCATTTCTCTTCGCATTCTTGGGGGAATCTTATTTGGGAGGTGATATTCATCTTATTTAGCATTTCTATTTGATTTAGTAACATATTTTTTTTAGACTTGCTTGGTGGTACTTCCTTTCAACACTTTCATTACCACATTTTATATATCATGGCTATTATAGCTATATGTGGAGGTGGGAACACCGTAATAGGGGTTTGACTAAGACAAGCACCAAAATAGCCGGAACAATTTTCCTCATTCCACTATGTGTAGGTAATTTTTATCATGTGGATCTTGCGAGAGGCTAGAGCAACTATAAGTTTGATTCTCGCAACCTTTTACTCTTCTCAAATGCTATTTATAAAGTTCAAGTATTCTTCTTGTTATTTCAGTAGTTTAGTTGTTTACAATTTTCCATCATTTCCTAAAATTGTATTCATCAAGTTGTTAGTTAGTTTCCTATTAGTTTAGATTGCAATTCATACTCTATCCATACTGACACCAACGACTGACCGAGACTCCAATGCACCATGCTGTCATTTGTCTCCTACATTGGAGTCCCTTAGTAGAGAGATGCCTAGGCTATAGTCTAGACTCAAGAATTTTCTCACCTAGTTTTCTAAACTCTTGGGTTGATAAAAGGATAGTAGTAGATGAACTACTCTTCCTTTTCACCCTCTTAAAATATCAAACTTGTATTAGGAAATCCTTATCATGAGGTACATCAGGGTAGTTGATTATTCTAGACCCTCCCATGACATAGGGTCATGAGTAGTCAATCCCCCTCCTCTACACCATTTTTCAGCTTCAAACCACTTTGTTTCTCAACCATTTTTTTGAATACCTTTAATCTTTCAAATGCTTGTAACTTATCTTGTATTAAAGTTACCCAAGTCATCCTTGAGTAGTCATCAATCAACAACATAAAGTATTTGTCACCATTTAAAGATCTTGTCCTTGTAGGACCACATAAATTTGTATGTATTAACTTTAGTGGCCTTGTAGTTGAGTAATCTCATTTCTTGAAACTCACTTTGATTTTCTCCCCTTTTTGACATTCATTACAAATAATGTTTGCTAGTTTAGTTATCTTTGGCATATGTCTCACATAATATTTTGTGCTTACCTTGACAAGATTGTAAAAATCTATGTGTGCTAACCTTCTATGCCATAACCAAATCTCGTCTATTTTTCCAAACATGCATTGATCTTCATGACATTCTTTCAAGTTGTATACATTTCCATCTATTCTTTTACCTTCAACAACTAATCTTCCATTGTTCTCTTTTTTTATTTCACATCATTTGGAAATAAATTAAAACCTATAACTGTTGTCACACATTTGAATTACACTGAGTAAGTTTTGTTTCAGCCCTTCAACATAGTAAACATACTTTTTAAGAAGTTTTCCATAAATTCTTAGGGTTCCTTTACCTTTTATCACGAATGAGGAGTTGTTCCCAAGCTTAACTAGACCATCATTCAAATCTTCTAATTGTTTGAATTTGTTCCTGTCGCAAGTCATGCGATTGGAGCAACCACTATCTATCATCCATAATTTTTTCTTCTTTGCATGTAATGTTGTTTTTTCTATCATGCATGACTGAACTTTGTCTTTACTCACCTCTTTCCATTCTTGCTTGGTTTCATTTTTCTTTGCTGCTACTATTTGCTCATCTTTGTTCTTGGGGGAAGCAACTACATTCTTTTCAAGTTTAGTAGACCTTTCTCTACAAAATTTTGAAGTGTGTCCATAGTTATGAAAATAATAACATTCTATATTCTCATTGAACATAGGAAAGTTAAAGCTTTTACTAGTCTGATTTAAACTCCCACAATCTGTACTTCTATATTCCAGATTATTGCAATGGTGACACTCCATATCCAAATCTCTCAAGGGTGCAAAATAATTTTTTCTTATGAAACTTGGAGCTTCTCTTCTCATCATTTTGTAATGAATGAACTTATATGCATTGCATTTAAAACAATAACCATAAAATCTAGGAGTATGCCAGTTATTATAGCAAGAAATGTTTCTTGTCATTTCAACAATAGTAGTAGATCTTCTCACCCTTAGGGAAGAAACATTCACTTGTAGGAATTTATCCTTTGGAGCAGCAAGACTATCTCTTGGAAGAACAACTTTATCACTTGGGGTAGAATCAATATTATCAACAACAACTTTTTCACTTGGGGCAACAATGTTTTCACTAAAGGCAGTAGTGAAAATAATTTTATTCTTTATTTTTTCACCCATATTGGAGCTCTCACCATGTTCATATCCTATACCACTATAGTCCTTTCTCTTTTTCTTCTTACCAAGTATATCATTTAGTGCATTAGTGCTGCACTCATTTTTCATTCTCAAGTTTAGGTCTTCTTCACAAGTATCTACCTCTTTTCTTAGAGTTACAACCTCTTTTCCAACCTTTGAAAGTATTTTTTCTTTGCCTCAACTTCTGATTTCAAAAATTCACCCATTCTATGTGATTCTTCCAACTGTGTCTTTAGAGTGAAAATACTCTTTTCTAAGTGGTCTTGTTCTTTTAATGCATTTTTCTGGATTTTGGAATGCTCTTTCTTCAACTTGTTTAATTCACTAAGAGCACAAATCATCTCTCCTTCAAAATTAACCTCAATATCATCTTCATCTTCCTCATCACTATCAACTATTTTTGAATTTTTGGATTAATAATTATTTTCTATATTTGAAGTCTTTTTTTCATTTAGAACTTCTTGTGCCATGAATAGATTAACTTCTATATCATCTTCACTAGAGTCTTTAGCTGAATCACTTTCCTCATCCAATGTTTCACTCTCAATAGTGAGAAGACTTTTGTTCTTCTTAAAGTTTTTCTTCTTGGCTTTATAGAACTTCTTAGGTCTGAAATTATTAGTTTCTTCAGTATTTTCTTCCTTCTTCGCATAAGGAAACTTACTAGAAAAATTTCAAATCTTGCCACAATTAAAACACTTGAAGGGAAGCTTATCTTTATACTTGCTCGATCCTTTCTTCAACTTCTTGACAATTTTTTCTTTAGCATTGTTAGATTCTTCTTCATCATCATTTGCAGTTGATTCTTTTCCTTTCTTCACTAAGTTAAAGGCAACTTCTCTCTTAGAAGGTTCAACACACACAGTCCTCATTTCATAGGCTGATAATGAACCAAATAATTCATTTGTGGAGAAATTCTTTAGATCTCTAGCTTCTTCTATGGTAGAAAATTTATTTTCATATGTTGATGTTAGTGACCTTAGAACTTTCTTAACAATTACATTATCCTCAATTTATTCTCCAAGTCCTCTTACAACATTAACAATCTCATCAAATCTTAGCAAGTAATCAACAATCTTCTCATCTTCCTCACTTTCAATCCTTCAAAAAGAGTTTTGAGATTTTCTAGCTTGGCTTCCTTCACACTCTCATCACCTTCATAAATATTTTGTAGCTTATCCCAAGTTTGTTTTGTAGATTAGAAATGCATAACTTTGAAAAACTTAGTATCAGACAATCCACTAAAAATATCATGCTTGGCCTTGGCATTGTACTCATATTCCTTCTTAGCATTAGGGTCAGTTGGATGAGCTTAAGGAACAGTATAACCATTTTTGACACTCATCCACACATCACAACCTAAGGAGGAAAAGTAGATTTCCATTCTTCTACTCCATAAGGCATAGTTAGTGCCATCAATCATAGGTACTTTCATAGCAGAGGATTCATGCTTAGACATTGTGTTCACAAATCAGAATCTACCCATGTTGGAGAAATCTTTCTAATAGGGAACCTAATGCTCTAACACCAATTGAAGGAACACAAAGTCCACTAAGAGGGGGGGGTAAATCTATGGACTATGAATTTTAACTCTTCTAAGAAATATGAAAATAAATACTAAAAGAATAAACTAGGAGCAAAGGAAAGGTATCTAAACTAAACACTCAAAGTGCATCCCACAGTGCAATATGTACGAGGAAAACCCAAGATGGGAAAAACCTCAGCGAGAATAACTGATAGAGGCTACTGCTCCAATCCAGCCTCAGAGTAAAAATAGTTTTTATTACAATGTATGTGCACCAACCCAAAAAGGAACACCAATTCAAGATTTATGAGCACCAAATCAAAGGAGCTTCTACCCCTAATTTGAGCATCCAATGAGATGATTATAAAATGATATATTTCTGATTACAAACTAAAGATCATGTTACAAATGAAGTTTTGTAACTCAAACAAATTCCCATACTTGATAGTATTTTGTTAAATTTTTGTCCTCAAACAACTTCTAGTCTTCAATCATCCACTATATGTACAAGTATCCTTGCACTTACTCTATAGGACACTATAATCTACATCCACACACCAAGTCTCTGCAAAACTAAAACATGCCTTGAAATAATTTTGCATAAAATAAAGCTTTTAATACTCAGTAATGGATACTTTATTCTTACAGAGTCATCTACTCTATTATCCACACTCATACCTCCTCTACCACACTCTCTTCTCTAAAGGTTAGAAAATTCTGGACACTCTCTCTCTCATCTGATCTTAAATGAATAAAAATATTGGATATATATTACAATAGTTAGAATGAAGAGACTTCAAATTCCTAATCTTCAAAAAAAAAATTCAACATTCTGTCAGTAACGTTCTGACATTCCTACAACAATATTTCTGTAGAGTTTTGATACTCCTACAACTACTTTCTATAGAACATTAAATAACCAAAATCTTATTCTCTTCTAGTTATATTCCATCTACAAGATTTTTAATGCTCTTATTAGGTAACTGAAAGAATTGATACTTCTACTTCTTTTTAAACTAGCCACCATCAATTTAACAATGACTCTTCAAATATCAGATTTCTTTTGCATTGATTATTTGATGCCAAGTTTATCAAAAACAATAAGATTCCTCTAGCTTTGATCTGTCTAGAATATCTACAGCTTACAAATCTAATTTCAATAATAAATAAGAAATCTAGGGCATCACCAACAACCAAACGAACTCAGCAAGAGGTAAGAAACCCAAAAAATAGATTTAAAAGTCTTTTCATTCAACACTGCCTAAGAAAGAAACTTTTCTACCAAGAAAATAATAAAATATGATCTTACTCGAACAAAGAAAGTAGGTTTGAACAGGTAAAGCAACTGGCATGTATAAAAAAAAATAATTGTCTTTATGAATGGAGGAGTGGACTAAGGGTATCAACTGAGATACCTTATGTTGAAGATACAAATAAAAATAACCTCCTTTTTTCCATATATGCACGTTATCCTCTATCATACCATCTAAATATAGATAGAAATAAATCCAATATCTTTTAATTGAATATAGGCAAGCGACTTATGCTGCACCAAAAACATGAGCATAAAAAAACCCTAGCAGGATAAATACTGGGTTAATTGGCCAAATCTCCAGATCATTACAACACATCATTAATCCACATGTTGTTTTCCACGTGTGTGCCAAAACATTCATCTCTTATCGGCCCATCTTCCAAAGGTTCCTTTTTTCCTTTTTGTATATTAAATATGGACCACCATTTGTCTTTTTGCATATTAAAATATGCACACTGTTGTAGTGGCAAACTTCATACTTTCCTACAACCACATTTTCATATCTCCTACAACACATACTTCCTAAATTTGCATCCGTGTTCCTCCTACAACATATACTTCCTATAGCTATAGCTTCATTCTTCCTACAACTATTATGAGTGGACACTATACCATGGATTTGACATCAATGGCAAACCAAAGTCAATCAACATATACAATGCCAAAAATCTCCCCCTTTTGCATTGATTTCAACCAACCTATCAATAAATCTACTCTCCCTCTATAAATAACTTCTCCCCCTTTGAAAACAATGGAAAAGGGTGTCATCCTATCATAACAAAGACCAATTGTAGAGCGAATACCATAATAACTGTGCACCTGTAGCAACATAAAACTAAATAGTCATTGACAAAACATTACTTCTGTTAAATTATCTCCCCCTTCCAGGATAATACTAAGCAAAGAGAAATGCAGTTCTAGGTCAAAAGACAACAATAACAATGAACATCAAAAATTACTATGAGAAATAACAAGGGTATGACATGAGAAACAACCATTGCTACGTGAAGAACAAGCTTGACACTTCTACCCCCTTGGAGTAGATCAAACAAAGGGATGTAAGATGAAATAAAATAAGCTCTCCCTGAATCATAAACTTCCTTATCCAATTAAGTGCTTGAAGAGGGAGAGACAACTCCCAATCTCATTCTCAAATACTCAAATGTGTCTTTGGGAAAAGGTTTGGTAAGGATATCAACTATTTCCTCACTAGTATTCACATATTCAATTTGCACTTATTTTTCACTCACTTTTTCTCTCAGGAAATCATACTTCACAGGTATGTCCTTGGTTCTAGAGTACAAGGCTAGATTCTTGGAGATATTGATTGCACTAGAATTATCACACATAATAGAAATAGGTACTAAAAATTCTACCTAAATATATTTTAGAGTTTGCTTCATCCAAAGAACTTAAGAGCAACATGAGGCAAAAAGTATATATTCAGCTTCAACTGTAGACAACAAAATAGAGCCTTGCTTTTCACTATGCCACGAGACCAATCTACCACCAAGGAAGAAAGAACCTCCAATTGTGCTCTTCCTTTCATCTATGCACCCAGCCCAATCTGCATCTGTGTAAGCTTGTGAAGTGAAGTCATCATGTTTAGCATACCATAAACCATAGGTCAAACTACCTTGCAAATATTTGAACATTATTCCTACAACATTCAAATGAGATTGTTTTGGAGAAGACTAAAATCTAGCTACCATACATACAAATTTTACATTATCTGGTCTAGAAGTAGTAAGGTACAATAAACTTCCAATCATGGATCTAAACATGGTTTGATCAACATCAAGTGAATCATTATTCTTGGAAATCTTGCATCCAGTCACCATAGGTGTACTAATAGGCTTAGAATAATGCATTTGAAACCTTTTCAACATCTTTTTAGCATACTTCGTTTGTGAAATAAAAATCCCTTTGTCTATTTGTGAAATTCGAAAAACCAAGAAAGTAGGATAGCTCACCTATCAAGGACATTTCAAATTCTTGTTACATTTGATCAAAAACCTTCTTGCATAAATTATCAAGGCTTCTAGAAAAGATGATATCATCTACATAACAACAATAATAATCATATGATTACCTTCTACTTTGGTGAAGATATTGTTGTCAACACATCCTTTCTTGAAGCCTTGTTGATATAAATAGTTGTCCAATCTAGAGTACCATTCTCTAGGTGCATGTTTTAACCCATATAATGCTTTTCTCAATCTGAATACATAATCTTCTTGTTCAAGTGACTCAAACCCTTCAGGTTGTTCCATGCAAACTTCTTCCTCAAGGTTACCATTTAAGAATAGAAACTTAACATCCATTTGATAAAATTTGTAGTTCTTATATGATGAGAATGCTAAGAACATTCTAATAGCCTCTAGTCTTGTAACAAGAGCAAACATTTCCTGAAAATTTGTGCCCTCAATTTGTGAGTATCCCTTACATACTAGTCTAGCTTTATTTCTAATTACTTTGTTTCAATAGACCCATTTTGTGCCAATAATGTTCTTATCAGTTGGCCTTTGCACTAAATCCCATGTTTTTTTTCTTTCAATCTGTTGTAGCTCATCTTTCATATCCTTTATACAATCTTCACTCTTGTTGGCCTCATTGTAACTCCTTGGTTATATTTCAGTTAGAAGACACAAGTTGACTTGATCATCATTTCCAGAATGTCTTCTTCTATTTTACACACCCAGGTCTTTACTTCCTATAATATGATTTTCTGGGTGATACTTTTGAACATACTTACTTGGGATTTTATTTTTAGTTCTTCCAACTACATCTTCTTCACTTTTTTATTTCTCTTCACCTTCTTCATGATGTTCTTCAATCTTATTTTCTGATTTTAGCTTTGAATGTTGTAAATCTTCATCTATTCTCACATGTACACACTCAACTACTCTCTTGAGGCGTTTGTTAAAACACTTATATGCTTTACTATGAGTTGAGTATCCTAAGAATATCCCATCATCAAATCTTGCATCAAAACTACCAAGCCCATCATCATCTTTCTTAATGAAACACTTACTACAAAAAAAATTGAAGTATTTGAGAGAAGGTTTCTTACCATACCATAGCTCATAAGGTGTCCTTTTCCTATGCACTCTCAGTTGGGATCTATTTAATTTGTATATTGTTTTATGAAAAAAATATTTCCAACAAACATCTGGTAGGTTTGACTAATTAAGCATAGTTCTTTCCATTTCTTTCACACTCTTATTCTTCCTCTCAACAACTCCATTTTGTTCAAGTGTTCGAGCAATAGAATATTGTCTTATAATCCCATGTTGTTCACAATAATATTCAAATTAATTTGATGTAAATTATCCACCATGATCTGATCTTAAACATTTCAAATTGAAACCACTGGGTGGGTGCATGCAAATGGGTAGCAATTTCGTGGACACCCTCAAAAAAAAAAAGTTAAAAACCATAGCGCGAGCGCATTATAACGCGCTCCCATTATGTCTTCTATTAAACCTAGGCAAGGTCTCAGTGGCTACAACTACAAAGACATAACGCAAGCGCGTTATAACGTGCTCGCGTTATCAACTGTTAAAAGCAAAAAAACAAATGCAAATCTCTCATTCTTATTTCGATTGGTTTTTTTGTTGCACCCACGGCCAAAAACCCCATAATATCACGCTCGCATTCTAGGAGGAGAACTTCTTCACCAAGAATCTGTATTTCTTCACAATGATGGTGCCACGACAACGAAGAGTTGTAAGAGGTAAGGATTCTATGGTTTTTGTTTTGAATTTGTTAGTTTTAGGTTGAATTTGATATCTATTTGTTTAAATTTTTAGGAGATGCAAATCAACCTACAAACCCTCAAAATCCTCAACAGGAAGACCAACCAAATCCTCAAGATCAAAATCAACCACAACATCAACCTCCTCCACCAATCACTCAACCCCCTCCCGGCACTCAACAAAATTTAATGAGTGAAATTGAGAACAACAAAAAACAAATTGAGGATTTGATCAATAAATTGAGTGATCCAAATGGTTCAACCACAGAAAGAATGAACCTAGCAAATTCATTGAAAGATATGTTGACAAACACAAATTCAATTAGAAAACAAATAACTGGATGGGAAGATAGGAGGCAGGTGGCTAGGGATTATTATGAAGATAAACTTTCATACAAGGATGTGAAAGATTTAAAAATTACAAAAGGTGATTTGTGCTCAATATTCACCGACCCACGCACAAATCAAAATCTTACCCTCAATGCGAAGAGGTTTCCTATCCATTGGTGCCACCATCAACAAATGAAGGAGCGGTTTTATGATAGGTGGTACATGGTCTTCGATTATCCACTGTGCAAAAATTGTGAGGTCCTGCAATATTTCCTTAGAAAACTATACAGTGAGTTCATATTGAACAAAATCCCAAATTATTTTTATATCAGGGATTTCCAGAGGAGAGGTGGGGAATCAGCTCAGGATAGACCTCATGCACAGTCAGATCCTACACGGCAAGGTAGATGAGCTCTCACTAGGCCACCTCATGAGCATGTTGTTATGCCTTCCATCATGAAGGAAATTGCTGACGTAGAGACATTGCGGGCAATCAACACTTTGACCCAGATTGTCATCCATCATACTAGCCCTATCCTACAGCCCCATCCAGGGGAGTCTTCTAGTGGTGGCCTTCGAACACATGTGTGTCAATGTTGCAAGGCTACTTTTTCACATGACCCCACCGAGCCTCAGGACACTGGTACGTAGGACCCATCTATAGCTATGGAGATGGAGAGGGTATCTGACATTTTGCATGAGGCATATGGCATTGATAGTTAGGTAAAAGTTAGTGCATGTGTTCATTGAATTTAATTTATTAAATTTTGATTTTGAAATGCAAGATTAACTAAAAATGTTTTATGATTCTAATAAAATTGCAGGGTCACAGTGTTGAGACTGGATACTCCGGCCCCCAACCAACCTATTTTTATAGTACACCTATCGCTAGGGTATGTAACTAGTAAACAATTATAAGTTTATTGCATATTAATGGCATTGTTTTACGAATGGTAATTTAATATGCAATTTTGGATGTTGAATAGACTAATATTAGATGTTTTGATGGAACACTTCCCAGTGCTGGTTGATTTACTCAAACCTTCACGCAAGTAATAGAATAAAGAGTTTAACTAATGAATCAAGTACTTAATAGATCTGTGTAGTTTATGCATGCACATCATTAACTACGTTGAATAATTTGTTATTTTATTTTCAGTTGTTGCGAGATGATACACCTCCGAATGTGATGAGGGCAATGGATATTGGTGTGACATCTGCTATATAATCCTCGATGGCTTTGACATAAGAGGTATGAGGAAAATTAGTAAATTTTAATTTACATTTGTTGTTATAGATGTTAGTTAGTGAAAAATCAAACCATTATTGATTCACGTAGTTTTTGTCTATTTGTATGGTTTTTACAGGGCTTGAGCATGCCTGAGCATGGGCGTGAGGATATTTCCCTTGTGGAGAGAGATCGTGAGATGGCTGTAAGTGATTGTTTTGTCAAATATATCATTTTTTATAATGTAATTTCTATATATTCATGTCTTTACTTCTTATTGTAATAGTTAAAAATTCACCATGAACTAAACCCTAGGATGAGTAGCAGGAGCACTCCACGAGCACAGTAAAAATGAGTGATAGACCTATCACCATCTGAGCGAAAAGGAAAGGGAAATATTTTATTTCTTGCGCATGGAGAGCAATGACTTTCGAATTCGAGAGTCCTTTGTTGTATGTCTGCATGGTAGTTTTGTACATATTTTTTATTAGACATATTTGACATTGTATGCCTAGATGGCATTCTCGTAAGCCTATATGGCTATTTTGTACATATATTTCATACTTATATCGACATATATTTATGTATGCCTACATGGCTATTTGCTTAATACAAATATCTTTTATCTGTGCCTGTCCATATTTGCATTCTAAATTGATGGTTCAATAGATATGAGTTATGTGTATTCAATTGTATAGTTTACAACTTATGTGTATACTTTGTGACTTACGTGCATTCGAGTGTATACTTTTTGGTTTACATGTTTTCATGCATATACCTTGTATTCGTGGATATGCTTTGTTTTAATTTGTGTATACTATGTATTCGTGTGTATACTTTTTGAGGCTTACATGTTTTTGAGTACTTGTACTTCCTTTATTGACATGTACATGTTTGACTTATTCACGTGTATAATTATTAATTGGTTAGCCCTAGCATTGATCTATGTCATCCTCAATGCATGATCCTTGAGATGGAGTAAGTATACCCTCAAGGTCAAAAGGAGTTTCACATGCATTCTTCGTAGGCTCAATTTGGTAGTGAAACCAAAAAACTCTTGCATCATTGAAACAATTTTTTTTTTCTTTATAGTAGGTCTGAAGCCATTATCATTCTCCATTAGTTCTTCATGTATCCACTCCCCATTAATGGTTGTCTCATGACCTTCATGAAACCAAGAACTTATCTCATTTGTGATAGAAGAAATGTATGAAGATTTATCTTCCTCCTTATGAACCATTCATTATCATGAGAGATGGGTTCTTGTGAACCACTACTGATGAATCATGGGTCAATGAGTTTGACTTGTAAAACTACACGATTGAATCCTGATAGCAATATCACAATATTTATATATCTAAATGTGTTATTTCCTTCAGCTAAAATTTGTGCTTATACTTATGTGATTGATGTATGTTTGTGTATGGGATCATAGTAATTTCTATTTGATGATGCTATTGTGTCTTTAAGGTTTATTTATTAAAGGGTGCATGAAACAAGTTTTAAATCCTTACAAATCTTTGAATTTATTAGGTTTTCCTATTTTTCGAGTCTAGGCTTTGAGCCCAAGTCCAAGTCAAAAAATGTCTTGTCAAGTCTGAGGCGAGTCCTAGTCTTGTAACACTGGTGTGAACACATCGAGGAATAATTCATATGCCAATGAAGAGAGAACCCATCCTTGTTTCCAAACAAACCATGGTGTAGATATGGTTGGTCGAGATAAAACATCACTCTTGTGGATAGTTCAAACCATAATCTTTCATGGCTACAAACACACCTTCATTATGTGTGTTCTTGATCCTACTAAAGAAATGGTGGAACATGTTGTAGATCAAATATTGCAGCCCTAAGTCCACAAGAAGGTTACTTGTCTTGATTTCTGCAAATGTCTTTAAGATGTTCATCCTTCTTGAGCAATGTGAACTATTGATGTTATCTAGATCTTTGAAACTATCTGCAATCATGTGCAATATTGTAGAAGCTAGAGCTATATCTAATACTACAAATGACTACTTAATGGAATCCTGATAGCAATATCACAATTTGACACATTGTAGAAAATACATCCTACTTATCAATTGATGAGATAAAGGGGCTCTATAATGAATGTTTCATAAGGCACAACACTTGTTGAAGGTTTTTGCAAATGGGGTTGCAAGCTAAGTGGGATTAACCTTGGGGAAAAAACTTTGTGGTTAAGTGCTTGAGCTGGAGTATACTAGAATGGGTGAGCTCTTGGGAAGGTCTAGTGCCTCACCTCTGTGAGCATCACTTAGATGCAATGAGTGCTAAGTGGGCCATTCAATATCATTTCAAATTTTTTGCTTTAAGAAAGTTACAAATTTGCAACTTAAGACTCCTCCAACCTAAGGGATTGATCCGGTGGAACATAGCTCAAAGCGATTCCACGTGTTTCAGTGCAAAAAAGGACCATGCCTAGTGTAAAAATACCTATTTGGACATGTTGAAATAGTCCACTTGGTCACACATGTTGTAGAATGAAAGTTGCACCACTCTGCAACTTTGCACTGCTTGAATTTGATGCTTTTTCCATCAAGTGAAAATACGCCACCACTGAAAAACCACTCTGAGATAGCCAAAACCAAGAGAGGTTTTTGTAGATAGGCTTAACGTGATCCTATAGGATTAGACGTGAATTTTCTAAGTGTCATGGTATCCAAGTAATAACACGCTGAAGTTTTCAGCCATTTTGCACTTTGGACCCTTAAGGGATCAATCTGGTGGAACATAGCTCGGAGCGATTCCATGTGTTTCGGTGCAAAAGAGGACCATGCCTAGTGTAAAAATACCTATTCGGATGTGTTGGAAGAGTCCACTTGGTCACATGAGTTGCAAAGCGAAAGTTGCACCACTTTGCAACTTTGCATAGCTTGAATTTGACACCTTTTCCATCAAGTGAAAATCCGCCGCCACGAGAAAACCACTCCAAGATAGCCAAGACCAAGAGAGGTTTTTCTAGAGAGGTCCAATGCCTTTCTATAAGATTAGATGAGAATTTTCTAAGTGTCACGGTATCCAAGTAATAGAATGTTGAAGTTTGTAGCTATTTTGTACTTTGGATCCTTAAGGGATCGATCTGGTGGAACATAGCTCAGAGTGATTTGACATGTTTCGATGTGAAAGAGGAGAATTCCTAGCATAAAAATACCTATTCGGATGTGTTGGAACAATCCGCTTGGTCACACGAGTTGTAGAGCGAAATTTGCACCACTTTGCAACTTTACACAGCTTGAATTTGACACCTTTTCCATCAAGTGAAAATCCACTGCCACAAGAAAACCACTCCAAGATAGCCAAAACTGAGAGAGGTTTTTCTAGAGGGATCCAGAATCTTTCTATATGATCAGATGAGAAGTTTCTAAGTGTCACGGTATCCAAGTAATAGCATGCTGAAGTTTGCAGCTATTTTGCACTTTGGACCCTTAAGAGATCAATCTGGTGGAACATAGCTTGGAGTGATTCGATGTGTTTCGGTGCAAAAGAGGACCATGCCTAGTGTAGAAATACCTATTTGAATGTGTTGGAAGAGTTTTCTTGGTCACACGAGTTGCAGAGCGAAAGTTGCACCACTTTGCAACTTTGCACTACTTGAATTTGACACCTTTTCCATCAAGTGAAAATATGCTACCACGAGAAAACCACTCCAAGATAGATAAAAATGAGAGAGGTTTTTCTAGATTAGTCCAATGCATTTCTATAGGATTAGACGAGAAGTTTCTAAGTGTCACGGTATCCAAGTAATAGCATGTTGAAGTTTGCAGCTTTTTTGCACTTTGGACCCTTAAGGGATCGATCTGGTGGAACATAGCTCAGAGCGATTCAACGTGGTTCGGTGAGAAAGAGGACCATGCATAGCATAAACATACCTATTTGGACATGTTGGAACTGTCTCATTGGTCACACGAGTTGCAGAGAAAAAGTTGCACCACTTTGCAACTTTGCACTGCTTGAATTTGACACCTTTTCCATCAAGTGAAAATCCACCGCCACGAGAAAACCACTCCAAGATAGACAAAACCGAGAGAGGTTTTTCTAGAGTGGCCCAATGCCTTTTTGTAGGATCAGTTGAGAAGTTTCTAAGTGTCATGGTATCCGAGTACTAGCATGCTAAAGTTTGCAGCCATTTTGCACTTTGGATCCTTCAGGGATCGATTCGGTTGAACATAGCTCGAAGTGATTCTATGTGTTTCGGTGCAAAAAAAGACCATGCCTAGTGTAAACATACCTATTTAGACGTATTGGAGTAGTTATTTTGGTCACACGAGTTGCAAAGCGAAATTTGCACCATTTTGCAACTTTGCACTGCTTGAATTTGACACTTTTTCCATCAAGTGAAAATCTGCCGCCACGAGAAAACCACTCCAACATAGCCAAAACCGAGAGAGGTTTTTCTAGAGGGGCCAAGTGCTTTCTATAGGATCATATGAGAAGTTTTTAAGTGTCATGATTTTTGAGTACTAGCATGTTGAAGTTTGCATCCATTTTGCACTTTCGACCCTTAAGGGATCGATCCGGTGGAACATAGCTCGAAGTGATTCTATTTGTTTCAGTGCGAAAGAGGACAATGCATAGTGTAAACATACCTATTCTGACCTATTGGAATAGTCTTGTTGGTTACACGAGTTGCAGAAAAATGTGTACAAATTGTATACATGACCTTTATATGACCTTTTTCACATTGTTTACATTTCAAAATTCAAAGTTTGCAAATTTTCCTACTCAAGACATTTACAAAACAAGGTGCTACTACACCAAACATGAACTCCAACCTTAAAATATTTGAGTATATCTCATTATGTAATTAAATCTTAATACAATGCCTCTGGCACTACATTCTCTCAGATCTTGTACAATGTAACTCATACATTCAAAATTCTCTTTAAATGTCTCCATCATAGGTGCTCATTATGAGGTTTACTTCAAATGAGTAACTTGAGATTCCCTCACTAAGCTTCACATGCTCTCTTATAATGGCTTGAAATCAAAATTCAGATTTGTCAAAATCATCAAAATAAGTATGTTGCATTGCTTTTTTGGCTGAGATTCTCTTTGATGGCTCTTAAATCAGCATTTTCTGCAATGAAAGATCAATCAACCCTTAGTAGTTTACTTACAAATACATAAAGTAAAAGAGAAAAAGAAAGAGCATCCAAAATGGAAATGAAATAAAAATAGATGGAAGGCACTTACGGATGTTGCATGCAGGCATCAAAATAAGGATGTTGCATTGCTTTTCTGGTTGACATTCTCTTGGATGGCTCATATATCTGCATTTTTTGCAAGGGGACACCAATCACTGTAAAAGAAGATGATAGCATTGGCATCAAACAAATTAATGCGCATACAAGTATAAATTAATAAGAACCAATGTGCATATACTTACAAATTAATCTAACAAACCATTTGGGTCTGCTCTACTCTTTATTGTGTCAAGTATTGCATCATGGTCAGACTCACGGACCTTCCATAACATCTTGTTCAAAGGTCTACCCCCATATTTGGTCAAATGAACATTGGATGCCATGACAAGGTTCGAGTAATGAAGAATCTTACGATGCATGTCAAAGTCCTGAAATAGCCAATGTTTAACACTTGAATGTGGGTACCTTCTAAGCCATGTTCCAATAACCACAACTGAGCCTATAGGGTATTCGATGTTTTCTCCGTCTATAACTGGGGCCTCCAATTTATTTTTGGTCTCAACACAATGACACAAGAAATAGTTTGTTCCCTCTTCATTGTCTTCATCTAAAATAACTGCATAAACATGCCCTACATTGATATGTGAAAAAAATCTCTTGAAATTTGTCAACATTACGAATACAGCACAAAGTAAGATCTAACGATATAGAATTTAAACAACTAAGAAAATAGATATATCACCTCGTTGAACTAGATCTGATATGTGGTCAAAGTCGACTGATGATTCTATTTGTGCCAGTTCCAATGCCATCAGAGGGAGATACATGTGAAGTGGGCTAAGATAACTTACAAATTAATCGAACAAACAATCCGGGTCTGCTCTACTCTTTATTGTGTCAAGTATTGCCTCATGGTCAGACTCACAGACCTTCCATAATGTCTTGTTCAAAGTTCTACCCCCATATTTGGTCAAATGAACATTGGATGCCATGACAAGGTTCGAGTAATGAAGAATCCTCTGATGCATGTCAAAGTCTTGAAATAGCCAATGTTTAACACTTGAATGTGGGTACCTTCTAAGCCATGTTCTAGTAACCACAACTGAGCTTGTAGGGTATTCGATGTTTTCTCCATCTATAATTGGGGCCTCCAATTTATTTTTGGTCTCAACACAATGACACAAGTAATAGTCTATTCCCTCTTCATTGTCTTCATCTGCAATAACTGCATAAACATGCCCTGCATTGATATGTGCAAAAAATCTCTTGAAATTTGTCAACATTACGAATACAGTACAAAGTAAGATCTAAGGATATGGAATTTCAACAACTAAGAAAATAGATATATCACCTCATTGAACTAGATATGATATGTGGTCAAAGTTGACCGATGATTCTATCTGTGTTAGTTCCAATGCCGTCGGAGGGTGATACGTGTGAAGTGGGCTAAGATAACTTACAAATTAATCCAACGAACAATCCGGGTCTGATCTACTCTTTATTGTGTCAAGTATTGCATCATGGTCAGACTCACGGACCTTCCATAACATCTTGTTCAAAGTTTTACCCCCATATTAGGTCAAATGAACATTGGATGCCATGACAAGGTTCGAGTAGTGAAGAATCTTACAATGCATGTCAAAGTCCTGAAATAGCCAATGTTTAACACTTGAATGTGGGTACCTTCTAAGCCATGGTCCAGTAACCACAACTAAGCTTGTAGGGTATTCGATGTTTTCTCCATCTATAACTGGGGCCTCCAATTTATTTTTGATCTCAACACAATGAAACAAGTAATAGTTTGTTCCCTCTTCATTGTCTTCATCTGCAATAACTGCATAAACATGCCTTGCATTGATATGTGCAAAAAATCTCTTGAAATTTTTCAACATTATGAATACAGTACAAAGTAAGATCTAACAATATGGAATTTCAAAAACCAAGAAAATAGATATATCACCCCATTGAACTAGATTTGATATGTGGTCAAAGTCAACCGATGATTCTATCTGTGTCAGTTCCAATGCCGTCGGAGGGCGATACGTGTGAAGTGGGCTAAGATAACTTGTGAACCATTTGTCAACCCACTCCCCTAGCTCACAATCATTACAGTCTTGCATTGTACATGAAGAACAAAAGCATGCCATCTTTTGTGTATCATTAGTCCATGAACCTGTATTTGAGCTAAAGAAAGAGTGTACCTCACTCGATCCTATTAGTGTACAACAGTCTTCATATGGTGCAATGTTAGTATCATCCATCAACCAAAAAAATCTACAAACTGAAGACGTACCTTCATTACCTAGACCCATCAAAGCATTAAACCACTCGACGATTCATTTTGCATCTGTCAACTTTGCACTGTCTTTATACTATAACTCTTCTCGTGCTAATGCTCTTTTCACGCATGCTCCTGCACCATCATGCTCCCCCTTTCCATGTCCAGCCTCACAAAAGTTCCACATATGTTGAACACCTGTAATGACATGCATCCTGCACAACCAGTAGAACATGTGCGAGTTCTTGAACTGTGTTGCATAGTTATCAGACCATATTATATGTTGATCATATTTTATGCCCCTCTGAGCCAAACCACTGTAGAACATTTGGAAGCAACCTTGCACAAACTCTAGAGAAGGTGTGCGATCATCACTAATGTAAAATTGGTACTCCCTCAATACCTTCGTTTGCTCATCTATACTATCAGATGCATGAATGAATGCTATGTGCACAAATATTGAAACTTGTGTGAAGCTATAATATTGTGACTGCACCTCATGTTGTGGCTATAGAGTGTAGTTCTCTGCAAATTCAACCATGGATACTATGCTTCCAATTGGAAAGGTTTCCTTGCATAGCTTGAAATGTGTGTCCAACCATCGGGCTCTATGGGTATGCATTGCATACTCAAATAGCATACTTTCACGAAATGTGGTCATAAATTTGTACACTAGAATCTTCTCAATAACCAGATCACACCTTTTTGCTTGAGACCCATCTTTTGTAGCATATGCCATTGTTTTATACTTCCCGAACTCTACTAGTTTTTGTCCCACCTCATCTATGCTTTCCATATGTTGACATACTGGCATACGCTGGAAGGCACTGCAACGCTCACATGAACCATCCAGGCATGTTGTCCTATAGAATATCTGGCCATCCTCTATTTCACATAAATTTTTTGATAAGAACTCTCTTGAATATTTTGGTGGGGCTTCTATGCCACAATCCTACAAAACATCGTTAGTATGCAAATCTAAACATATAGAACAATAAACATCGTAATGGTTAGAAAATTCAATATGTAGTCTACAACAAAAAGTAGTGCATGTGTGATTTATCTTGACATAAAAAGGTTTAAGCAGTTAAAAAAATATTTGAGAAATACTAATTTGAGGATAATCATTTTCAAATTTCAGAAAAAATTGGGTTTGAGTCATATCCAAAAAATGTTTTGGATGTGGCTCAGGATTCCAACTACCGATTCTCCTTCTTACCACATCCCTTTGATTCAGAGATGGCCTTGTGTTACTCTTCCAATACTCTTGAATTAGTGTTCTCAAGGCTTTGACAACTTCTTTATCTTTTTGTGACAGTCTCCCCGAGAATGCCCATAATTCATTTGTATCATTTCTCTCAATTCTTTGCCGCCTTTGAATGGCTCTTGATAAATTTTTTCTACTAATTCTCATTTTTTAACTAGTATTCTAAATTAGGTGAGCTCTCTTTGTTTAACAACTTACAAAAGTTGATGTAATGACATGTCGGGTGACATTACTATCCTTTGAGCGTGAGGTCTTACCCACACTCTCATAAGCATCCATTAGATTCTTCACAATAGTGTCTTCACTTGATGCATTCGATTTTCTCAACCCAAGAGTCTTCATGATGTTCCTATACTTTACACCCCGCATCATTTCAACAAATAGTTGACATCTTGCAGTCTCATTTAGCCTTTTAAAGAATCTTTCCCAAATCTTATCAGCATATCTTCTACAAGTGCATCTTGAAATCTTACCTTCCATGTGTTGCAAAATCTCATCATCAATATTAATCAAATACTTTGGCTTTCTATGCAAAATTCTTGGTGGTCTTCTCCTAGGTACATACATCTCAACATTAGGAATTTCATCAATATTTAATTGAGGTGGGATAGATTGCATACCTTCGATCGAGGGTGGAGAAGAAGACATACCTTGAGGTTCACATGAGAATGTTGGCATACCTTCTTCGTCAATTTCGAGTGATGATGTACTCTCAACTTGAGATGTGTTGGATGGTGTCCAACAATATTCACTTGCGGTAAATGGTGTCCGTCCATATTCACTTGCACTAGATGGTGTCCGTCCATATTCACTTGTGCTAGATGGTGTCCCTCCGTATTCACTTGTGCTTAATGGCGTCCCTTCATATTCACTTGTCGTAGAGGGTGTGTCTCCAACTACAGTATTTGAATCTGTCTTACGACGATACTTTCACATTCGTGCTTGTTGTGCTGCCAATTCTTGTTCTCTTTTTAATGGTTGAGGTTCCTCTACAATCGGTTTGTTTTCATCAATTGTTTCCAATTTCTTCTTTTCACGATCTGCCACCACCGAACTCTCTCCGTTTCTTTCAAGGTTTCATTCTCTTCGTCTGTTAGTTTCCTCTTTGTCTTTTTCTTTGACATGGTGGATAATTTTATTTGTACCATGGTAATGAGATGAATATTAGTTCCTAAAAATGTCTTGAAGGAGTGGTCTATGTAATGAACTTTTGACCTTGTGTAGGGTATTTTGAAGATGTTTGATGCTTTGGAATGGTCTAGGAAGGCCCGGGTATAGGAGTTTCTATAAAGCCTCCCTCTTTGCATTGAAAAATGGGGGTTTTTGTATTGGAAGCCTAGTTGAGCGGGTAAGGTCCTAAGACCTAGAAATTATCTTGTTTTGAGACAGGTAATTAAAGACTGTTTTTGGGTTTGGAAGTCTGGTGTGAAGATCTAAGGGTAGTTCCTTTGTAGAGAGGGTCTACTTGGAGGCCTAAAATAGTGAAAAAGGTCAGTTTTCTTAATGTTGTCCCAAAGGAGTCATGTGATGGGTTAAGTTATGTCTTGCAACTTTGAAATTGGTGCTACAATCATTCTTTTATTTTCTTGGTGTTTTCAAAAATTTTGGAGTTAAGGGCCCAAAACTGGTTTTGCACAGTAACTAGATTCCAAGGGTTTGGGAGATACATGTGATAGTTTGTAGATGCTTGGCTACTAGTAATGTGGACAGTGAACAAAGGAACTAAGTTTGTGTGTAAGGGCAGACTTCTAAAAGGTTTATTTTTTTTGTACTAACTCAAACAAAGATTTATTAAGCAAATAATGGTTTGGTTGTGCCTTAAGAATTATAGTTTGTGTTTGTAAACAATGGTGCCATTATGGAAGATTTAAGACAACTTGTGAATGACATAATCATTGGTTGATGTTTTGAGGAACCTAGTTGATTGTAATCAATTATTTTCAATATTTTCAAGGTGTTTTGAAGGTCCTTAAGGAATTGGGAACTCTTAATGCTAATTTGAGTATACAAATCAAACGTTTTGTGCAGAGGTATTGTAAGGTGTTTGGACCCTTCAGAGGAATGTGAGAGCCTTGGAGTTGTCTTAAAGGATGAATTTTAGTGAATAGTTCTCAATTTCTATAATTGGCAAGTGTAAAATGGTAATTGGCAAGTGTATATAATTGTGTATAAAATTTGGTAATTTAAAATGTGCATTGACAACCTAAGGTTATAATGACAAACAAAAATGAAAGAAAGCCATAATAGAATGGAAGAAAATGTGTAAAGACCTCACATACCTTAAAAACCCAAATGGAGGATTTCAACCCAATTATGTAGCCTTAGCTTCTTCTTTCTTCAAACTTCACGACAATTTGACTTGTTCAAAAGCTTGTTCCCTTCCACACTTCAATTGTATATCGGTTTTTAATGGAATTCAAACTTCAATTGATATTATATGTCTTTCAACATGGAAAATCTGCTATTTCAAGCAAAGGTGGTAAAAAGATCATGGAAAAGGTGATGGAATGTGAAAAATATGCTTGCACACTTCACAACATCATCAAAAGGCTATTTTTGGTTGGAGCACGTGCAGAACCAGAGGAATATGCAGACCGTGGGCCTTCAAATCATAGCTATATAGAGTTTTTTACCATTTTAGTGAGTAAAAAACATGCTCACATTATAATTTGGTTTTCTTAGTGTATTTTTGAGAGTATAGGAGTTTCTGAGAGAGTGGGAGGGAGAGAGGGGGAGAGTGGGAGTTAGAGAGGGAGGGAGAAGGGAAGAGTGGGAGAAAGAGACAGTGGGAGGGAGAGAGGTAAAGAGTGGGAGATAGAGTGGGAGGGAGAGAGGGGGAGAGTGGGAGATAGAGAGGGAGGGAGAGTGGGAGAGAGAGTGGGATGGAGATAGGGGGAGAGTGGGAGATAGAGAGGGAGGGAGAAGGGGATAGTGGGAGAAAGAGAGAGTGGGCAGGAGAGAGGTAGAGAGTGGGATATAGAGTGGGAGGGAGAGAGGGAGGGAGATATGGTGAGAGTGGGAAAAAGATAGAGTGGGAGAGAGTGGGGGAGAAACCCTAAACCCTTAAACCCTAATCCCTCAATCCCTATACCCTCTTAATCCCTCAACCCTCAACCCTCAACCCTTAAACCCTTATCCCTCAAACCCTAATCCCTCAACCCCTATACCTTCTTAATCCCTCAACCCTCAACCCTCAACCCTTAAACCCTAATCCCTCAACCCCTAAACCATAATCCCCAGTACCCTCTTAATATGTCAACCCTCAACCCTCAACCCTTAAACCCTAATCCCTCAACCCCTAAACCCTAATCCCCAATACCCTCTTAATTCCTCAACCCTCAATCCTGAACCCTTAAACCCTAATCCCTTAACCCCTAAACCCTCTTAATCTGTCAACCCTTAACCCTCAACCCTCAACCCTTAAACCCTAATCCCCTATACCCTCTTAATCCCTCAACCCTCAATCCTCAACCATTAAACCCTAATCCCTTAATCCCTATACCCTCTTAATCCCTCAACCCTCAACCCTCAACCCTTAAACCCTAATCCCTCAATACCTATATCCTCTTAATGCCTCAACCCTTAAACCCTAATCCCTCAACCCTCAACCCCTATACCTTCTTAATCCCTCAACCCTCAATCCTCAACCCTTAAACCCTAATCCCTCAATCCCTATACCCTCTTAATCCCTTAGCCCTTAACCCTTAAACCCTCAACCCATTAATCCCTATACCCTCTTAATCCCTCAACCCTCAACCGTTAAACCCTAATCCCTCAACCCTCAACCCCTAATCCCTTAAACCCTAATCCCTCAACCCTCAACCCCTAATCCCTTAAACCCTAATCCCTCAACCCTCAACCCTAAACCCTCAACCCTTAAACCCTAATCCCTCAATCCCTATAACCTCTTAATCCGTCAACCCTCCACCCTTAAACCCTAATCCCTCAACCCCTATACCTTCTTAATCCCTTAAACGCTAATCTCTCAACCCCTATACCCTCTTAATCCTTCAACCCTCAACCCTTAAACCCTAATCCCTTAATCCCTATACCTTGGTAGTCCCTCAACCCTCAACCCTTAAACCCTAATCCCTAATCCCTCAACCCTCAACCCTCAACCCCTAGTCCCTTAAACCCTAATCCCTCAACCCCTATACCATATTAATCCCTCAACCCTCAACCCTCAACCCTTAAACCCTAATCCCTCAACCCCTATACCCTCATAATCTATCAACCCTCAGCCCTCATTCCTTAAACCCTAATCCCTCAACCCTTAAACCCTAATCCCCTATACCCTCTTAATCCCTCAACCCTCAATCCTCAATCCTTAAGCCCTAATCCCTCAATCCCTATACCCTCTTAATCCCTCAACCCTCAACCCTTAAACCCTAATCCCTCAACCCCTATACCCTCTTAATCTCTCAACCCTCAACCCTCAACCCTCAACCCTTAAACTTTAATCCCTCAACCCTCAACCCTTAAACCCTAATCCATCAACTCCTATATCCTCTACCCTATAACCTATTAATCCCTCATCCCTAAACCCTAAACCCTAAACCCTTAGACCCTAACCCATAAACCCTCTACCCTCTATTGCCAATCCTCTACCCTCAACCCTAATCCCCCAACCCTTAAACAGACTTAGTAAACTCTCTACTCTAATCCCTCAACCCTATACCCTTAAATGCTCAACCCTTAAACCCTTAAACACTAAACCCTAAACCCTCGACCCTCAACCCTAACCCCTTAAACCCTAAATTGTTAAATGCTTTACCCTCTACCCTCAACCAAATACTCTCTACCCTAAACCCTAATCCCTCAACCCTTAATCTCTCAACCCATATAACCTCTACCCTATATATTGGAAGCTCAATCCCTCGACCCTATACCTTAAACCCTCAATGTTCAACCCTCAACCCTTAAACCCTCCACCCTTTACCCTATACATTAAACACTCAACCCTCAATTCTCAGCCCTCAACCCTTAATCCCTCAACACTCAATCCTTAAACCCTAAACCATCTAACCCTTACATTAGACCCTGAACCTAATTCTTCAACCATATACCCTCAAACCTATACCCTAAACCCTCTACCCTCTACCCTCAACCAAGTAAACCCTTAACCCTAAACCCTTAACCCCAAACCCTTCAACCCTAAATGCTTAAACCTTAAACCTTCTACCCTATACCCTCAACCAAATACCCTCTACCATCAAACCTATTCCATCAACCCTAAAACCTTAAACCCTAATACCCTAGAAACCATCAACCCTATAGGTCCTCCACCCTAATCCCTCAACCCTATACCCTCAACCCCTATCACTTTCTCTCTATCTATACATCTCACCTCTCCCTCCTTCCCTCCCTCCCACCCTCTCTAATTGTCTCTATCTACCCTCTCCCTCTTTCTGTGTACCTCTCATTCAATCAATCCCTACCAGCCTCTCTCACTCCCTTTATCCATCTCTCTTTATTTCCCTCTGACTCCATCCCACTCTCTCCCTCTCTCTCATGTCTCTTCCTCCCACCCCCTCTCTCTCTAAGGTCTCTCCCTCTGGCAACCTACCTAGGTAACTCTCTCTTTGTCTCTCTCCCCTCTCTCTATCTATCCCTCCAACCCTACCTAGATAAGTCCCTCTCACTCCAACCCCCTCTTTCTCTACCTCTATCAGGTCACTCCCTTTCACACCCTCTCCCTCACTCAGGTCTCTCACTCACACTGCCTCTCTCTCACACTCCCTCTCACTACCTATCTCTCAAGTCTCTCCCTCTCACACTCTCAATTCTCTCCCTTTCGCACCCTACCTACATAACCCTCTCTTTCTCTTTCTCTCTCTCTCTCTCCCTCTCCCTCAATTCTCTCTCTCCGACCCCCCCTCTCTCTCTCTCCCTCCCTCTATCCCTCCCACCCTACCTAGCTAAGTCCTCCTCAATCCAACCCCTTCTCTCCCACTCCCTCTCTCTTAAACTCTCACTTCGACCCCCTCTCCATCTCTCTAGAATCTCTTTAAATTCTCCCTTCGTCTAAAGACATACATAGATGCATACATACAAGCATAATACATATGTACATATAATCTTACATCCATACAAGCAAACATACATACATGTACACAAAAATATATCAGCATACATTAATATATTATCATTTAACATAAAGTAAGACATAGCGTGAGCGGGTTATAATGCGCTCGCGTTATGTTCTAGTAGACATGTTCCCTGCAAAAGCAAAAACCATGTCAAAAGTGAGATATAACTCACGCGCGTTATATCTTGCTTTTGGAATTACCAAACTTTAAGCTTGGTATTTGCCTTGGAATACCAACCCAAAGGCTTGGAGGGCATTCCCAATGACTAGAGACGTGTTTTTAAAAAATCCACCATATTTCTCATATTCAAGTTCATGCTCACCATCAGGATTGCACATGGTTCAATATCAAAAAAATTGAGCACATGGGTAATGTTGGGTTATCTCTTAGCTATCCAACGATGTAATTTTTTTCACTTTCTGAAAATGTTAAGTCTTTCATCCATAATTTATTTTATTTTTATGTCTTTTTTTTGCCAAAAAATAGTGTTTGGTATTTTTTTCGTTATAAATTAACCGTTCATCAATTTTTCAAATAAATTACATTTTTAGGAACAAGAATGTATTCTACAAAATTTAAAAAAAAATTAAAAAAAGAAAAATCAATTAGTTTCCAAAATTTGTAGGGGTAGCACGGCCAAAATTCTATTTTCAGGATATGTCCACTTCGCAAATTAGTAAAAAATCAAATATTCGTTAAAAAATTATCAGAAAAATCATGCATCAACTAAATACTATTAGCTAACTTCTGACTATTGCGATTTTAAAAATACTAAAAAAAAGTTCACCGTACGAGGGTTGTACAAGAGTTGCTATGTTATGTTTTTCCGACAAAAACAACACCAATTTGTGTACATCCCTCATTTGAACCCCTTAATCTCAATCATTTTCAAAATAAATTAGTAGTTTAGAAAATAGACTCGGAGCACTTGAATCCTTCTTTTTGTTCCATCTCAAAATTTTCAGTCTAAGTATCCTCAATTTCACGTCCAAGGTCAGTATTTCCTGATTTCAGAAAAAATCTGTCCACTTAAGTCCCCGTTTTGGGAACCATCTTCATCCACTTACCCCACTTTGTTTCTCAACAATTTTTTTGAGTACCTTGAATCTTTCAAACTCTTGTGACTTCTCTTGTAGGAAAGTTACCCAAGTCATACTTGAGTAGTCATCAACAAGCAACATAAAGTATTTTTCACTATTTAAAGATCTTGTCCTTGTAGGAAAACATAAATCTGTAAGTACTAACTCAAGTGGCCTTGTAGTTGAGTACTCTTTTGTCTTGAAACACATTTTGGTTTGCTTCCATTTTTTACATTCATTACAAATATTTTTTGCTATTTTAGTTCTCTTTGGCATATGTCTCACATAACCTTTTGAGCTTACCTTGATAAGATTGTCAAAATTTATGTGTCCTATCCTTCTATTACATAACCAACTCTCATCCATTTTTACAAACATTCATTGAGATTCATGAAATTCTTTCAAGTTGTAGACATTTCCATCTGTTCTTTTACCTTCAATAACTAATCTTCCATTGTTCTCTTTTCTGATTTCACATAGTTTGGAATCAAATGAAAACTTATAACCGTTGTCACACATTTGAATTACACTGAGTAAGTTGTGTTTCAACCCTTCAACATAGTAAACATACTTTGTAAGTAGTTTTCCATCATTGCTTAGGGTTCCTTTACCTTTTATCTTTATATAGGAGTTATTCCCAAGCTTAACTGAACCACCATTCCAATCTTCTAACTATTTGAATTTATTCCTAACACCAGTCATGTGGTTGGATCAACCACTATCTATCACCCATAATTTTTTCTTCTCTTCATGTAATGTTTTATGTGCTATCATGCTTAAGTAAACTTTGTCTTTACTCACCTCTTTCCATTCTTTCTTGGTTTCATTCTTCTTTGTTGCTAATGTTTTCTCATCTTTGTTCTTGGGGGCAGCAACTACATTATTTTCAAGTTTAGTAGACCGTTCTCTACAAAATTTTCATTGTGTCCATAGTTATGAAAATAATACCATTCTATATTCTCATTGAACATAGGCAAGTTAAAGCCTTTACTGTTTTGCTTTAAACTCCCACAATCTGCACTTTTATGTTCTAGATTATTGCAATGGTGACACTCCATATCCAAATCTCTCAAGGGTGAAAAATAATTTAGGAGTATACCATATGCATTGCATATAAAACAAAAACCATAAAATCTAGGAGTATACTAGTTATTATACCGAGAAATTTTTCTTGTCATATCAACAGTAGTAGTAGATCTTCTCACCCTTTGGGAAGCAATATTAACTTGTAGGACATTAGATATATCCATTGGAGCAGCGAGACTATCTCTTGGAACAACAAATTTATCACTTGGGGCAACATCAATATTATCAACAACAAATTTTTCACTTGGGGAAGCAATTTTTTTACTAGAGGCAGTAGTGAAAACAATTTTCTTCTTGAGTTTTGCACCCATATTGGAGCTCTCACCATGTTCATAGCCTATACCACTATAGTCCTTACTCTTTTTCTTCTTACCAAGTATATCATTTAGTGCATTAGTTTTGCATTCATTTTTCATTCTCAAGTTTAGGTCTTCTTGACAAGTATCTAACTCTTTTCTTATAGTTAAGACCTCTTGTTCCAACCTTTGACATTTTTTTCTTTGCCTCAACTTATGATTTCAAAAAATCTCCCATTCTATGTGCTTCTTCCAACTATGTCTTTAGAGTGATAATACTCTTTTCTAAGTGGTCTTGTTCTTTTAATGAATTGTTCTGGAGTTTGGAATACTCTTTCTTCACCTTGTTTAATTCACTAAGAGCACAAATCAGATCTCCTTCAAAATTAACCTCAGCATCATCTTCATCTTCCTCATCACTATCAAATATTTTTGAATTTTCGGATTGAGAATTATTTTCAATATTTGAAGTCTTTTTTCATTTAGAACTTCTTGTTCCATGAAGAGATTAAATTATTTCTCATCTTCACTAGAGTCTTCAGTTTAATCACTTTCCGCATCTAATGTTTCACTTTCAATAGTGAGAAGACTTCTCTTCTTCTTAAATTTTTTCTTCTTGGCTTTATAAAACTTATTAGGTCTGAAATTATTAGTTTCTTTAGTATTTTCTTCCTTCTTCCCATAAGGACACTTAGCTTAAAAATGTCCAATCTTTCCACAATTAAAACACTTAAAGGGAAGCTTGTCTTTATACTTGTTCGATCCTTTCTTTAGCTTCTTGAGAAAAAATTTCTTCAGCATTGTCAGGTTCTTTTTTTCAACATTTGTAGTTGCTTCTTTTCCTTTCTTCACTAAGTTGAAGGAAACTTCTATCTTAGAAGGTTCAACACTCACAGTCCTTATTTCATAGGCTGATAATGAACCGAATAGTTCATCCATGGAGAATTTTTTTAGATCTCTAGCTTATTCTATGGCAGAAACTTTATTGTCATATCTTGATGTTAGTGACCTTAGAACTTTCTTAACAATTACATTATCGTCAATTTCTTCTCCAATTCCTCTCAAAACATTAACAATCTTGTCAACTCTTAGCAAGTAATCAACAATCTTCTCATCTTCTCTCCATTTCAATCGTTCAAAAAGAGTTTTGAGATTTTGTAGCTTGGCTTCCTTCACACTGTCATCACCTTCATAAATCTTTTGTTGCTTATCCCAAGTTTTTTTTGCAGATTGGTAGTGCATAACTTTGACAAACTTTATATCAGACAATCCACTAAGAATATCATGCTTACCCTTGGAATTGTACTCATATTCCTTCTTTGCATAAGGTTTAGTTGGAGGAGTTTTGGGAACAATATAACCATTTTTGACACTCATCCACATATCACAACCTAAGGAGGACAAGTAGGTTTCTATTCTTCTACTCCAGAAGGCATAGTTAGTGCCATCAAACATAGGTACTTTCACAAAAGAGGATTCATGCTTAAACATTGTGTTTAGTAATGAGAATCTATCCATGTTGGAGAAATCTTTCTAACAAGGAACCTAATGCTTTGATACCAATTGAAGGAAAAAAAAGACTACTGAGAGGGGGGTGAATCGGTGGACTACTAATTTTAACTCTTCTAAGAAATATGAAAATAAATATTGAAACAATAATCTAGGAGCGAAGGAAAGGTATGTAAACTAAACACTCAAAGTGCATCCGACAACACAATATGTACGAGGAAAACCCAAGATGGGAGAAAACTCGATGAGAATAGTTGTTTGAGGCTACTTCTCTAATCCTGCCTCATAGTAAAAATAGTTTCTATTACAATGTATGGGAACCAACCCAAAAAGGAACACCAATTCCATATGTATGAGCACCAACTCAAAGGATCTTCTACCCCTAATGTGAGCATCCACTGAGATGATTATAAAATGCAATATTTTGGATTACAAATGAAGTTTTGTAACTCAAACAAATTCTCATACTTGATAGTCTTTTGTTAACTTTCTATCCTCAAACAACTTATGGTCTTCAATAATCCACTACCTCTGCATGTATCCTTGCACTTACTCTATAGGACACTATAATATACATCCACACACCAAGTCTCAGAGAAAACTAAAACATGCCTTCACATACTTTTGCAAAAAATAAAAAATTTAATACTCAGAAATGAATACTCTATTTTTACAATCATCTACTCTCTTCTTCACACTCATACCTCCTCTACCACACTCTCTGATCTAAATGTTGCGACATTATACACACTATCTCTCTCATCTTATCTTCAATCAATAAAAATATTGAATATATATTACAACAGTTAGAATGAAGAGACTTCAAATCCCTAATCTTCAAAACAAAAATTATACAACATTCTGTTAGTAAATTTCTGACATTCATACAACAATCTTTCTACAGAGTTCTGATACTCCTGCATCTACTTTCTATAGAACATTAAAGAATCAAAATCTTATTCTCTTCTAGTTATATTCCATCTGCAAGATTTTTAATGCTCTTATTATGTAAGTAAAAGAACTGATACTGCTACTTTTTAAACTAGTCCCCATCAATTTAACAATGCCTCTTCAAATATATAATTTATTTTGCATTGATTATTCGATGCCAAGTTTATCAACAAGAATCAGATTCTTGTAGCTTCGATCTGTCTAGAATAACTCTAGCTTACAAATCTGATTTCAATAATAAATAAAAAATCTAGGGCATCCCCAAAAACCAAATAAACTCAACAAGAGGTAAGAAACCCAGAAAATAGATTTAAAAATCTTTTCATTCAACACCTCTTTAGAAAGAAACTTTGTTGCCAAGCAAAGAATAAAATTTGATCTTACTCGAACGAAGAAAGAAGGGTTGAATCTAGGTAAAGCATCTGATATGTATCAAACAAAAACAACTACCTTTATGAATGGAGGAGTTGACTTAGTGTATCATCCGACATACCTTATGTTTAAGATAAAAAAAAAATAACCTCCATTTTTTCATATCTACATGTTATCCTCTATCATACCATTTTAATACAAACATAAACAAATCCTATCTCTTGTAACTGAATACAGACAATTGACTTATTTCGTGCCAAAAATGCACACATACAAAAAACCCTAGCCGGATAAATAATGGGTTAGTCGGCCAAATCTTTAGATCATTATAATGTGTCATTAATTCACATGTTTTTTTCCATGTGAGTTCCAAAACATGCTTCTCTTATTGGCCCATCTTCCAAAGGTACCCTTTTTCCATTTTGTATATTAAATATGAACCACCGTTTGTCTTTTTGCATATTAAAATATGCACACTACTATAGCGACAAAATTCATACTTTGCCACATCTGTATCTGCATAGCTCTTGTAGCACATACTTCCTGCAACACACACTTCCTACAACTACATCTACTTTCCTCTTGCAACACATAGTTCTTGTAGCTACAACTACATTCTTCATGCAACTATTATGAGTGGACATTATACAATGGACTTCACATCAATGGAAATCTAAAGCCAATCAACAAATACAATGCCAACATATATTTCTAAAATTAACCCATGTCATTCTAGAATAATCATCAATCAATATCAAGAAATACCTATCACTTTGAAGACTTGTTACTCCGCGTGTCGCCAAAAATTGTATACCTTCGAAGAAAAGGACAATTTTGGGCCAATTTTGGTCATACTTTAGGTCCTATTTCACCAAATTTCACCATAAAAAATTTGTATAGGCCCCTAAGGTTGTTAATTTTCACTTGGAGGCCTGCTATACCCAAGAAATCATTCAAATTCAAACAAAACATATCAAAAAAATTCAAAAAGTACCATTCCCACTTAAAAATTCCTTAGTGGGACTAGGTCGCCCAAGTTGGCAACCTAGTCCTTTTTGAGGATTTTTCAAGTTTCAAGAGGGAAAATCAATATTTTATCATAAATCCTCAATGGGTGTTAGCTTCTTAGGTCAAAATTCCTAACAATTAGGTCATGTTACTTATATATACTTGTTTTTAGGTAATTTTTCATCTCTCCCTTGCTCATTTTTCACACTCAACTCCAAGAATCAAGTGAAAAACATCTTCCTCAAGAAGATTCATCTTTCACATGACAAATTTGAAGATTTTCGACCAAAAACTAGGGATTTTGTAGGTCTTGAAGCTCACTTCACATCCAAGATCAAACACTAACAAAGTTGGAGATAGATTCCTATGTAGATTCATGGAGAAATATACATTGAGGAGGTGCAACTAGCCACCAAATCATTCCTAAAAACTGATTTCAAAGTGCCTCCATCTTCTACCTTCAACCCATTTACAGATTTGAGGTTTGCATTTCATTAGCATTCCTTGTTGTTTTCATTTGAAATGTTGTAGGATTTCTAAGGTTTAGAGTCTTGCATCATTTCAAATCTCTTACATACATCTTATTCTAGCACAATAGAATAGGTTTTGGGTATGTGCAGGCTTTCGATGGACCAAAAAGTGGCAATGACAAAAAAACACGTTTTGATTCGGTTCAAAAATGTGGAAATGGCCTAGTTGACTTTTCTAGGTTCAGGTGTCAGTACTTCTACCTGAACAAAAAACCAAAGGTAGTTTCCAAAAATCGGATATCCGATTCAATTTGTGGAAGTTGTATATAAAAAACCAGTCGACTCTTTAATTTCATTTCTCACATTTTGACGCGGGCGCAAGAGGTGAAATCCAAATCTAATATCCGTTCTGATTTGAAAGGTATGTATTTTGTTTTTTCGATCTTGAAACCAATTTTTCAATAGATTTTGTTAAGTTTAAGTAGGTTTTATGAAAAAAAATTCAAAAATACGGTTTTGTATTGATTCTTTTTAAAAACTAGAGTTTACATTGTTTTTTTATTAAAACTTAATGTTTTGAAATGGATCTTGATTAAAAATTTGTGTTGTTGATGTACTTTTATCAAAAATAAGAGTTTGTTATTGATTTTTGAGAAAAACTATGGTTTTTTTGGGATTTTTATTAAAAACTAGGGTTTTTTTACAATAATTTCATTTATATTGTGTAATTTCAATTAGTTTAATTAGTTTTTAACTTTAATCAGGTATTATGGCTGCGAATGTACATCAATAAATGCCAAATGCTCCACCACCTCCACAGCCAAATGCTCCACCACCTCCGCAGCCACCAATTGAAGACTTAATTGGTGAAAAATTGGGGCAATTAAGAGGCATTTGTGAAATTTATCAGACAATGCCTCGATTGAGAGATATGACAAACACATTGAAAAAAATAATTAAAAATATAGAAACCCTCTCCACCCAACATAATTCCTTTTATTTGTGGCGAGAAGACATGAGGGAGTATTATCGATGTGGATTGTCTTATGATGATGTGAAAGATCTCCAAATAACCAAAGCCCAAATAGCCTCTTTATTCATTGACCCCTGCACCAGTTTTCCAGTGAATGTTAATAGAACAAAACTTTCCATAAAATGGTGCATACATAGGGACATTGTAGCTAAATTTTGGGATCGTTGGTGTATGGTTTTTGATAAACCACCGAACAATAATTCTGACATACCATTTTAATTTATTAAAAAATTATATGCTGAGTTTGTGTTAGGGCATCATGTCAATTACTTTGACATTAAACCCTTCCAGGGTGTCAGTGGAGGTATACCCCAAGATAGACCAGGGGTAGTTAGAGTAGTCCCGCACCCAAATGTTCCCCTTCCTGCCCTTCCTCCCCTTCCTCCACCACCTCCAATATATCACCCAGAGATTATCAAGGATGCATCCACACAGACTATTCAGGCTATTCACTCTTTGAGTGGTCATTTGGTTTCACATGTTTCTACAGTAGCTCAGCCACATTTTGGTTATGTTGGCGAAAGCTCGAGTGTTGCTGCATCATCTTCCTCAGGTCCACATATTTGTGTGCCACATGCTTGCACTATGTGCCACCATATATGCTTGGGTCCTTCTGTACAACCCGCCGAGCATCCCTTGGACACTTCTGATTATGACCTCCATGATGTAGACATTATAGATCAGTCGCAGGGGAGTGGAGTGCACCCTACAGAGTCCTCTCCTGCTAGAGAGGGAGATGCTGGAATAGTGACACAAGTAAGATTTAAGTTGTAATTTCATAACTTGCATTTGTTTTTAAATGAATATTAATAAGAGATAGTATCAAGTACTAATATTTATTTACATGGTCTATTTAACAGTTGATGCCTGAGGAGGAGCTCACATGGGTGATTGATAGCACCCTTAGGGCCATTTAATTTGGCTTGGACACACACGCGGCATATATTTTTGCACTCACTCATTTACATTTTATATCATATACTTTTGTGTCATTTGAATTGTCATTAATGAAATTATATAATAGCTTATATGTTTATCTTGTTTTCCTCCTGTAGGAAATACCCAGTGTGAGTGAGGTGTAGCCTCATCCAGAGTATGGAGGCGCAAATCTAGATAAGGGGAAGGTAATTGAACTCAAATTGGATAGAATTAAGATTTTTAAGATCTTATATTGGTTATACATACATCAACATAGATTGGTAGTTTCATATGTACTTGTCAATTTTATTTACAGGGAATTATGAGCTTTACAAATATGTTGACAAGGGACACACCGCCTAAAGGTGTAGTTATTGGAACACCTCAAAGAGTAGGTGTTGAAGCCCATCAAAGAGGAGGTGTGGAAACACCTAAAAAAGACAAAGAAAAAGATCAACCTAAAGAGGTACATGTGCTTATTTTATTTTGTATTTGGTAAATAAGTTCTAATTACCAATAATCATATGCTAACTTGGATCAATTTTATGTTTTTGTTCACATATATAGATTGGCATTTCAAAAGTTGATTTGGTATATTCTAGCACTCCTGACCCTTTGAAGAGACATATATTTTAGGTAATCAAGATTTCAATTTTAGAGTTCAATTAAAATTCAATGTATATTGATTTTGATGTTAATTTTTAGATTTTAAATTATATAGTATAACTAATCTCAATTGTGGTTTGAATTTTTCTTGTGCAGCTACCTTCAGAGCCAACAAGTACTTCAAAGAGGCTCCATTTTGATGATCCACCAATAGTTTAGGATGAGATAGACATTTTGGCATGTAAATTTTGAATACATATTGAGATGTCATATGCCACATTTTGTAAAACTTTGTTTGAGTTGGCGTCGATACCATTTTTCTATATGGACATACACTTGATTATTGGATAATTTGATATATAGAAGTTGACAATCGAATTTAATTTGTTCCTCATGTGCATGATTAAACTCTTTGAAAATGTTATCTTGAGAAATGGTTAAATATCAATGTACAATAGTTTAAAACTAAATGGTTATATTATGTAGTTTATATTTATATCTCTTATTACATTGCATTACACATCTTTCAAACTCAAATCATTAACTCACATTGCATAACTAACAACTAGATGTTCATAGATGAAAAAATTTCAATTACAATATAGTTCTAAAAAATTCAACCTAAGTAGTTATACAATTACTTCACATTGCATAACTAAAAACTATGAGCTGTTGTCAATTGCATTTGTTTGTCATTGAATTCTATGAGACCACATTTCTTTGAAGTTCTTTTTCAAATAGTCCACTGCCTTGTCTATGCTACCACATTTTTCATACATGATAGCGATCACATTAATTTGTAATAAATTAAATGATAGCCTATTGATATTTAATTTATACTCATTTTATTTAAATGGATGACGCCGACTGATAGGGTGGATGGTGCAGGAGCACCTAGGAAGCACTAGGCAATTTGAGGGCCTATAATTAAGTTTTGTGTTTTTGATACTTTAAAGGTCATGTTGACCATTGGAATTGAGTGACAGACTTAATAAAATGCCTTGGTCAAGAGCTATCAGTAGTGGAAAAGTTAATGAGTTTAGACACTCACTTTTGTTAGTTTCTAGGAAATTGGCAAAAGTGGCAAAATGGGACATTTTGCACCTTTTTCCACTTGGTAACTGACTTTTCTGACCAAAGGGAGGCATTAATACTTTGGGGAACCTATATAGGGAAGGCTTCGACCTGTGAGTAGGGTTGGAAGGCATTGAGAACTTTTGTAATTTGAAATTTGATAAATGCTAAGAGTGAACAGTGAGAATAACAAGGAAAATTATGTGTTTGCTTGAATTTTATGTGATCAGGAGCAATCATGGCTCTGTAGTTGTTGTAGTTTGAATTATTTGTTATGTTCTAAGCTTTGGTGGTAGTATTTAGAGTGCGTGTTCATTTTGCAGGTGTATGTAGTAGTTGTTTTGTTTCGTTTTGAGTTGCTGATCTAACTGGCAACCGAGCAAGAATGGGGTTTTAGTTCTCTTTCCCATTGTACCTAGTGTATAGGATTTTTGGGAATGAGGCTAGACTCCATGGTTGTAATTATAGTAGGTTTAGGGGTAGATAGGAGTTCAAGAAGCATGAAGACAATCTACTCCTAGGCGAGCTTGATAGTGCCCGGCTAGGAGAGACAAGGAGAAAAAGGCACTTAATGTGCAGGGGTGGCAAACTCCAAGCAAAAAATGGTGTGGGAAGGGTAGGTGAATGCCTTTCCAAGGCTTACCAAGAAGGAGGAAGCCCCATCAACTTGTTTGATGTGAGAAAACTCTTGACAGTTTGCAAAATACAGTGAAAAGACCTAAAAAGGCCCAAATCCTTGGTCAGTTCCAATTTATGGAGTTGTACGGATAGTGGGAACCTAAGGCACCAAAAATATTTGAGAGGTGGGCTAAGGTATTAGGACCCTCAAGGAAAGACTGATCACTCTTTGGAGAATTTGGGAATGAAAGCCAATTTTCTTGGAGTTGGAGGCTTAATTGGAACTCTTGGGCTAGTAGCCTAAAAACCCTAATTGAGGGTTTGGAAGTAGCGAATGATAAATGGAGTATGGGGAACTGTCAAGAACCCTAGGGAGATGGGTAGAAGCCCTTGGAAACATATCATCACCCTTGCAAATTTGAATTGAGTTAATGGAGAGAATTAGTCTTTAGGGAAGATTGAAGGCTAAGGGAAGAATAAGAGGTAGTGCACCAAGTAAGCTGATTTGACATGATAGTAGGGTTGGCCAGAAAAACCAAGGGCACATAGAAATGATGAAGGTCCTATAGGTTCAGATGGTGAAGAAAGACACCAAGGAGATCTTGCAAACAAGGATCCAGAGCATGGAACAATGAGTGTTCCATCCAACATACCCTATCAGTTGGATGGAACAATCACTGTTCCATGCTCTGGGTCTTGCTCACTGTTCCATAATCTACCCTAAAGACTAAAATTCTCCAAGAAATAAATCCCTTAATCTACCCTTAATCATTAAAATGAGTTCCAAAACTCATTAAGCCTTTCCACTCCTTATCCTCCTTATCACTCCTGATCAAGAGATGTTCCTAAGCCTCTAACTCTATCTCAATGGTCAAAAGAAACGAACTAACTACAAAAGAATGCTTGAACCAAAGAAACTAGCTATCTACTATTACACACAATGCTTGGAAGGCAATTGCACTACATTCTACACAATTCACAGTGTCAGGATCACTCCATTAACACACAATTCAAAGCAAAAACTAGAAAAATTACACAAATTTATCACTGTCTTCTCTTGTATTCAAGGGGAGTCAAGGTTGGTTGCGATAGGTATTTCGCTCAATCCTTGAAGAAGGAAGGAAAAGGAGGAAACAAAAGATGCTTCAAGAGGAATGGAGATGATTGGTTAGATGGTGCTCCTGCATTCAAAAAAAAGTGGGACCTCTATCGTGTTTATTGGGATACGATTTGGTCAAAGTCAATCAACTTTCATTCTCAAACTCGTACAACCCAATGGACTATTCTAACACATCCAGATGGGTACGTTTATGCTAGGTATGGTTCTCTCTTGCACCCAAATATGTCGAATCGCTTTGCGCTGCATTGGAGCGACGTTTTCCCTTAAGAGTCCAAAGTGCTAAAAGGTAGGAAACTTTGACGCACTATTTCTCAGAAATCGTGATGCTTATAGACTCTTTGTCTAAGGATATGGTATTGTGTTGAGACCATCTACAATAACCTCTCTTGGTTTTTTCCATCTCAAAGGCATTTTCCCATGGTGATGAGTTTTCAGTTGAGGGAAAAGCTGTCAAATGCAAGCAGTGTAAAGTTGCAAAGTGGTGCAACTTTCATTCTCAAACTTGTACGACCCAATGGACTCTTCCAACATGTTTAGATGGGTGCGTTTACGCTAGGTATGGTTCTCTCTTGCACCCAAATACGTCGAATCGCTCTGAGCTGTATCGGAGCGACATTTTCCCTTAAGAGTCCAAAGTGCTAAAAGGCAACAAACTTTGCCAAACTATTTCTCAGAAACTGTGATGCTTATAGAATCTTTGTCTAAGGATACAGGATCGTGTTGAGACTATATAAAATAACCTCTCTCGGTGTTTGCTATCTCAGAGGCATTTTCCTATGGTGATGAGTTTTCAGTTGAGGGAAAAGTTGTCAAATGCAAGGAGTGTAAAGTTGCAAAGTGGTGCAACTTTCATTCATGAACTTGTATAACCCAATGGATTGTTCCAACACATCTATATGGGTATGTTTACGCTAGGTATGGTTCTCTCTTGCACCCAAATACGTCGAATCGCTCTGAGCTGCATCGGAGCATCGTTTTCCCTTAAGAGTCCAAAGTGCTAAAAGGCAGCAAATTTTGATGGACTATTTCTCAGAAACCATGATGCTAACAGACTCTTCGTCTTAGGATACAAGATTGTGTTGAGACCATATACAATAACCTCTCTCAGTTTTTGCTATCTCGAAGGCGTTTTCCCGTGGTGATGAGTTTTCAGTTGAGGGAAAAGTTGTCAAATGCAAGCAGTGTAAAATTGCAAAGTGGTGCAACTTTCATTCTCGAACTTGTACGACCCAACAGACTGTTCCAACACATCTGGATGGGTACGTTTATGCTAGGTATGGTTCTCTCTTGCACCCAAATACATCGAATCGCTCCGAGCTGCATCAGAGCGACGTTTTCCCTTAAGAGTCCAAAGTGCTAAAAGGCAGCAAACTTTGACGGACTATTTCTCGGAAACTGTAATGCTTACAGACTCTTCATCTAAGGATATGAGATCATGTTGAGACCATCTATAATAACCTCTCTCGGTTTTTTCTATCTCGAAGGCGTTTTCCCATTGTGATGAGTTTTCAGTTGAGGGAAAAGTTGTCAAATGCAAGCAGTGTAAAGCTGCAAAGTGGTGTAACTTTCATTTTCAAACTCATACAACCCAACGGACTATTCCAACATGTCCGGATGGGTATTTTTACGCTAGGTATGGTTCTCTCTTGCATCCAAATATGTCGAATCGCTCCGAGCTGCATCAAAGCGGTGTTTTCTCTTAAGAGTCCAAAGTGCTAAAAGACAACAAACTTTGACGGACTATTTCTCAGAAACCATGATGGTTACAGACTCTTCATTTGAGGATACAAAATGTGTTGAGACCATATACAATAACCTCTCTTGATTTTTGCTATCTCAAAGGCGTTTTCCCATGGTGATGAGTTTTCAGTTGAGGGAAAAGTTATCAAATGCAAGCAGTGTAAAGTTGCAAAGTGGTGCAACTTTCATTCTCTAACTCGTACGACCCAACGGATTGTTCCAAAATGTCTGGATGAGTATGTTTATACTAGGTATGGTTCTCTCTTGCACCCAAATACGTCGAATTGCTCCGAGTTGCATCGGAGCAGTGTTTTTCCTTAAGAGTTCAAAGTGCTAAAAGGTAGCAAAATTTGACAGACTATTTCTCATAAACCATGATGCTTACAGACTCTTCATCTGAGGATACGAGATTGTGTTGAGACCATCTACAATAACCTCTCTCGGTTTTTGCTATCTCAAAGGCGTTTTCCCGTCGTGATGAGTTTTCAGTTGAGGCAAAAGTTGTCAAATGCAAGCAGTGTAAAGTTGCAAAGTGGTACAACTTTCATTCTCAAACTCGTACGAACCAATGGACTATTCCAACACGTCTGGATGGGTACGTTTAGCTAGGTATGGTTCTCTCTTGAACCCAAATACGTCGAATCGCTCCGAGCTGCATCAGAGCGGCATTTTCCCTTAAGAGTCCAAAGTGCTAATGTCAATGAAATGTGGGGGCAAAAATATTTAAGGTTGGATCAAGATTCTACAAGTCCTAGCTCTTGCCCAATCAACTTGAATCAATTATACGGAAAATGAAATTCACAATGAACTTTTTACTTTTTTGTTTTTCGAAAAAGTGGCAAGCCACTGTAATTTTTTATATATAAATAGGAGATATTACAAAACCTGGTTCAAATGAGCATACTAACAGGAAAGAACCAGGAAGAAAACTTTCAGTTGTAGCTCGATTAAATACAATGGTAGACATTTGAACCGTATTTCAAAAAACATCACAATATATAGACTATGCCTATACACAGTTATGACCTTTTTACATTGTTTTACATTTCAAAATTCATTTTTTACAAAATTTGCCTTTTTGAGGCATTCAAGGCGCAGTCTTCCACAAGAGTAGTATGTTGTCATTTTCGAGTGACAAGCACCTGTACAAACCATCAAGGTAGTAGTTAAACTACATACAATAGAAAATATGCTTGGAATAACCAATCGATATTATTGTGATTTGTCACATACCTCTCTGAAAGGATCAGAGTTGCCCATTGTTGCAGCAGGTCCATGAGCAATTGTGCCAGGAATATCGCAATTTTTTTCAAATGATAAATCTATATTGTAACAACAAAAGATATGCATAGACTAACAAATCCATATTAATCTAAACATATTGAGTGATGATGAATTGGTAATGCAAACTATAAAAGATGCTTTGAATAACCAATCTATATTAAAGTAATATGTTGCATACCTCTTTGAAAGGATCAGAGTTGGCTATTGTTGCAGCAGGTCCATGAGCAATCGTGCCAGGAATATCGCAAAATTTGTCAAATGATATATCTATATTGTCACAACAAAAAAGAGGCTTAAGCATTGTACTTTCCATTCTTGAATATGCTATTCAAGTGTGCCTGAAGGGTCATATCTTTGCTTAAGAGTATCTAATATTGGTTCATGATCAACATTACTAAGTGTCCATAGTTGTTTTGTCTTTGGTTTGGCATGATGCTTCAACAACTTAACATTTGTTGCTATAACAAGCTGTGAATACATGAGAATGGTTTTGTGTTTCTCATAGTCTTCAAATGTAGGTATGCCATTCTTTCTAATCATGTATGTTCACAGCCAAGTTCCTGCAACCACAACTGAACCTATAGGATACACGAACCCATCATCATCTTCCATCGATTGTGTTAGCTTGTGCTTTACCTGCACACATCAAGCCAACCAATATTCTGATCTCTCTTCATTCCCCTACGGTGCAACAACTGCAAAAACATGTCCTGGATGTAGTAGATCTGAAAGCCGATCGTAATCAAGTGAACTTTCCATTGTGTAATTCTGTCATGGATATAGTTTGAGATAAAGGAGTTAGATACTGTGGAACCCATGTATCCACCCACTCACTTGACTCACATTGATCCCACTCGCACTGAATACAACTCTAACAAAAACAAGCCAACTGTCGTGTCCAAATGGTCCATGTGCTTGCATCTGAGCTTCAAAACGAATGCATCTTTGAAGAATCTTTGATTGTATGACAATCCAATCTGCCTCCCATTGTACCCTCCTCAACCAACCAAAATAATCTATGCACTATTGAATCAAGTGTCCCTCCCTGTGACAATGTTGAACTACACCAATCAACAATAGAACGTGCATAACTGAATTTTGCTCCTGAAATCTTTAATTGCTCCTTAACTAGAGCTCTTTTTACACATGTACCTGCTCCATCATGCTCCCCTTTCCCATGCCCAGCTTCAAAAAAACTCCAAATATTAGGTACACCCCTCCCTACATGCATTCTACTCAACCAATAAAACATACGAGCATTCTTGAATTGACCTGTATAGTTATCTAGCCAAATGCGATGTCAGCCCAGTGCTATATCATGCTCCTGCAAGAACTCAAAAAAATTCTCGAAACAATGTTGGACATACTCGGATGAGTGAGATCTATCATCACTCATATAAAAGTGATATTCTCTGATTATCTTTCGATCCTCCTCTATACTATCAGGTGCATGTCTAAACTTTATGTGGACATCTCTCATGTAATCTGGTGAAACATAATTTACACTTGCTTCAATATTATGTTCAACATCTTCATTTCCAACATTTTCACCTTGAACATTTTCAATATGAATTTGAACAATTTCATTCCCAATTTCAATATCATGTTCAACATCTTCAATTCCAACATTTTCATTATCAATTTTAAAATTTTCATTCCCAATTTCAATATACTGTTCAACATCTTCAATTCTAACATTTTCATTATCAATTTCAAAATTTTCATTCCCAATTTCAATATAATGTTCAATATCTTCAATTCCAACAATTTCACCTTGAAAATTTTCAATATCAATTTGAACATTTTCATTCCCAATTTTAATATCATGTTCTACATTTTCACCAGGAACATATTCAATTTCCTCTTCACTTGAAAGACCATAAGGCTTAGGTTCACCAATATTTAACATACCTTGTCTTTTCTTTCTATGACCTTCTCTATCTCTTTGTCTATATCCTTCAATTTGTTCTTTTGTCAGCTTTCTCTTATGCTTTTGCTTCCGGTGACTACTGCTCCCCATTATGCCAAATAAAAGATGCTAAAAAATCATTATGTATGACAAATTGTAGTACAAGAATCTCCTAAAAGTTTATCTTTGTCTTTTCCTGTCTGAAACTGCACGTTTGTCGCCTGCAAAGTGCTGCAAATAGAATGCAGGGTACGTTGGAATGCACAAAAATGACCCACATGGGGTTTTTCTATGCCCCACAAATCGGATATCCGATTTGTAAAACATGTTCTGCAACAGTAAGATTTAACCTCTACACAATGGAGTTTCACAAATCAGATATCCAATTTGTAGACACATAGAGCAAAGGATCGAGAGTGGAGAGGAGAGGGAGAGGGGAGAGGGAAGGAGAGTGGGAGAGTGAGAGAGTGAGAGGAGAGGAGAGATAGGAGAGCAAGAGAGTGGGAGAGAGAGAGAGAGAGGGAGAGGGAGAGGAGAGTGAGAGGAGAGTGAGAGGGGAGAGTGGAGAAG
>CM021100.1:376668374-376745630 GCA_007115665.2 Sequoiadendron giganteum | reverse complement strand
GGGAGAGTGAGAGGGAGAGAGAGAGAGTGGGAGAGGGAGAGAGGGAGAGAGGGAGATGGAGATAAAGGGAGGGAGAGTGGGAGAGTGAGAGAGTGAGAGGGAGAGTGGGAGAGGGAGAGAGGGAGAGGGAGAGAGAGTGAGATAGTGAGAGGGAGAGATGGAGAGGGAGAGGGAGAGAGGGAGAGGGAGAGATAGAAGGAGAGGTAGTTAGAAGGAGAGGGGAGAGTGAGAGAGTGAGAGGGAGAGTGGGGGGAAAGGGAGAGGGAGAGTGGGAGAGGGAGAGAGGGTTTAGAGTTGAGGGAGAGAGGGAGAGGGAGAGAGGGAGAGATAGAAGGAGAGGGAGTGAGAAGGAGAAGGGAGAGTGAGAGAGAGAGAGAGAGAGAGTGATTGAGTGAGAGACTTGAGAGAGATAGAGGTGGAGAGAGCGAGAGGGAAAGATATAATATTTAAATATTTTATAAATTGGTAATATATATATTTAATTATTTATGGATTAACTAAAATATTGAAATAATATTTAAATATTATACATTTAATAATATATTAGATATTGAATACATAATTCGGTAAGAGATTACCATAAATTGTATATTAAATATATTACATTATAAACTTTATTGGATATTATATATATTAAATAATAAACTTAATTGCATTTTTAAATAATATATTAAAGATTGCATAAATTGTTTTAAAACTGATCTAAAAGATATCATATATCGAATTCAAATCTGATATCGGATTAAAATTGGATATCGGATTTGAATCAGATATCGGATTTGAATCGGATATCCGATATTCTGACACAAAATTTAATGCCTTGGTATTAGGCTCGGTATTAGGCTCAGGATTTGGTTCAGACCTGCCAATCCTAAAAGTCAACACGTAAAATGTGTTTAACAACTTACCTTGTTTTTCCAGACTTCGCCCATGTGGCTGATGACTTTTATTTTACCTAAAATTGATGAAACGAAAAGGGTTTTTAAAGGAGCTTCTCAGCTTTCTACTAGTACAAATTACATTTTCTTTAGAATCTAATAAATAATTATTATTTATTTTTTATTAGAATTATGACTAAAGTCCTTATTGATAGTCTGATAGAAAAACATCTATAACTTTCAAATGGTATCACATTTTTTGAATTCAAAACATGCGTCACATTCTATGCTTCGCATACTATAGGATTAAAAAAAATAAAAATGAATTCCATTAATTTTTGACCAAGTTAAGGTGGTCAGACATACGAGTTTTAGTATTTTTAAAAAGTTGTAATAACAAATTCATAATTAATTATTTATTTGAAAAAAAATTACAAAAAAATATGCATCACATCCGGACATGAGTCCTCTACTTATATCTAAAATTTTATAAAAAAATATTATGATTTTATTATGGTTAGGGTGGTCAGACAGACACCTACTTTTTATTTTTTCCCTGAAATTTTAGTACTACTGCATTGAAATTTCAAATTTTCACCAAATAGATTTTTTTTTACAAAAATGAACCTAGTAGTTTAGAAACTACATTCAATTTTCCACAGATTCTATTCTTACATATTTTTGAAATAATATAGATAACTTATTCAAATTTTTATGTCAAGTTTCCCAACTCTAATTTTTTGAATTTTCATTGCCACTTAAGGACCTATTTTTTCCATGATGATCCTGCACATACCCTTTTTACTTTGTTTCAAGTTTTCCTGGTTCTAGACACACTTAGGGCTAGGGTTTATGCAGATTTCCATTTCATTTGAAGTTTAAATACAAACTAGGGGTTTGACCAAGGCAAACCCCACATTAGAAACACAAATACATTATGTTTTGTAGGTTATTTTGTAGGTTTTGAACAGGATTCCCGTGGAGAAGTAGAACACAGACCTAAGGCACCCGAGGCAACTATTGGTTTCTCAAAAAATTAAAAAGGTACTAGGTCACCCATAATGGTGACCTAGTCCCACTGAAGCTTTCTGACACTAAAAGTTGAAGATTCGGGGACCTAGTTGGCAAAAATGACTTCTGGAATAGATTTCCCAAAAGAGTACTAAGTCACCCCACTAGGCTTAGTGGGTCCCAGTGTGGCTCAAAACCCTGATTTTCCATTTTTCCAGTGACTTCTATAATCCCAATTTCAACCATCTTTAGTTTCCAGGTAAACTTCTTTGATCTATTAGGTTACATCATGTTTTTTCCAACAACATAATTTCTATTGGTTTAGATTAAGTAGTTGCATTTCCATAGTACATTCCAACACATTTGCATCCCCCACTCCTTTAGGGTTTCAATCCCTAAAAAATTGGCTAAATCACAAAATTAGGTGCCTCTAGAGGTTAAAGAAAACCCTCTTCCTTCTAGGTGAAACCCTAGAAAGTTGTAGAGGATCTAGTATTTTACCCCCACACCAAGCAACACATATTTTGCTGTTCCTTTTTGTGAACTTGCATTTCAACACATTCCATACTTTTGATTTTCATTGCATTTGCATACTAGGAGCTCTTTATTCAACATTACATTGAATGTTTCATTGTGTAAACTAGCATCCTAGGGTTTTTCATCTTGCATTAGTGAAAAATAATTATATTTGTTATTCATTTCTTTGCATGATACAAAAATTTTACATATATACTATACCTTTGCATGTTAGCTTCCAGACACTTGCATTTTTCATTAGAAAATCAATTAAACACTCAAAAAAAATTCATACCAGGACTAAGTCACCAACCCGAGTGACCTAGTCCTAGTAGGCATTTGTCATCAGTATTCTCTGAATTTTCTTTCTAGCTTTTGTACTCTCTATTTCTTTCTGTTAATGCTAGGTTTAAGTTTTGATTCTCTCTGTTATATGGTTATTCTTACCTTAAAATGGCATTTATAAGTAGTATTAAAGAATTACATGTTTCCCTTTCTGCTTTAGTTCCTAATTCTTTCAAAGTAGATTCCATGAAACATACACCTGATAACATAGATAACTCACATAACACAATGCACACACTTGTTCACTATAGCAACACTGTATCATCTAAATCTTTTAGTACTGATTATTTTGATAAGTTAGACGAAGCTCTTCAAAGATTCCCCTCACTCACTTCATCCACTAAGATTGGTGATGATGTAGTTGCAACTTCCCCCACCTTGTTTTCTGAACCTTTTAGTTGTGATGATATGGGTATGTTAGATGATGTCCTCCATGATTTTATCTCCCCTACTTCATCCACTATGGTATTTTGTGATGACCAAACTAACACAAAATATATCAATGCCATCCAACCCCAATTCATTCTTTACCCACCTTTTCCTAAACCTCCAACCCCGACCCAACTTGAGTTTACCCTTTACCCTCCTAAGAACAATATCATTGCTCACACTCATTATACTCATAATAACCCCCATCCCCAACAACCATCCAACTCCACTTCCCTACCATTACCAAACCCTATCTTACCCACAACTCCTCATTTCAACTCACAACTCTGGGAGTATGATTTGGTTGAACAACTTAAAAAAACTCCCGCCAAAATATTCCTTTGCTATCTTCTTCAAAATTCCCCTAACTATCACTCCATGCTTCAAACAGCCTTACAAAAGATAGTGGTCCCTCCTCGTATGAATACAACTGATGTGGTAGCTCTCCTAAATGACATGAACAAAACTAATGTGGATATTAATTTTTATCAACATGAGTTACCGCCATTAGAATTACGCCAACAAAATGAAGCCTTTATGATCATAGCCCAGTATGATTAGATAGGTATCAAAAGGACCCTTGTTGATAATGGCTCTACCCTAAATGTGTGAAGTGCGAAGCTTCTTGATAGGTTACATGTGGACCGATCACAAATACAATCCGATTCATTATCCATTAAAGGATTTGATAATATTACCAAACAACCTCTTGGTGTCATCACCTTACCCATTACCGTTTGAATGGTTTCGCTGCAGACCCCTATCCATGTCCTGCCCTATGATCTCTCTTCTAATATCCTCTTGGGATGACCATGGATTCATGAGATGTATGCGATACCCTCAAACGTTCATTGAAAAATGAAATATGTCTATGAAAATAAAGTTTATGAAATTGACATCGATCTCAAACCTCAGAGTTTCTTGCAACTCGAAAAGGGCACATCAAGTCCTCTCCATACCCTAATTCCTACCTCTAAAATTTCTCCTCCTAAGAAGGACCAACCCAAAGATAAAACCATGTTTAATTTACTTGGTGATGATTGGGAATCTTTAGATTTTACTCCTTCCTTTATGGGCGAGTGTAGTGTAACACACAAAGAAGACACTCAAAATGATCAATCCATTTTCCTATCTACCCAATAAGAGGAACACCCTTCCCCCATATCTACCTCATCTCTTGTGGAAGAAAATGCCATATATACAACAAACTTTGATGAGATAGATTATCAACAACCCCCTAACCCACAAGAAATGGAAAGACTTTATGGACATGGTTATGACCTTGTGAAACAATTGGGTTACAAGGGTAAAGGATGCAACAAACATGACCAAGGAATCTATTTCCCAAATGAACCTACCACACAAGGAACTAAAACCAGTCTTGGGTTTCCCTTTTCTAACACTACAAAATCTAATCAACAACTCTCTCTCAACATCAATACTCTATTATGCACATCCAGAACCACCCTTATGCTTAAACAACTCAAATTTCTTGATGTGGATGATCCTCTCTTCACCTATGTTCTTGATGAGGATGATTTAAAATATTTCTTATGTGCTTCAGATACTCCTTCTCACTCCAAGAGGCATGCCTCTTGTGCTATGTTAAGTTCTGAGTCGACCATTGGTACTATTAATGAACCTCATCCCACCTTGGAACCATATGATCCTTAAGCTCCCATATCTAATGCACTCCCTTTAGGAGATACCCTCCACATCCCCATGGATATCGATGATAAGGACAAAATCATTAAAATCAAGAAGTGCCTAGATGATGAAGAACAAGAGGATCTGTAACCTTGATTCATACCTTTCCTAAACTAGTTGCTTGGAAATATTCTGACATGCTAGGAATAGATCCCCAGATAGTTACCCATAACATTGTCCTCACTGAAAATGCTAAACCTATTCGCTAGAAGATTCAAAAAATGAATGCTAAGGTAGCCTTTCATGTTAAAGGAGAACTTGAAAAACTCCTTGATGCAGGTTTTATTTGCTCCATTGATTATTCTCCCTAGATTTCAAACATTGTCATGGTGGACAAACCTGATAATCATTTTAGGATATGTATGAATTTCAGAGACCTGAATAAGGCCTCTTTAAAAGACGAATTTCCTCTACCTAACATTGATATGATCGTGGATTCCACTGTTGCACATGCTTTGTTATCCTTTATGGATGGATTTTCAGGGTATAACTAGATCTTCATTAACCCAAAAGATCAATAAAAGACAAATTTTACATCCGCTTGGGGCACGTTTTATTGGGTTATGATGCCTTTTGGTTTAAATAAAGTTGGTGCTACTTATCATCGAGCAACGACCTTAATATTACATGATTGCATTCACAAAATCTTAGAATAATATGGGTATGTGCAGGACCATGATCGGCCAAAACGTGGCAATATGTAAGCCATATGATGGCCCATGTCTCTGATGACTTTTTTTTTACCCAAAATTGATGAAACGAAAAGCATTTTTAGAGGAGATTCTCAGCTTTCTACCAATATAAATTATGCTTTACTTTGAATTTTATAAATAATTATTATTCATTTTCTATTAGAATTACGAATAAAGTCCTGATTCATAGGTTGATTGAAAAACATTTATAACTTTCAAACGGTATCACATTTTTTGAATCCAAAACATGCGTCACATTCTATGCTTCACATACTATAGGATTAAAAAAGATAAAATTGAATTTCATGAATTTTTGACCAAGTTAAGGTGGTTAGACAGACGAGCTTTTATATTTTTTTAAAGTTGTAATAAAAAATTCATAATTAATTATTTGCTTGGAAATAAATTATAAACAAATATGCATCACATTGGGACATGATTCCTCTACTTATATATAAAATCTTATAAAAAAATATTATCATTTTATTCTGGTTAGGGTGGTCAAACAGACACCTACTTCTTATTTTTACCCTGAAATTTAAATAGCATTGAAATTTCAAATTTTCACCAAATAGATTTATTTTTTTAAAATAAAGGTCTAGTTGTTTCGAAACTACATTCAATTTTCTACAAATTCTATTTTTACATTGTTTTGAAATAATATAGATAACTTATTCAAATTTTTACGTCAAGTTGTCTAACTCTGATTTTCTGTCTTTTTATTGCCACTTAAGGGCCTGTTTTTTCCATGATGATCCTGCACATACCCATATGTTGATGATATTCTTTCCAAATCCTGAACCCTTCAAGATAATGTGAATGTACTCTATCAAATATTTGAGCATATGCGCAAGTATAACATGCACTTAAATCCTAAAAATTGTATTTTTCGTATGGATAGTGGTAAACTTTTGGGGTTTATCATATCTTATAGAGACATTGAGTTGGATACAAATAAAAATGATGCTATCATCAATATGTCACCCCCTCATAACATTTCCCAATTAATTTCATTACAAGGACAGATACAATCCATTTTCTGTTTTGTTGCTTTCTTAGCCAATCACATGTTACCCTTTACTCACCTCCTTAAAAAGGAATTCAACTTCTATTGGAATGATGATTGTAAACAAGCCTTTGAGAATTTGAAATAGTACCTTATAACTCCCCCCATTTTACAACCAGCTATACTCAATCAACCTTTCATCCTTTATATCACTGCTTCTGCCCATGCTCTCGCTACCTTGTTGGCTCAAAAGGATTCCAATGGTAAAGAGAATCTTGTCTATTACATTATTCAAATGCTCCTCAATTAAAAGAATTGTGCCTGTACAATTGAAAAATAATGGCTCACTCTTGTATTTGCTACTAGGAAGTTGTGAAATTACTTACTGAATGTTGAAGTAAACATGATGAAAAAGTTTGACCCTCTACGATATCTTTTCACTAAAACAGATCTGTCAAGATGTCTTGCTAAATGGGTCATGAATGTTGTTAATTGAGTTTTACCTTAAGTTCATTTCTCAAAAATCAATCAAAGGTGAATTCTTAAGTGACCACTTAGTTGACACTCCTTCCTCGTTAGCGTTACCCACCAATGACTCTTTCCCTAATGACACTGTCTTTACTATGGACATTCCTACATGGGAGTTGTACTTTGATAGATCCAAGTGTCGAACATGCTTCGGTGCTGGATTTATTTTCATTCCACTTGTTGGTAAGCCTATTCCCTTATCCTATCATCTCAATTTCCTATGTATGAATAATATAGCTGAGTATGAAGCATTACTCACTAGCTTATGCCCTACTCTTATCATGAGAGTTAAAAATCTTAAGATCTATGGTGATTCGAAATATCATTAATCAAATCAATAGTCTCTATCAAACTAAACATGATAAAATATCACAATATAAGGAGCTTGTTCTTAATCTATTAGACTAGTTTGACTCCTTTACCATTGATAACATCCCTTGTAAATATAATCACCACGCAGATGCAATGGCTAGTGCAACCTATCTTGTCTCTCCTATTGACCCTTCTGAGAAAACTGTCTTCACCATTCATCCTATCATGAAACCCTCCATCAGCAATCAACCTCTTGATATCTATCCTTTTTTTTTCAATAATCCATGTGAATGCTATGATGCCATCTACAATTATTTAAAAGATCGCACCATTCCCGAACCTACCACTAAAAATACCTGTTAGTGCCTAAAAACATTAGCTACTAAGTATATCATCCTTGTAGACACATTGTACCAAAGATCCTCTAATGGAATCCTTCTACAATGCCTCAAAGACGTTGAAACTCATATGACCCTTGAACAAGCCCATTTTGGTACTTGTGGAGGAAATTTTGGAGGAAAGACCTTAGTGAAAAAGCCCCTGCATATGGGATATTATTGGAAAAACATGGAAAATTATTGTTATGTGTATGCTAGGTGATGCCATCAATTCTAGGAAAAGAGTCATTTGATCCACATTCTTGCTTTGAAACCTTTTTCCCAAATACCTATATGGTCGTTCTCTGTGTGGGGTTCTGATCTAATTAAAAAAATATCCCCACCTTCTTTTGTTCACCATATGTTCATTATCACTGCTACCAATTATTTCACCAAATGGGTTGAAGCTATTGCCCTTTGATCCACTACTGCTAAGGTGATATGTCATTTCTTATTGGAACACATCATCGCTCGCTTTGGTCTCCCTTCTACGTTAGTCACAGATAATGGTACTCCCTTTAAGAACAACAAGGTGAAAAATTTCCTTGAGACCTTCCATATCCAACATCGATTCTCCACACCTTACTACCCTAAGTCGAATTATCAAGCCGAAAGTACTAATAAGATCTTGGATAAAATTCCTTAGGAGGACTGTCAATCAAAACCAAAAAGAGTATCATGCAAGTGTTTGTTCTTCTAGGGGAAATACTCATTTCAACCTTGTTTATGGTACTGAAGCTATTGTCCCTTTAGAGCTAGAAATCCCCACATTGTGAATTTCTCTCCAAAGCCTCGTTGATAATGACACTTATGCGGAACAACATCTACACCAACTTGAAATTCTTGATGATAAACTCATTAATGCTCTCAACCGCCATCAAGCTTACACTAAATAGTTGCAATGCAAACATGATGTTGGTTTCATCCCTTTAACCTTTAACAAGGGTGATTTGGGTTTATATGAAAACCAATGCAACACCACCACTGATTACGTTGACAAAGGTAAATTCAGCCCTAATTGGCTTGGTCCTTATGTGATCAACTCCAATTATGGATCTAGTTCCTATACCTTAATCGAGCACAATGGTACTCCCCTTCGCGATCCCATTAATGTTGTGCATTTGCATCAGTATTATGTCTAATCCCCCTTGTATGGTATGATTTATAAAGAAATGTTGTTGACACTACTGGTTTCTATCATATGGGTTGTCTCATTTCTTTGTTCTTGACACATCATCATGTTTGTGTCTTGAACACTAAAGTGATTTTTTAATTCATTTTTACAATTACTTTAGATTTCATAGTATTAAACATCCTTCCCCTTTTGTATGTTATGTTCTTTCAACTCATAACTGCATAACATATTTAATATCAATGTTTAATCTAACCATACATTCTAAATGTGTTGTAATTTCATCATATACATTATGTTAAATCATGTTGCCATTAATTAAATACTAGACTATTTAATTAATCACATTTTAATTTAACATCCACATAATTAAATTACATCATACAAAATACAAATGCATATATATATATATATATATATCGAAAGTATTTTCTACATATCATCATAATACATAGTGTCATTGTGGACTATGATTACTAGATCCCTCAAGATCTGGTACTCATGTTCAATCAGTAGTAGGGTGTCGGGAGATAGTCATGCATGATCATGACCATGATCTGCGAACTCTGAGTGCATAATCTAATCCTCCCATCCACATGAGTGCCAACTGGTGCTCACCTGCTATTTCGTCCCTCTTTTCCTATACCTATGTCAACTCTCTCTCTAATCTCTTCGCCTCTACTAGAGACCATGATGGCTATGTCTATGGTGCAGCTCTCACTCGGCGAACCTGCCTCCTCAAGCCTAGATAGGCTACTCACAATATTGCGAAGGGTCTTAGCATCTTTGGCTCTCACTCCATGATAGGTGGGGGCATATAGTCAGTATCCATATCCTCTTCATCAAAGGTTTCTAGCACTATCTTTGCAGCCACCTAATCCAAGAATTCTCGCCAACCCTCTGTAGGCCCTAAAACATCAAACAAGAGTCTCATGAGTAGCACATCATCATATAAATATATATGCATTAAATCACAAATAAAATACATCCATAAAAAATAAATTTCATCACCTATATCTTTGGAAGAGGGTGAATTTCCACCTCATCCTGTGTAGGGTGCATAGAAGAGGTGCTTGCCTTCCTCGGTAATGAGTGCTAGCACATTTTTTTGCTCCTGTACGAGATGTAGTCCTATGAACAGGTGATACATCTCCATGATTGTATCAGTCCTTGGTTGTGGCATCATCATCCCCACACAGGGGTGGATCCTCCACTCTCTCCTCCTCCTTGTCATCCTGCTCCTCCTCCTCCTCCTCTCCCTCCTAACCATCATAGTTTGGGTCTGCATCCTCATCATAATCGTCATCGATGATATCTATAAAAATGTTTGCAGCCCTGTACCACATCTCCTCGAACCTTGTTCTCTCTCTCCCTCTTCTCTCCCTCATCTGGTATCAGTTGGGCCTCTCCCACTGGCTCATCCATTGGGAACACTGGCTTTGGTCATGAGGCTCTCCATCACTCCTCGTGGTCCCATGTGGCCCTGACATCATTGTCATCATCAACCGGTGGTTGGTCTTGATTTGAATAGTCTGACTCACTCTTGATGAAATCATCCAGTGTAAATCATGCTATCTCTCCTAGCCTCTGTGCACTCTGAACAAACCTCCTAAAAGATGCTTGTGCCTATGGTGATATTTGTACCTATCGGAACTATCTCATGACCTGATCATAGTAGAATGGTCACACTAAGTGATCATGCCGATCTACCAAGAATTTGGTCATTTGTAATCTCCTCAGTTGTCTAGTATAATTAGGCCATTGGAGGAAAAGATGGTATGGCCTCCATAGGATATCCTCCTCATCCAGTCAGTCAAATCTCACTCTCCAAAAGTGAAGATCATTGTACTACCATAATCATCATAATGGATACCCAAATTCTCATGGATAGACCACTACTGTTGGACATGGAATGCCCACTGGTCGTGTGCATGTGATGTGCTCTAAGAACCATACCTGTAGGATCATTGAGTGCACCATGTTGTCTAGCTCTCAGAAAATGAATCACTCGAGATCATAGTACAGATGTGCCAAAATGCATCGGCCTTAGGCATTTACTATTTGATGCTCTACCATGCCTCGTATCAAGTGTACTAGTTTGCCCTCCAGATGTGTTGTTGTCCCATCCAAAAATAGGACCAATGCTATTGTGTGCACCATGACGTGTCTCACCATGGGTGCTCATGAATAAAGTAGCATCGATAGCTTCATCTACTTAGCTACCCTATCATCATGAGCAAAACCCTCTAAGCAATACTGCATATCCACCCGCTGCTCTAGGAAGGACCATCCCCGAATATCTGTACACACTCTCCCTAAATAGGAACTCAAAGAATGTGGTGGAAATCCTCCATTTTGATCGTCATATCTCCTATGGGTAGGTGAAATGTGTAGGTATCTACATTCCACCTCTCGAAAAGGGTCATCAACATAGCATCATAGTATCTCATTAGTGGCATAAGGTAGTCCCAGTAGATCCCCACTACCTACAAGTGCTCCATCTCTATTGGTGATAGGGCTGGTGCCAATTCTCTAAGGAAACTCAATTGTCTCCCACCTAACCGCTATCGAGACCGCGTGGGTACATATACAAATTCTCATAATATGCTATCTAAATTATCTAGTTTCTTCAATTTTACTTTAATTCATCAAGAAAGTGTAATAATGTTGTTCCAGTGTGCTTTTTATATGGACCTGGACACTTTAGAACCCTTTTGGGACACGTCACAAAGAAATGGGACACTTTTCAAAGAAACATGACACTTTGCGAACAAATGACACACTTCACAAACAAAAGTGACACTTTGTGAATAAAAGGGACACTTTGCAAAAAAAAGGGAAACTTTGCAAACTTTTTTGCTAGGATCCTACTATACTCTAAATAAGCATTAAATTCAGCCGATAATTGAAAAATCAACTAACATCATACTGGCGGTTGTCGCTCGTCACCTGATTGCACAAAACATCAAACCTCGCGCGAGTAAAATCACATGTGCTAGGCATGTTTTCAATCTCTCCTCATCACTCTTCAATTCTGAAAAACATAAATGAGAAAATTAAATACATGTTTACTTCCTTAATTTATTTTTAACTAGCTCACTTTTACACACATGTGCACATTTGTACCTCTTTACTTTGTTAACCTTTTTAGTGTTCTTTTTCATTAAAATCAACATTTTGGGTGCTAGTGATCTTCATTTTTTATGTCATTTATTGTGTCAGAATTGTCTTTCCATGCCCTACATCATCACTCACCTATCGCTATGAGGCATGGTACTTGGAAATTACCTCCAATATGCGTGTCCTCATTCGACATGGTTAGATGGCTACCTTGATTCCACCTTTGTAAAGCAATCAAAATCAAGGGGGGGCATACATCTACCCTAGAATTTGATCGTTAGGGATTAGATAAGAGGATTTATAGGACTTTTAATGAATTTTTGTTGCAGGATGTAGTTCCTAACATTGTGGTTTTAAAGATAACTACAATGGGGGCTTCACTGTCACACCTTTTAAATGAGTATCCTTTTATGAAAATGAAGGTGCATTATTTGTTTTAAAGTCCTTTATCTTACATATGCACGTAGATTCATATGTGCGCTAAAGTGGGGGCTAAATGTGTTACAAAAAATTGTATACCTTTGAAGACAAGGACAATTTTGTGCCCATTTTGGTCCTACTTTAGGTCCCATTTCACCAAATTTCACCATGAAACAACATTTATAGTCCCCTAAGGTTGTTAATTTTGAATTGGAGGCCTACTATACCAAAGGGATCATTCAAATTCTGACAAAGCATATCAAAACCATTCAAAAAGTACCATTCCCACTTAAAAATCCCTTAGTGGGACTAGGAAAGGAAACCCAAGTTAGCAACCTAGTCCTTTTTGAGGATTTTTCAAGTTTCAAGTGGGAAAATCAATATTTTATCATAAATCCCTGATGGGTTTCTGCTTCTTAGGTCAAAATTCCCGACAATTAGGTCATGTTTCTTATATATACTTTTTTTAGGTCATTTTGCAACTCTCTCTTCCTCATTTTTCATACTCAACTCCAAGAATCAAGTGCAAAACATCTTCCTCAAGAATATTTATCTTTCACATAGCAAAAGTTGAAGCTTTTAGATAGAAAACTAGGGCATTTTGCAGGTCTTGAAGCTCACTTCACATCCAAGATCACACATTGACAAGGTTGGAGATAGATTCCTATGGAGATTCACGGATAAATCTAGGTTGAGGAGGTGAAACTAGCCACCAAATCATTCCTAAAAACCGATTTCAAAGTGCCTCCATCTTCTACCTTCAACACATTTATATATTTGAGGTTTGCATTTCATTAGTAATCTTTGTTTTTTTCCTTTGCAATGTTGTAGGATTTCAAGGGTTTAGAGTCTTGCATCATTTCAAATCTCTTACATACATCTTATTATAGCACAATAGAATAGGGTTTTACTTTGTTTCAGGTTTTTCTAGTTCTAGAAACACTTAGGGTTAGGGTTTATGAAAATTTCCATTTCATTTCAAGTTTAAATAAAAACTAGGGGTTTGACTGAGGCAAATCCCACATTAGAAACACAAATACATTTTTTTTTGCCAATTATTTTGTAGGTTTTGAACTGGATTCCCATGGAGAATTAGAACATAGGCCTAAGGCACCTGTGTCCGCTTTTTGTTTCTTAGAAAATAAGAAAGGGACTAGGTCACCCATAATGGTGACCTAGTCCCACTAAAGCTTTTCGACACTGAAAGTTGGAGATTTGGGGACCCAGTTAGCAAAAATGACTTCCAGAACAGATTTCCCAAAAATGGACTAGGTCACCCCACTAGGTGTAAGTGTCCTAGGTGACTCAAAACCCTAATTTTCTAGTTTTCTAGTGACTTCTCCAATCCCAATTTCAACCCTCTTCAGTTTCCAGGTACACTTCTCTGATCTATTAGGTTAATTTACTCTTATTGCTTTCATTTCTATTGCATTACATCATATGTTTTCCAACAACATAAGTTCTATTGGTTTAGATTAAGTAGTTACATTTCCATAGTACATTCCAACACATTTGCATCCCCCACTCCTTTAGGGTTTCAATCCCTAAACATTTTACTGAATCACAAGATTAGGTGCCCCTGGAGGTGAAAGAAAACCCTCTTCCTTCTAGGTGAAACCCTAGAAAGTTGTAGAGGATCTAGTCTTTTAACCCCACACAAAGCAACCCATATTTTGTGGTTCACTCTGATAGGACCACAAAGCTCTATATTTACTAGCTCCAATAGTCTTGTAGTAGATTTTTCCTTGATTTTGAAACTTCTTCTTGCTTGCTTTCCAATTTGAAACTCCTTGCTAACAACATTGATATAGGATTTGTAATCTTTGGAAGATATCTTATATCTTGAACTAAATTTACTCTCATTAGGCTATCAAAACTGATGTGACATATCCCTCTATATCATAGATAACTTCCAATAATCTATTTCATAAAGTAATGACCATTAACACCTTTAAGATAGTAAAAATTTCCATCTATCCTTCTCTGAGCAATAACCACTATTTTGGAGCTTGTTTTGATCTCACATCCATCATCCTGAAACATAATATTATAGGCTTTGCTACATATTTGTCCAACACTCAATTGGTTAGGCCTTAAACCCTTAACATAAAGAACATCATATGTATTATGGTTTCCATAAAAAATAATTAAACCTTTTTTCCACATATCAACAAATGTATCATCACCAAACATAACAAGACCTCCTTCATATTTCTCAAGTCTAAAAAACATAATTTGTTCATCGAACATATGATTTGAGCATCCACTATCAATGATCGAGTAGTTCTCCTCCTCTCTGGAATGAAATGCAATCACCATAGATTTATGAACTACTTTCAGAGCACTTGCATTCACACATATCTCAGGGTTAGGTGAATTATATTCAAATTTTATAGAAATGAAAAAGCGTTCACTATCCTCATCATCCCCATAATCAAATTCATCATCAGATATACTTGCATCTTCTCTGACAGAATAAATTTTCTTAATATCTTTAACTTTTTTTCCTTATTCATGTCATTTAAAGCTTTGTTTGGACATCTTGAAGCATAATGGTGTATCTTTCCATGACTAAAATAATTGAAAAGTAACTTAAGTCTATATTTACTAGTACACTTTATCATTCTCCTCACAAACTTTGCTTCAACACCATCAAGACCCTCCTTATTTGATTCCTTAGACTTCTCTGATTTCCCAACCTTGAAAGCAATCTCAAATTTTGCATTACTTGAACCAAACTCTCTTAAATCAAAAGCAGTTAAAGTGCCAAGTAGCTAATATCAAGAGCAATTATTTAGATTTTTAAATTTCTCAATAGAAAAATATTATGACTATAAGCTTTAGAAAGAGTTATCAGTACCTTCACTACCACCTCATCATCTTCAAGATTTCCACCAAGCCCTCTGATGGAATTGAAAACTTCATCCACTTTCTACGTAACTTGTAATGTTTTTATCCTATGACATTCACATATTTTCAAACATGATCCATAGATTCTACATCTTAGCTTTCTTGACCTTATCATCTTCTTCATAAATGTTATCCAACTTTGTCTAGATTTCTTTAGCAATTTTTAAATTCATAACTTCAAAAGTACAATATTAGAAAGACCACTTAAAAGGGTATAACTTTCCTTACCATTTTTTTCATAGGCCTAGGTCTCATAATATATACTCAAACCATTTGAAGGCATAGTGTATCTAGTCATAACAAACTTCAAAACTCCATATCCAAGAGATACCATAAAACCTTCCTTCCTTGTCTTTTAGAATGTATTATCTGATACATTAAATAGAGGAGCGTTTCTCTTGTGCACCATCCTGGATCTCCCTAAAGTGGTTAAGATTTCTTCCAAGGAACCTTGCTTTGATAAAAATTATTTAATGAACAACAAAAATGAGATGGTTGCGAATCAGTTGTGCATTAAAACATAAAAACCCTCATTAACATTCAAATGCACATCAAATTTAATAACCCTTAATTTTTTAAAATGGTTTATCAAGAAATTAAATAATAGAAACTTAAACACATCAGAAAAATACACAATAGAACACCAAAATTACATGGAAAACCAAAGAAGGGAAAAATAAGTTTTAGGATTAGCTCATAATATAAATTAATTGCAACATAAAATATAACAGACACAATATCAGAGCACTCACACTGCCCAAAAGAAATAAGGGCTCAATGCCAATGGATCAATGCAAAATTATTGAAAAGATGAAAAGAAGAATGTTACAATGATAAATTAATATCAATGTAATAGAAAATTCAACCACAACATCCACAATATATTATTAACTTGTTTGAAGATTGTAGACACCTTCTACTCACTTCTTCTAGTAGTGGAAAACTCATAAATTCATACTTCACAAATTCACACTTCACAACTTTGATATTTGCACACCCCCTCTATCAACACAAAATTTATTTATATATCATCTTCAACCTTTAAAGAATTCTCCAAGGTCATCTATGCACCTCAACCTTGAAAATTCATATTAGGTTGGAACCAAATAATTCCCAAGGTGGAAAGGAATGAAGGTGGACCACATCACTCGATCGTAAATCCACTCATACATGCCATGCCACACTTCAAAAATCACTAAAGCAAATCCACAATTGGTGTAAACACCCAAGGTCAGTTGAACCTATGTAAAAACCATCAAAAATATATTTAAATGCTTCCTTTAATCCAAATATTACTTATACCACATACAACACTTGAACACAATCTACAATATTCCACAAAAACCCTCAAATCCAACAAATTCCTTCACAACAACTTTCACCTAAAGAACAAACTCATCCTGTATGCCTAGATAATATTCCACATAATGTAACTCAAGAAATAAACTTTTAGAGAATAAAACCATGAACAACCTCAATTTAAGGTAGATATGAACCTTATCTACACACTTCTAGAACCATAAGATGAAAAACCAAACTGCAGAGAAAAATCATTTCTCCTAGACAACACAATTCAAACACTAGTGAAAACATATTTCTTTGCACAATGATCTTGAAAAATAAAATATTGATATTAAACCTCTAAAAACCTTTGACCAATATATCTTAAACATTGATGAAATACAAACAAAAAAAATAACACCTCTCTATATTAGAGAACATCTCTACAACACATTGTTTCCTCTTTTATTTAAATTTTCTCAAAATAACTTTGAAACAAAGCACTAGATATACATTCTCATATTATTAATCACTTCCTTATTATCACCAAACCAACTAAAACATGGGAACTTAAACAAAAAATATCCACAAAGAAAAGGTTATCAAAGTGGTACTAGAGGTTGACACCAATAACACTTACTAATGTCAACATAATGAAACTGATCAAAGAATCACAAATTCTCAACCATCACTATTTGACATCAATTACAAAATAAACTTAATCCTATTAACATCAATGACAACACCATATACACCTACTTGCAACACCATCTCTATGACATGACCTTAGGCTGATTTCTTAAGACAAAATTATTTTGTTTGTTCTAACCATACATATCACTAGGACGAGACACTATGCCAGAATGCATACATAAAAATTAAGTTATGTTTTAATGTAATCATAATTACTACATAAATTTTTTATATTTTTATGAAACAACATGTAGGTTTTATTTCTCTAGCTCAAAATAATAAATACTACCCTTAGGTGTAGCATTATAGAGCTTGAGTCCCTTAATACTCTATTTAAGCAGACCTAGGTGTGAGGATGTGAGCTACTCATGATTTTATCTAATAATAGGACATTAATAAAGAGTATACATTCTTATAAATTAGAATTCAAATATTATTGTTGTTCTTCAATAGTGCAAGTAGCCTTGACACACTTCCAAGTGAGGTCCAACTATAATGGGCTTCTATAAAATCAAGCATATTGATCAAAGATGACTTCTGCCTTGTTGGAACCTCATATGCATCAATAAGGTCACATAATATAATTTGGAACTTTGGAATACATAAAACATTAGTTATAAACCTGCTTTAAGTAAGATCAATGATGGAGTCATACCTAACAAAAATAATTACATAATAATGAGATGATCATCATATGTTAATGCAAACTCAATACTATAATTACTATTAATACTTTTACATCTATTGCATGCCTAATAGATCTATAAGGAAGTGGGGCATATAATTGAGTACTTTATATATATATATATATATATTCTATCATATTATTTTATCTAGGTTTGGATCAATATTGTGCTTACAAGTCAATGTCATGGTTTATGCTCACCTAAAATATAAATGTCACTAGATATGTATCTCAAGGTTTCATAATAACAAAATTTGATAGATTTTGACATATAGAGTTTGAGAAATTGTACATTATCAGATCATGACTTCTTATGTATACACATATAAATGACAATAATATTCACTCATATTATTATTAGGGGAAGGATATCTATTATATCTCAAAATCATAAATATGTCTTTAGTAACAAATCTTGATTTGTTCGGAGCCTTAATGCTTTGGTAGAAATCAAAGCTACAAAATTATTATGGCCTAAAATTGTACACTAATGCAATTTCCCATAATACCACTCTTAATTTCACCTTATAAGTCGATAATAAAAAGTCCCACTATCATAAGACTTCTTTCTTGTCCATGCCTTATCATTGTTTGTCATTGGGAATTTTTTTTCTAGGATGCTTCTGCACTGTATAGATTCTTGTACACCACATGAACGTCCTCACAAGATTCCAGATCCTATGGTCATTGGGATGTTACACTCTCACTTGCTCATGAAGTGTAACACCTCTGAAACTGCAAGTGTACTTGAGAATGACTCTTTGACATGGAATTTAACCATTTTATTTATTCTATTCCTCATTCAATTTCCAATTCTTGTCATTCAACCTTGTTCTTGCTCATTCTCAGTTATTAGCACTTTGTTCTCTCCATTATTTCTCTCTACACAATTATTCTTATAGATTTGAAGATCTTGGATCTACATTCTTGCATGATCATCTCATGTCTATAAATATCTCACTCTTCCTCTTAGCTTCTCCAACCTTTTAGAAAGGAGAGTAACATTGTCATTTTATCACATTATCTATCTTATATTTTTCATATTGTTGTCTTTTCATTCTCTACGTCTTGTCTTATTTATTTCTTTATCTATATTTCTACATTGTGGTCTATATAGCTATCCATAGAGGTGAAAACACTAAATTAGGGTTTTGACTAAGGAAAGCCCCAAAAATCAGCCCCCATATTTTCTTGTTTCTATGTGTGTAGGTCTTATTAATGAGGAGCTTGCAATATGCTAGACCTAATATGAGTTTAATTATTTTTCTTTCTACTTATACTTTCATCCATAGTTTATTTGTCATTTAAAATATTCTTCTTGTTCTACTTCTTTACCTTTTATGCACTTTTAGCATTCAGTTCATTTTTGTTAAAACTAATAGATTTCAACATTTGGGTCATTATCATGTCCCAAGAATTTCAAGTAAGAGATTCTACTTTGTATCCGTACGAGACTCTAGTGCACTAGAAATATGCTAGCCTATAACAATATCGTCCTTGGTCTACACTCTCATCCTCTGGCCAAGAGTTTGTTAGTCTGTTTCTTGAGACATCTGAGGTATGTTTACTTGATTTCTAAAGTCCTCCATCTAGAAAAATAAAAATATAGTTTAGTCTTCCATTCATTTTCACCTCATCATTTTATTTTTATCATTGAGGTAACCTAGGGCTATTCCACCCCTGAAAAATCTTCCCTATCCTAGAGACTCGATAATGGTGGATCCCCTCCATTACATTTTTGGTGAATTCAATGTGCACCTTCCCTTTCTCTTTGTCCTTAAATTTAAATTTTTTCTTCTCTCATGCTAGGATCCATACTTGATAATGTGTTGTGACACTCTTTATGAGATTAACAACATAGTTAGATACCTTTGACCACATTAATATAAGGAGCTATCAAAATTTAGATGTGGGGTCTATGAGGTTCAATCCTACCCAATCTAGCTCAAATTTCAAATACTTCCATATAGGTCTCTTAGTCGAGTGTTCCTCAACTCTTAATGAAGCTAATAGTCATTTTCCTACCCCTCTAGCCTCACCCTTGACCTTTTCCTCTTCCTTGGAAGATGAAGCTTCTCTTAGGGTCCTTATAGAGAAGATAATCCTTAGAACTAAGACTTGAAGAGCTCGTGGGGTTCTTGGAAAGGGATGATTTTTGCTAACTGACTCCTATTGTTGAAAATTTAAGAAATTTTTTAACTAAGGATTCAATAGGCTTAGAGCTTCTTCATGTCCTTGAAAACATTGTAGAGACCCATGTCCCCTCCTACATCTCTACCTTGGAGGCTACCCAAGATTTTGGATTTGTGATCGCTAGAAGATAGTTGGAAATCCCAATGCTCAAGGTATCTATGTGCATGGCCAATGAAGGTCTCTCTACTAACACCAACACCATGCCTAAGGAAGATCATACAATTAGAGTAAATATGGTTCCTTAGGGTTTTAGTTATTCCACAATTGAGACTCAAAGCACCCCTATTTTTGGTGTTGGTGCACATGCCTCTATTGGTGTTAGTATTGTTGCCTCTTTTGGTGTTTCCATTGTTACCTCTATCATTTTTGGTGCTATGGGCTCTTAAAGTGCAAGTAGTTGTTCACGCCTCATCTTTTGATCTTATCCTTAATGCTCTTTTAAAGAGCATGGTATGTATGCAGAATCAACTAGAAAATTTGGCAAGCTCATCCTCCTAGCCTATGTTTCAACCTTTCTCCCATCACAATCCTCTTTCTATTGCTATCCTAAAAACTATACTCCCTTAGGGGATGTATATTCTAAATATTCAAAAGTATAGTGAACATGGGGATCCATAGATGCATGTCTCATCCTTTAACACCATCTGTACTTATTTATTCCATAATGATGCACTCTCAAAAACACTATTCTTACCTCTCAAGGATGTCACTTTCGCATGGTACTACTCCCCACCTGATAATTCCATTTTCTATTTCAATCGACGAGTTAATTAATTTCTCCATCAAATCTAGGCCAACATTGGGTTGAACATCACATTTTTTGATCTTGTCTCATGCAAGTAGGGACCTCATGAGAAGGTAATTGGTTTTATATCTCAGTGCTAGGCCCTATTTCTTCAAGTTTCATATCCTTCACCTAATTCTAATGTGTAGAAAGTATCCATTGGAAACTTGTAGCTTGTATTGCAAGATACATTTGTTTTAATGAAGTATTTGTCTTTTTCACATCTATGTATTGTCTTGCAAGAGTACCAATAAATGGTTTCCTAGTACGGGGATTCATCCTCACGTACTAAAGTAATCATGCATTAGCTAATAATTAATTAAACTTTAATTGATTATTACTCTACTTTATTCTCATGTACTTAAGCTAAACTTAAGAGTTCTTTATTCTGTTAACTAAGTGATTTTCTATAATAATTGAGGTGCTATTATCAAATCATTTTGTCTCATTACATGAGATATGGACACTTGTCCTGAGTTAATCCCTTTAACATTTCAGGTTGCTCATATATAGCACTCAACTCTAATTTTACCACCTCTTTAATATTTTAACACTTCTCCTCTCTTGAACTCTCAATCTTTGATGACTCTTCTTTTACATGACGATTCTTGAGGTTCATTCTACATCTTTTTCTTGTTGAGGAATATTTCACATATTGTTTGTAGATATCTTGCATGGAAGTTGTCTTTGTTTATTGCGTGATCTTGTGGCTCGTTTCTTTCACAATTATAACATGGAATTAGAGAAAATATTCAATGAACCCCTTCTTTATTTATGAGGTTATTTCTTCAATAACAACTATATAATTCAAATTTAAATCTTGTTTTCTTTTTTTTTGCAAATTTTGAGGGTGGGCAATTTTAGGTGCACTTTAACACCAAAATAACCTCATTGTTGGATTTAAAGTTGTTGAGAAAGTCATATCTATATTTTGTTTGGCTTGATTTGGACTCTTGAGGTCAAATCTAAGAGGATTTTAAGTAATTTTTTCCCAGATCTAGAGGGCAGTTGTATTTTTGATGCATTTTAGCATGAACAGGACCTTGTCGTTTGATTCAAGAGACTGATTCACCAAATTTTGACTATAAATTTACTCTATTTTAGTGTCAAGAGCTTTTGAGGAAAAAATATTTTTTATAGGGTCTATACAACCCCTATATGACCACCTACATACATTTAAGAAAGAAAATAGTGAATTAAAAAAAGGTCATTTTTTTTAAAATTTCTTTATTCTTGAAATTAAAAAAAAAATGAGAAAAGAAAAAAGTCAACACATATTTAAAAGTCCAGTGTTTTTTTTTTTGACGGGCATGTCTTATTAAATGTGCCCAACACATTTAATTCATGGGCCCCTTGTACTCGCATCAGTGGTGACTTTATTTTCAACTACTAAACCTGAAACTTTTTTGGCCCCTTAAAAAAATTTCATTATTTTAAAAAAAAAATTTGGTTACAAAAATATTCTAGCACTCAAAATAATTCTCTGTCGAATCTCAATTTTTTCCAAGTGATGATTTTTTCTTGTGATGATGACTTTTTCCTTGGTAGCATCTCAAGGAATATTCCAACACTTTTTTGCTTTCTGGGGATTGGATTTATGTTTTCAACTAGAGGATAATATTCTATGGAATATTTATGTTGATTTCACCATGATATCAGTTGTATGAATGCATGTGGATGGCCCCTTTGTGCCCTAAAGTGGTTTTTTTTTTCTTTTCGCCATAACTTGGACATACAATGTCAGATTCAAGGAAGCAAGATATCATCAGAAAGTTGGTTTCACCAAATTTATAATGGTGTGGGTCTCATCACCTATTATTGTTTTTGGTGTATTATATAGCCTATTCAAGTCAAAGGTGTTGTTTTAAGTCACTAGCTCATAAATTTTGACCTATTTATCCATTTTTTACTATTCTTGTAGTGTTGTCACCATCTTTTATAGCTCTTTAAAAAAATCCATGGAATTTTTCCATATTTCTCTGTAGGTACATTTTATTTAATGTTTTGTGCTTTCACAGTCGAGTTAATTACTTAGACATATTAACTTTTGGAAAATTTTCATTTATGTGGGTTGACTCATTTTTGGCTATTCTATATGTATTTCTAGTATTTTGTCATATTTGGACATTGGAAACACATTTTTCATGCACATTATCTTATGTAGATGCACTTATATAAAGTGTCATTCAGGTGCATATTTTATGGGGATTTACCATGTCTTGTTGTGCCTTTTTTACTCACACTATGATATAAAATGTCATGGGGGGTTGATGTTTGCATTTGGTTTACCATCACACCTTTGTCAAGTGAATGTCCCTTCCACAATAGTAGTAAATTTGAGTGATTCTTGCCTCATGTGTGTGCCTTATTTTTCACACCATTTTATTTACATAATTTCTCCTACATGCACTTCTTGGTTTCACATAGTTTCAATGTATCTATCTTGGCTCTCCCTTCTCAGCATTATCGGGGGGTTTCTACTATTGGTGTTAAGGATTCCTTGGTTTCATAGTTTGAGTGATCTACATATCAAGTTCATATTACCTTGTACTTTCACATGCAACATACATCAGTGGTTGGTTACATATATTTCATGAGATGGATCATTTACCATATGAACACTCTTACATTCATGTTTCTGGAGGTTTTTTACTTTAGCACCATATCAATCATCTTTCGAGAATAGTCAAAAAATTCTTTATTCTTTAGTGATTTTCTACATCTTCCTCTTTTTTAGGACATTGTTTGGTTGGAGGTTTCTTAGTCCTTCTCCTTGATTTGGAGGATTTTTTCATTCCTTCACTTTCCTTTCTCTCTTTTGGAGTGGATTTTTCTTCCACTATCCATGTTTTCTCCTTTTCTCTAGTTATGAGATATATTTTGTTTGTACATGGGTACCTAACAAGGCCTTATTTTTTGGGACCCATCATGCATTTTATTTTTAGATTTTTTAGCTACTTCTTATATTCGTCTTAAGGGGGTTGTCAGAGTAATCATGCATTAGGTATTGTAGACATGTAAAATAATCAACATCATGCATCCCGCTCCAATTAACATCCAATTCTTCTATTAATCAATTAAAAAAATTTATTGATTAATTCCCTAGCTTCATCATACTTAATTAAATTAATTTTATTATTTCATTAAGTCCTTAAGTTCTTCTTATTTGATTCAATAAATAAAAATTATTTAAGTCAAATATCAAATTCCTAAAATCCTCCAAGTTAATTAATCTGCATTAATTAACTTCTAATCATAATCACCCATTCTCTAGCTTTTGACTCAGCTTGAGTCAAATCTAAACTCTCAACTAACCCACCCACTTGCACCAATAAATGATTTCTATGATTTATTAATTCTTCTAATTACTTTCAAAAGGGAATCAAGATGGAATATTCTTCCAATTTTGAATCTCCCTCTCAAATGCTTGTCCATCCAAAAAGGCATTAAATTCTCTTACATGTCTCTTGCACAAGTCAAACTTGGAATTTAATGCACCTTTCATCCCCCCTAAACATGTCATTTCAACAAAATTCAAATTTCTAATTGGCACATTGGCCAAAATGTGATCAACCCTCATCCTCTCACATCTTGACAAGTGGCATATTGTCATTGGCTTATGAATGATCCCACATTCATCAAAATAACTCAATCTCCTAACCTTGAATCTATAAAAGCAAGGCTTTTCAACAACACAACAACACAATTGGAGAACAACACAAAATTAATGCACAATCACATGCATTTGCATTATCACTATCATCTTGGCAATCTTGCTTATCAAGGGGTGGGAAAGGGATTTCTTTCCACATTTCAAGAGGAACCACTCCCACTATGGGATAGGTTTGAACATACTTCACATGCTTGCAATGAATCTCTTTGGTATTTTTAGTGTTTAGTTTGCATTATTTAGCATGGTTCAATATTTCATAGAGATACTTGTTTTTTACTTGTTTTAAACATACTAACACACTAATGTGGTTCATTGTTTGAATTTTATGAAAATTAGTGTCTATAGGTATTAATTAACTAATATTTTATTGATTATTATTCTAATATATTCTCATGCACTTAAGCTAAACTTAAGAGTTCTCTATTAAGTTAACTAAGTGTTTATCTATGTTAACTTAAGTGAGCTATTATTAGATAATTTTTGTCTCATTACATGAGATGTTGAAACTTGTCTTGATCTTATCCCTTTACCATTTAGGGTTGCTCACATATAGCTATCAACAATTACTGTATTATCTTTCCAAGATATTCATGCTTCTGCTCTCTCAAAATATCAACCTTTCAAGAATCTTGAGGTTCATTTTATAGCTTTTTCTTGTTGAGGAATATTTCACATATTGTTTGCACATCTCTTGAGTGGAAGATGTTTTTTTTCATTGTTTGATCTTGTGGCTCTTGTTTTTTACAATTCTAACATTTCCCTCTTGTTAGGATGGATGCACAACTGCATTAGTCTCTGAAATATCTAGAAAGAACATGGTTTTGGCAAGCATGGTTTTTGCACCTATCGATCAAAATGCTACAGGATGAAATATAAAATTTATAAAATTTTCAAAATCTTATAATAGAATCCTAAAAAAAAAGATAAAATAATAACATTTCCAAGGATTCAACCACTATCTAACCATATCCTCGATGGTATGACACATAGAATTTTTGCTAGTACCATTGAGTCTATGAACATGAGATTGAGAGATTTGTTCAACTAAATCATAAAATTTAGGACCACATCAATGATGAAACTATCCAACTCAATCATAGGAAACTAAACTTGAATAAATATATAGTGAAGTTGAATATCCATCTACAAATATACATATATCATTTCTAATTACATTATGCTAACTTGGTTATTCCTTCTACATAATCTTCTAATTTTACCACATCCAAATATATGAATGTAGTTAGATTCACCCATATTAATCCTTTAGAGCATGTGAATGCTATCCCTAACATTACATTCACTTCACATCTATCTCTAAACAATTATATCTCTCTACTATACATTCTCACTCCAATCAATGGTAAGACTATAATGGGCATTAAAGTTGATCCTTCAAGCCATGTGAATTTGATTACAAAGGGGACATTTTTTATTAATATCTTACATAAGGAGAAATATGATGAGTTGTAGGCTATGCTTCACACACACAATGGGTTTTATATTGTGCCTATGGGCACAATTTTTTTGTCAATCTTAGTAGGCCCTAAGACGATAGAAGTCATGGCTTTTTTTGATTCTTGAGTTTGACCTATTTAGAGAGGCTAGGTATTCTATGGCTAGCCTCAATAAATGTTGTCTCTTTAGTATTCCACAAATTTATGAGGTTTACCCATGAGGGTATTGTGCATACTTTCTAGGATAATGGATATAAACTATTAGTATTGCATGGGGGCTTCTCCCTTGACCACTTATGGCCCACCCTAGTTGGACACATCCCTCCTCATATTTTAGATACAAAACTAGGGCCTTGGAACCAAACGGAGGTTTTCGCCCATTTCCTTATGTTGTTTCTCTAAAGGTCTATGTGTGCGCACAACAAAAAGCTTCATCTTCTACCCCTCCAAAAGGGAAGGAAAAGCTTACTCTTTCCTAGCGTTCTTCCCCTTCTTCTTCTATAACTTCTTCTCTTGCACCTTCTCCTTATTTTTCCCAACATTTGGTGGTGCCTTTTGTTCCTCATACTATTCTTGGCATAGGAAAAGGAAAGGTTTGTATGCTGAATAATTCTAAGCCTCCAATATTTCAGCTTCTTGTTTAACACAGGGTGCTCCAACCAAACCTTTATGGTAAAGAGAAGAATTCATGTGGGTTTGTTCCTGCATTTTTTCTTCCACAACCTTTGGATTTTATTTCACCTACTCCTAGGGAAAGGAAAGGAAAGAGGCCCATTCTGAAGATTTTTTTCTCTATTTATTCTCTTGTGCCTCTTGCTCATGCTCCTCCTCTAGAGACTACCCTTCCACTGGTGATGGTTGTGGAGGATTCTATTGTAGTAGAGAATCAACCATTGACCTCTTATCAAGCTACATCTTCTAGTTCCCATAAATGATGTAGAAACTTGTGCACAAGCGTAACCACCAACAAAAGGATTTGGACAAGAAGCACACTACTTTACAATTGAGTGGGGAGGAGAATTTTGTTTTGTCTAATCATCCTATTTTGGTTCCGTTTTCTACTGTATTTTATTTTTCCTCAATTCCAATTACCTAATTCTTTCTTCTAGATCCATTAGCAGATCTTGATGGACCTCATGTCAAAATGATGTAGGTGCTCATCACTAATTTGGTTAATCCTCCCCTTCTTACTGCTCTTCCTAATATTTATCCATTTTTGTAGCCTATATACATGCCTTACAAAAAGGTGGTATCCTCTATGGATTCATCTCATTTTATCTCATCCATTGAAGTGCAATTCAGAGAATAACCTGACTTTGGGAGATGGCTGAAAGAAGTTTTCTCCACTTTTTAAGTCTTGTTCTGCTCTAGCCTATACGTCATACTTGTGATGAAGGCATCCCTCACATCCCTATAGTTTGTCACTTTCCCTTTTCTCGAGTTTGAAGATGAATCTCAAGTTTCATGTCCTCCTCCTACTTAGTTGACACATTTCACTCCTAAAATATGCACATGTTCAACTTATTTGAGAAAATCCCAACTCTATCCTCAATCTTTGCAAGATCAATGACCTTAGTCTAACAAGAGCTCAGTGACAAAGACCTTAAGGAGCCTTCTTCCTTAGCCCTTGTTTCAAGAGAGTTAGTGGATACCACCCTGGCTATCCATCCCTTCAAGGTTTTTCCTCCTCCCCATATAATGATCTATATTGGGAGAAAGATGTCCTGATGGTGGATTTGGACTAGAGGGGCACCTGTACATCTTTAGATTAGATTTGTGTGCTTGTCTATGTTCCCACATAATTGTCTATATATGTTTGGTTCTCTCACCTAGAGGACCCTTTAAACCCATGTAGTTGTTTGGATGTAGGATATAAACTCTATTGTGGACTTCTTTTCTTTGTCTCATCACTCCTTTATTTGTTATAAACCTCTGATTTTCATTTCGAGTACAATGCAAAGAATGGGGGTTTTTATGCCTCTTCCATGTTGACCTGATTTTATTTTTACTTTACCTTCATGTGATCTTCTTCACATTTTGATACATTTGGATTGTGATGATGGTTCATATAATATTATACTTATTTATCTATATATATAAGTAGTTTTTACCTTGAATAATTAGATGCACCTATGCTCTTGATTTCTTCATCTTATCTCTTCTCCTTCACGATGTTCTGGTTTTTATGTGTTGTCCCTCACATGAAAATATTCCATGAATACATCTTTCTATGTAACTCATTCCACATCATCTCTTGTATTTCTCTTCTCCTTAGAGTGGCATGTGCTACATTGCATAACACACATCATTCTAAGTGGGGTCTATCATATATGCTTAATTTTCAAAAACACGAGTCTTAAAAGGATTCCTTGATGTCGATGTCTTATATCATGTCATCTAGGTTGGGGGAAACCTAACTAGACTTGTCTTATCCTTTATGTGATTGTCCCACAATGCAGTTTATAGTAACCACATGCTTATATTCTTGTTGTATGGTCTCTATCCATGCTATCCATACCTATCAGCACCATATTTATTTGATCCAATTTTTCAGGTTTCTTCTCAATGAATTTTTAATAATGTCTATAACTTTTCATTTTTTTCCTAACATGTTTTTTTGTAGTTAACATGTTTGTGGTGGGATTATAGCTAGCTTTGCATTATCGAAGACCCATGTCCTCCTCACATTCTGATGATTTCCTTTCTTGTCAGGTATAATGGATTGAAGTACTTCATCCTCTTGGATTTTGCTATATTATTTTTAATTTGTTTCTACTTTATCTCTCACATGCATATATGCATATTCTTGCTAAAGTGGGAGAAATATATTATGGCATATAATTGAATCCTCATACAATCTCCTATAAAACCTCCCTTACTTTAGCCTTATAATTTGATAATGCAAAATATTGCTATCTTAAGCCTTCATTCTTGTCCATGCCTTGTCATTTTTTGTCAGTGAGTGAACTTTGTTTAGGGCATGTTCACACTACATAGATGTCTACATATCATGTAGACATCCTAACAAGATTCCTAGTCCTATGATCATTGTGATATTGCAATGTTTTCTTCCCATGAAGTGCAACACCTCTACTATCACAAACATACCCATGAATTACTCTTTGGCATGCATTTTGACCACTTTCTTCATTATATTCCTCATTCTTGCCAATTATTGTTATTCAACCTTATCTTGTTCATTCTTAAATTTTTAGCTGTTTTTTCTTTCCATTATTTCTCTCTAAACCATTATTATTGCAGGTTCCAAGCTCTTTGCACTACACTCTTGCACAATCATCTCACGTCTACAAATTTCTCACTCTTCCTCTCAACTTATCCAAGCTTGTAGTAGGAAGGATAATTTTTTTGTTTCATTACATTATCTATCGTATAGTTAGAATATTGTTGTTTTGGAATTCTCTATGTCTCATATTATTGCTTTCTTTATTTTTATTTCTAAATTTTTGTCTATATAGTCGTCTCTAGAGGTAGAAACACTAAAACAGGGGTTTGAGTAAGGACAGACCCAAAAAAAAATCCTAACATTTTCTCATTTTTCTGTGTATGGGTCTTGTTTATGAGGAGGTTACAAGAGCTTGGACCTAGAACGAGCTGAATATCTTTTCATTCTACATACCATTCCACTCATACTTGGTTTATTTGTCATTTCAATTACTCTTATTGTTATTCTTCTTTGTCTTTTTATTCACTTTTAGCATTATGTTTATTTCTATAAAAAATATCAGATTTCAGCATTTGGGTCATCAACATGTCTCAAGCATTTCAGGTCATATATTCTACTCTTTGTATGTATGATATGCTAGCATGCCACAAAGATTCCAACACATCATATTTTCATCCTTGGTCCATGCTCTCATCCTATGGCTAGGAGTATTTTAATTTTTTTCTCGAGACCTTTATGGTTTGTTCACCTGATTTCCCAAGTCCTCCATCAAGGCAACCAAAAAGCATAGTTTAGTTTTTCTTTCATTTTTCACCTTATCATTTGAGATTTTTCATTGAGGTAACCAAGGTGTGTCCATCCCTTGCACACTTTTCCCTATCCTAAATTCTCGAGACTGGAAAATCCCCTCCATTACAAAAACCAAGCAAGTTGAATCTTTAATTACCTAATTATTCTCTATAAGAAAGATTGATATATCATGATTTTGTACCTTTGTAGTTTTCATTTAATATCATTAAAAATATAAGTTTTAAGAATACATAGAGGATCAATATTATGAAATTTTCATTGATATTTTTGATGCAATAACAATATTTACCATGGATATTATTTAAATTTTTATGTCATCCTTATAAATAATACTAACTAGGGCATATTATATCTGTACAAAATATGAATGCACACCTTTATATAATTATTGTATTTTCCAAGAGCTTTAGTGCTTACAAGGACTAAATAGAAATATTTATTATAGATTTTTTTTTAAATGATCCACTAAAACATGCTAATCAAAGTTATGTTAGGCAATACATCTTCAATCTATTTTTAAGACTATTTGAAATTATCTTTTCTCTATTATTTCTGAAATATTTTTATATATTTATAATTATAACTATAAAAATACAAGAAACACATTTTTATCTAATAGCATATCTTTTTTCCTCTCTTTTTGTATATTTTTCTTGTGTCACTTTTGTACTCTTAGAGATCTTTATAATGTTCCTCTATGATGCCTTTACTCCACGTATTCACCACTACACCCTCATTCTCTACATATCCTTTCATAACACTATGAATCTCATTTGAATACAATCTTTTATCCTTTAGAATTTGTTGGGCATCCATGGCCTCTTCTATGACTTTTTTTTTTCTCAATAAATGACAACATTCACAATAGTTGTGAAAGTTGGATTTAGTGCCTCCGTTTTATAATCTCTCCCTCTTTGCATTCCCTTTCCCCGCATGATTCATCTTCGAACAAAGCCTTTGTGGCTTGTCTCCTTCATTATTGTTTAGGAGACATCTATACCTTTTTCTCACAAAACACCATCTTAATCCTTTTCAAGAGCTCATGTAGTGTTTGTTCCTATTTCATCGCAAGTGGGGAGGATGCTTGTAATTGTTCACGAATTTGGATTTATACCTACTAGAATTTCCTTCTTCTTTCACTTTAGGATCTTATTTACCATGGTATTCATCTACATCACCTCTCTCAATTATCCCCTACTAATTTCTCCCTTATCAACCACTGTTGCTCACATCTTGAGGAGAAACACATGCATTAGACTTCCTAGTGTTATCGTTTATGAAGGCGATAGGATTGTTTAATGATGTATTTTTATGCTATTTTCTCATTCCCTATAATATTTACTTCTTTATTAAGGGATACCATACCTCTTTGACTACGCAACTCCTTTACAAAAATCCTACACCATTCCCATTTAATTTGAATTGTCTCTTGTCATGAGATGGGTAGATGGATCCATAATAACACCCTTATCTTTGGTGGGTTGTTTATGGAAAATTTCATGAACTCCATAATTTTTTTATTCTTTTATTTATTTTGTTGAATACGTCCACCTAATGGGGGTCCTTTTTTTTGGGTTGTGACATCCTTCACTCTTAGGGTAAGTCATCTGAACTAATTAGAAGTTTACATTCATTAATTTCTTCAAAATTTAGGGTTACTATATCATATAGCTACTCTTTAACCCCTTATATTCACCTCTCAAGTGGTTCCTTTTCCTTAATTTGACCAAGTTCTAATAATTTTTATAATATATAAGAGGGTGCATACTAAGAATTATACACTCAAGTCAGAATTTTTTCGTAATCCCATCCCCCATTTTTAAATTGTGGGTTGATTTTATTAATAGAGTTTAGTATTATAGCACTAGGTACACACATTTACCAATTAATCATTGCAAGGTAATAAAGTATCAGACACAAAAGAACACTCTTTCTCGACAACTACTTCACCTATTTTTAAATTAATTTTAAATATTCCATGATAGTTATCACATGAAAATGTGTGAGATCATATCCAACAAGTGAGTTAAGAGACATAACAATTATCAAAAACCTTAACCTTGTTCTACACACTCTGTTTTTCACTTCCCATTCATATATCCAAATGTCTTTTCATCAATTCAAGTTATCTTGGTTAGGACTAGCTAGGAACTCTTTGGAGCTTAAAAGTGAATTTAAGATATTTAAGTCAATTATGTACATATAAATAGACCAACATAGTTACAGTCAGTTGGTAGTGTAAGAAAAACATACTTTACCTAGATTCATGTGAGCTTAATAGGTCTAACATTTGAACCTGGTTTCTCTGATACCAAAATAAAATCCACCCATTGGGTGCTGCAATTTTTTTTTAAATAATAATAATTTACAACCACTACAAACTTAACCAATCAAACAGATTCAATATTAAATTATAATTTTTAATTTCAGTAGCTCATTATTCACCATGGTGGTGTCAACAAACATCACACTTATATTCTTACACTCAAAAGTGTTAAGCTCCTCTAGTTAGGGCCATACCTAGACCCAAACCTAAACCTTGAGGGTTCAGGGTGATCCTACCTACATATCCCATCATGGGAATCAAATGCTTTGTAGCTCACCTACCAATGTCAGAGGGATTTCATTCTCTCCTCTTCCATGAGATATTTGATCTCACTTTTAACATATGACAATTAATTTTAAGTGTAAGTTATCACTTAGTCAATTATAATATAATGATAATCTTTTCCATCAAGTGTTGATACATACCAAAAATTACCACTTATTATTTTACAAAAATCACAATATTCATGAGGGGAAAATTATACCATAATCAAAAAGATCATGCATAATGATTCTCACAAGCATACCTTCACATAGAAAAGTTGGCTAGCTCATACACATCACAAGTACAATAGTGATTGGATCATACATAGAGTGCAAGTACAATGGTGATTAGATCATATCTACATCACAAGTACAATAATAAATATTTCATTGGTATATCATAAGTATAGTAAACACTAACTCATACAAATACATAACAATTACACTATTGACTTGCTCTAGCATAAATCACAAATACACAACGACTAGCTCTAGCACATCACAAGTACAATGTTGGATATCCCATATGTACATCACAAGTACCACAATGATTAGCTCCAACACACATCACAATGGCTAACTATTACACATGCATAATACATCCTAGATAGAAATAATATTGGTGCATTATGGACTACACCACAAGTCATATCCTTTCCTCCAATATTTTGTACCATTGGAGAAATGGGAAGAGGATTAGGTGCATTGCATACTACACCATGGGTAAAGTATGATATGATAACCCAACTAGGTCAAGTATACAATATAATAAATAGGAAGTGGATTTGTTGCATCCATACTACATTGTGGACCCATCCTCCATCCCATGGCTTTCCACAAGTAGTAAACCTATCATAACCCAGTGGGTTATCACTTCAATAACTTATAGGCCATTAGCAATAAGTATGTCCACCCAATAACAAGTAGCTCTTGATATATACAACCTTGTGACCTTAGTGATATTGTAAGATATCTTCTTCACATCTTGGATAACACTTGGGATCAGTCACTTCCATGCTTGTCAGTGATAGCTACTGAACCCCCTTCAATAAAATGATTAGCCCTAAATTACTGTTACCTACATGGATTGGTCTCTACCCATAAACCGTTATCATATCATAACTAGGGTGGCCCGTAGCAATGTTCACCTCCATGAAATAGATTAATTTTAGCTAGTACCTATTATTAGCATAGACATTGATCATTGGCATGGTCCAATGACTCCATTTCACTGCTCAAATATCATAGAGGTTCACACATGGGTGGGTCATACATAACATGAATCACAATAACAATCAACAAACATATGGGACTATACATAGAGAACTTTAGATATGGATTTAGTTTTCACAACACATAAAAGTTACATGGAACCAACATGAGGTTGGCTTTACCCAACATATAAATATAATCAAATATCGACTATTAAGTTTCCAATCACCTAATTCATTCAACTTACTATATAAAAGAATATTATGTATTAAATACAAATTATTTGGTTTCCTTAACTCCTTTATACCCACTTGGTATCCATTTAAGCCTCAAAATGAAGCTCACAGAGGAGGAAACATAAAACCAATCAGGAACAAATCCAATCCTTGGAGTTATCTCCCTAAACCCTTCCCCTATTGACTTGAGGTCACAAGGGTATCCTTCATTGAAGGACCACCTACGTACCTTCTTCCAAATGGATCAGAGTCACATGTAGTTATCCTTACAAGGTTTCTCTAAAAAATTATACACCTTGGTTCCTATATCCAATATTTGATATTCAATAAATTATCATTACTCAAAGGGGTGAAGTATAGTAAATAATATACAAGGAAAAACTTGCATTTTTATTGATTCTTGATGATTAACAGTGCTTAAAAATATGCAAGGAAAGCCAACCATAATTCCAATTTAGTAAAACTATACAATGAAACTATCATCCAAAGGTGTTGTTTACTCAATAATCCTCACCACCCTTATTGTTTTTAATTTAATGTAACATCGCAAATTATCTTAGAGATCATCACCATGACATACAGGTTACATTGATTTGTTATAAGATAATTATATTTTTTATACTAACCATACTTATCACTAGGCGGAGATACTATGCTATAGTATATACATAAATAAGAAGTTAGATTATTATAATCATAATTACCACATCTAAAGGTTATATTATAACGCAAGACCATTTAGTTTTTATTTGGATAGCCTTGAAGAATAAATACTAACCTTAGGTGAAACATTATAGAGTTGGAGTCCGTGATTACTCTACTTAAGCATACCTAGGTTGGGGGTTGTTAGGTAACCTTTATTTCATATAATAATAGTACATTAATAAATTATATGCATTCCTATAAAGTAGTAGTCAAATATTGTTATCTTTAATCAATAATGCAAGTAGCCTTGACACAAGACCAAGTGTGGTCCAACTATAATGGGGTTCTCTAAAATCAATTAATTTAATCAAAGAGGATTTCCACCTTGATGGAACCTAACATAAATCAAGAATGTCACATAATACCCCATTCAACCTTTAAATACATAAAACATTAGTTATAAACCCACTTTAAGAAAGATCAATGATGGAGTCATATTTAACACAACTAATGACACAATAATGGGATGATCATCATATGTCAATTTACACTCAATACTATAATAATTAGTAGTAATAATTTTACATTTATCACATGCCTAATAAATCTTGAAGGACCTAGTTCATATGATTGATTACTTGATATGTGTGTGTGTGTGTCTATGCAGTTGCTAGCATATGATTTTATCTACGTTTGGAGAAATATTGTCTTTACTAGTAAATTGTTGCAATTATGTTGTAGGTGTTACCATTGATGTCAAAAAAATAGAGATTTTTGATGGTGTCATCATTTATGTAAGAATAACGGTAGTGTATGGTTGGTTGCATATTTTGTAATTAGTATGTTGATAAAAACTATTATGTATGATTTTAGATGTCATAAGTTTCTATAACATTTTTTTATATATTTTGCATCAATAGAAAATGAACATTATCATTCACTTGTATATGAGAAAAAAAAATAGACAATGAACATTATCATTCACGTGTATATGAGCAACAAGAAATATATTAAATAATTTATAACAGTAAGTGGCTTACAAAGTTTCACTAAAAATATTTGATGCATTCTCTAGATTATTCTACATTTGAAGATAAGGTCCTACAGTTTGAAAGATAGATTGAATCAAGTGTGAAGGATGTTTTTGAACATGTTTTCAGAAAATAATTTAAGTCATCATAGAAGTCTCTTGAGTTAGTAGAGTGAAGACTATGTTGTTGCAATCATGGAAGGTTTAGAGAAATGATTTGAATTTATCCAAAGTTGTTTTTGTAGTCTTTTTATTTTGAGGATGAGTTTAAAATGTGTATTTATCTTTTCCCTTCAAGTTTCATTTTTTTAGGTGTACCACACATCAAGTTTTCAATGTTCTATCTCAAGTTTGTATTGTCTGGGTTTGCAAGAGATGCTAGTTATGTGTTTGTTTGCTTGCACTAGCATAATGTTGCATGAAATTATGAAAGGAAGGCATGGAAATTTTTTTGAATATATTTTGATGCTTTTGATGTCATTCACATTATCTTATTTGGTCTCTCCTTTATCACTTATGGTTTGTAGTTTATATTTTGTGGGTTAAGTGTTTGCTGGTCTGACATGTTATATTATGTTGTTTACACCATGTTTTTATGGCATACAATATCATGGGATTGTGTGTAGAGGTAAAATAGTTCCTTCTTATATCTTAGTTTGGACCACATTTTATTTCCATTTACCATAAATGTTTTGGAGTTATCTCATTTTGGGTGTTGCATGTTCCACGTTTACATAGATCAGTTTGGCCAACAAGGAGAAACTGTTTGATGCTTGCAAGAGGTATAAATGAAGGATTGAGTGTGTGATGAAAGTAATTGTGTCACATGTTGTGTGTTCAATGTAAATTCTGAAAGTAGTATGTTGAAGGTAGAGGAATAAGTGTGAAAGTGCAAAGAAATGTTTGATGTATGCTAAAGGTAGTGAGCTGAAAACAAAAGAGCCTAAGTGAAGTGATGAAGGTAGTGAGGTGATAGAATTGTGTAAGTGAATTCTAGAGGTATTGAGTTGAAGGTAGAAGTGCATGTTTGATTATTCGAGGTAATGAGTTAAAAGTAGAGGAGTGTAAGTGAAGTTTTGAAGATAGTTAACTAGAGGTAGCAATGGTGTTGGAAACACAATTATGTATCAGATTCATTAATTTTTATATTCATTAGGGAGTTGAAAAATTCCTTAGGTTAAAGACCCTAAAACCTTTTATAATTTTTATTTTTTATTTTTGAGGATGGATTTCGATAGTAGCTCCAAGAAAATTTCTCAATATGGTTTTTCTCAAGTAGGGTTTTCCACATTAATCTTGTATTGTGGTAGTATGCTTGTTCTTTGAATCTTTCATCTGGTTAAGGAAGTAATAAGTTTTGATTAATAAATTTTAATTGGACTAAATTAAGGGATCTACTAATTCAGCCCCCTCTTAGTATATCTATGTGCTCTAACAATTTGTATCAGAGTTGAGTACCTTTGGGAAACCTAATAGTTGAACTTGGATATTTGTTTAGAACACATGGCTTAGAAGGAGTCCTCTACTAAGGCACCATAATTTGATAGAAATAATTATGCCTTTTGGAGTGTGAGTATGGATTGCTATCTCTTATTTCTAGGGTATGATGTTTGGAGAGCTGCCAAGGATGATTATATCAAACTTGTTCATCCTATCATTGATACAAATATAAAAAGGGATCATGAGAATAGTGCTAAAGAAAAGAATGATTTCCTAAATTGTTTTACAAATTTTGAATTAGTTAAGGTAGTGAAATGAAAGACTACAAAGGATATATGGGATAAGATCAAGAATCTCTATGAAAGAAATTTTAGTGTGAAGTATAAAATTTTGCAATCCTATAGAACATTGTTTGTGAATCTAAGGATGAAAGAAGAGAAGAACATAGCTAGTTATCTACTTTGGGTAGATGAAGTTGTGAATAGAATCAAAGGTCTTTGAGAAGTGTATCTTACTCTTTGGTAATGAATAAATTTCTAAGAACTCTCCCTCAATGGCTTGACTCAAAATATTTTATAATTAAAGAAGCCAAGGATCTGACAAAGCTTACCATAGAATTTTTTTTTGGATCCCTTAAAACCTATCAGATGAGGAATTATGTAAAAAATATACAAAAAATTGAAGCTACATTCAAAGTGGTTAAGAAATAAGAAGCATCTGGTTAACACAATGATTTTGAAGAAGAAGAAGAAAACTTTGTGGGAAAGCCAAAGAAAGGATAATAATAGTACAAAGGTAAATCACCATTCAAATGTTCTAATTATTGATGAATTGGTCATCATACTTCTAAATATCCCTTTGGATAAATGGATGTAGCAACAAGGATTTGAAGAGGAATTCTCTCTCCAAATAAGAATATTTCTCCTTAGATGAAGGAGATCACTGCACATAATATGATGATGGAGATAAATCCCCATTTATGGCCATTGTGATTTCAATAATTTCAAGAAAAAATATGGATGAAGAATAAGGTAAAGTTTATTTTGATGGAGAAATTGTGTTTTCTCTTGAACATTTGGAATGTGCATGGAAAAAGAGAAAAAGGAAGAAGGCCATGATTGAAGCCAAAAAAAAGTGAATGCAAAAATATTAAGAAGGAGATCCTTTTACTCATAAAGGAATTAGATAAATCTCTATTTAGAAGTCAAGAAGTTTAATGAAGACCTCAAGAAATATCTCATCATGCAAGAACGCCCTCTAAAAATAGGTTGAATCATTCTTTTTTGGTTATTGTCTCATCTAAAGTAAGTATGATCATAAGTCTATAGAGTGAAAATAATAAATGAATATAAGAAATTTTGTAAGTATAAATTCTCTTGCTTCTTTGTTGGATGTCAATGTGACATGTCAAATCTGTAACGGTGTTGGACATATAGAAAATTATTATGAAAGTGATTTTGTAAAATTAGATATATAAAGGTAGATGGTGTTGAGAAAGTTAGGGAAACACATAATGAAAATTTAGTGGTTGTTAAAATAGTATTTCATTCTCAGGAACAAACAAATATCTAGGTAATTGATAATGGTTGTTCAAGTAATGTGACTAGTGAAACAAGAAAATTTGTCAAGCTAATTGAGTGGAATGGCAGATTAGTAATGTTTGGAGATAATTCTTTAGAAAAAATCTATGAAAAAAGGTATTGTAAGTAGTGATAAAACAACCAAGACTAGAGATATTTTATATGTAGAAGGTCTCAAGCACAATCTTGTCAGTGTATGTCAGGTGTGCAACAAAGGATACAATCATGTATTTAATGAGTAAGGATGTGAAATACGAAAGGCTAAGTTTAGTACATTGGTGGAAAATCATTCAAGGACTTAAAGAAACTTATAAAACCTTAAGGGTGTGAATGAAAGAAGCTATCATCAATGAAAAACAAGTGAATGTTGGTTGTGGTACAAGAGGATGAGAAAAATAAAATTTGATAACCTCATGAATATTATCTCCATGTAAGCAGTGAGAAATATACCTAAGGTTTTCAAACCTTCAAAAAAGCTTGTGTAGATAAAGTTAAATTGGGAAATAGACAAGGATAAGGTTCAAGACCAAGAAGTATTCTACTACAAGAGCTTTGGAAAATATTGATCTATATAAACATGCCAAGAAAAAGAGTCTTTAAGTTGAAAGGTATTTCAGGTTACTCATTGATGATTTCTCTAGGATGATAGGGTTACATTCTTAAAACAAAAATAAGAATCTTTAGTAGATTTAATATTTTAAAGTGAATGCTTGAGAATGAAATGAATGCAAAAATCGAGTGTTTAAGGTCTGATAGAGGTGGTGACTTCATGTCAAGTGTGTTTGAATAATTTTTTGAAAAGCATGGGATAAAGAGACATAATTTTGGTGCAAGAAATCCTCAAAAAAATGGAGTAGTGGAGCTAAAGAATAGAACTATTCAAAATATGACAAGAACAATGCTAAATGAATCTAATTTTTTTGTTGTGTATTGGAAATAAGTAGTTCACATTGATGTCTATATTCTTAATAAAGGTCAACTAAGGGTGGATAGCACCAAAAATCCTTATGAGCTTTGATATGGATGACCAACAACTATCAAGTATTTTAGAATATTTGGAAGGAGATTCTTTATCAAAATAGATGAATGACTAGGAAAGTTTGATTCATGATCATATGAATGAATCTTTCATGGGTACTCAAATAGGAGAAAAGCCTACCAATGCTATAATAAAAAGGCTATGAAAGGTTGTTGAAAGTGAAAATGTCAGAGTGGATGAAGAGTCACATAAAAAGACACATGAGAAATAATAGTACTAGTCTAATGAATCTACTAGCACAAAGTAAGAGGAAGAATAAATTGAAGAAAAAGAAGAAGCATAGGATAAATTCCTCAAAACTCCTACCAAGTATGTTCAAAAAAATCACTAAGAAGATCAAATCATTGGAGACAAGAATAAAGGAATGCAAACAAGAAGAAGGTTGGCAATGAAAAATGAATAGGTGAAATTTTATTTTCTATCAAGAACATAAGAAAAAAATTTGGTTGATGCTAGAAAAGATGAAGGATGGATACAAGATATAGAATAAGAGCTAAATGAAATTAAGAAAAAATAGACTTGGGAACTAAGTTTGAGGCATATAGACAATAATTTAATAGAAAAAATGGGTATTCAAAAACTAGAGAAATGAATATGGAGAGGTTGTGAGAAATAAAGCAAGGTTGGTGTACAAATAATATACATAAGTGGAAGGAATTTAATTTGAGTAAATGTTTTCTTTTATGGAGAGAATGGAGGCTATCTAAATGTTTCTTACATTTTACAAGAGCTTCAAAGTCTATCAAATGGATGTGAAATAAATTTTCTTGAATGGTGATTTAGAAGAAGAACTTGACATAGGGAAACCTGGTCGATTTCAACTATCAAAAGACCCAAAAATGGTATGTTGTCTTAAGAAGCTATTCTATAGTCTCAAACAAGCCCCATAGGGATTGGTATACATGGTTGGATAAGTGAATCAAGAGAGGTACCACAACTAGTAATTTGTACATAAAAATAGAGGATGAAAACATTCTAATAGTTGTGTATGTTGATGATATAATCTTTGGTGGCAATGATGAAATGTGTAAGAGGTTTTTTGAAGAGATGAATAAATAATTTCAAATTTCTATGTTAGGCGAGTTATGGTTCTTCCTTGGAATACAAATTACACAATAAAATAATAATATCTTTATCTCTCAAGATATGTATTTCAAGGAAATGCTAAAGAAGATTGGTATGGATGACTATAAACTTGAGAGTACTCCAATGGTAATAGGATGTTATTTGATTAAGAATGATTTGTCACCTATGGCTTATCAAAGTCTATATAGGTCTATAATTGGGGACCTATTGTACTTAACTACTTCAAGGACTAATATTATGCAAGTTATCTTCTTGGTTGAAAGGTTTCAAGTTGACCCAAAATAAAATCATGTAGATTATGTCAAGAGGAATTTTAGATATTTGAAGAGAACTTGGGAGTATGGATTGTGGTATCAAAAGGGTAATGAATTTTATTCAAATACATAGATTGATGTTGAATAGGCTAGTCATGTTAATGATAAAATAAGCTCCAATGGTGGAGCTTTCTTTTTTGGAGATAGATTGGTATCTTGGTTTATTAAGAAGCGGAACTCAGTGTCCCTATTGATAGTAGAACTAGTGTATATTGTTGTAGTATCTTGCTGCACCCAAGTGTTGCAAATGAAGCAAACTTTGAAGGACATAAAGGTGATCTATGATGAGACTATTCCAATTTTGTGTGATAATACAAGCGCCATCAATATTTAAAAATTCTAGTAATGCTTGCTAGAACCAATCTTATATCTATAAAGTATCACTGCTTAAGAGAGAGAGTTCAAGATTAAAAAGTGATATTGGAGTATTTGCTTACAAAGGAATAAGTTATAGATATCATCACAAGGTAACGTTTGAAGGATAAATTTGAATATCTCAAACAAAAGTTAGGGGATCTTGTACCTGTATTTCTTCTAACTAGATGCATAGTTTGTGCATTTGTCCATGGGAAGCAATTTAAGACACATTTTTATCCATGATTGTTTTGAAGCCTACATCTTAGGGGGATCATGTAGAATAATGTTGAGATTTGTGTAGTCAAGAAGAGCTAGTATTTTGTGGTAAGCTCAACTGAAGACTTTTATCCCTTTATCCTTGATGTTGAAGGGATAGAGATAGAGTAAGGGGGAGAAATTTCAAATCAAGTTAGTGTTCCCATAATTTTGAAAGGGGAATATTGTTGCCAATATGTTGTAGGTGTTGAAATTTATTTCAACAGATTAGATATTGTTGATGGTGTCATCATTTATGTTAGCATAATGGTAGTGTGTGGATGGTTACATATGTTGCAATCAATATGTTAATAAGAAGTATTATGTATGTGTTGGATATTTTGGTCGAGTTGATGATATGTGGTTTCTATTGATGCCAACACTATTAGCATTAATTCCTTTAAGACTGTATATGTTGAGGATATTGAGAAAATTGTAATAAAATATGTTACAAGTTGTCTGTGAAGTAGTGAAGATCAATATCGTAGAAAGTTCAATATGTTGATAGTGAGATGTTGCAGATTAAAGGGTTTTTTTTCAAGCCTATCTAGTTTCTACTCTAAAATTTGTAGAGGTGCGCATGAAGATTTGTGCAGGTTATAATTTTTTGTGTTTTGACAACTATTCTATTACTAAAAATGGTGTTCATGGAAGAAGATAACATGTATTTGATATTCTGAGTTGTTGTGTACATGTTACTATGGTGTTCATGGACATTTTTAGATCATGTTTTATTTGTGTTGCATGTCTGCATTGATCATTGTGCTCGTGATCCAACATTTTCTCTTGAATGTTCATGTTTTTCATGTTCATGGCCGTTAAGGTGTTTGAAGCATGTTGTGGATCTTCGAGGAAGAATCATTGAAAGTTTTTTGTGTTAGAGAAAATTATTCTGGATCTCTACTATGTTGCGACAGACCTTGGTTGATGCGCATTGATAATCTTTACTCTTTTGGGCTAACAATTTTCATTCATTCGCTTATTGTGTTGAAGCCGGCATAACGCCATGTAATTTCTTATTGTGGATATATATAAGTGATTGTTTTTTCATTTGAGTATGATTTTGAAATGTGAAGTGCACGAGTTCTATGTGTGAAAAAGGTTTGAATCATTCGAAGGCAGATAAGAGTGTGATGAAGAGTGAAATAAAGTGAAGAAGTGTTTGTGTTCTCAATCAAAATGGTACTCAGGAATTAGTAAATGCTACTTTCTCAGTTGAAATTTTTCAGATGGATTTAATATGAATATTTTTTGTAAGATAGCGAGTCTTCCTTTGAGTAGTGAGCTCTAGGTAGTGTGCCTAAATGAATGTGCATTTCTCATATATTCTTCTTATAATTTTAATAGGGTATAACTTGTGGATTAATCTCCAATATGTTTTTACCACTAATAGGGTCTCCACACAAAATTCTTGGTGTTATGTGTGTTTCTGATGTGTTGTCGATTCATTATTTCACTGTTATTAATCAGATCTAAGAATAAAGGTTAATAAGTTTAATAAGTTTGAAATTTTTTGACAACTGATTCACCCCCCCTCTTAGTTGTCTACCCATGTGTTTCCAACAATTGGTATCAGAGCAAGTTCCTTGGAACAATTTTAACAGCTTGAGGTGATCTAGGATGGTGACATACAAGAAGGATAGTCTGAGATTTGATGGAAAAAATTATTCTCTGTGGAAGACTTGAATGGAGTGTCATCTAACATGCATTGATGAATCCTACTGGAACATTGCAATCAATAGGTATGTTATTCCTCAAAATATTCCTACCACTACTACTAATATTAGGGATGTTGAATATAACATTAGGGCTAACGAAGCATTGTTGAGTGCTTTGACTAATTCTGAGATGATGAATGTTATGGATCTGAGAACTACTTATGAGATCTGGAAAATGTTTGAAACTTTATATGAAGGTGATGCTAATGTGAAGATGGCTAAGCTACAGAGTATGAAAGGAAATGATGATAATATTACTAATTTCATGCAAAGAGGGAATGAACTTGTTTGTGGTATCAAATGTGCTGGTGGACAGGTGGATGAATCATAGATTGTTGTTGAAGTCTTAGATCCTTGCCCAATGTGTACAAAATTAAAGTTGTAGCTATTGAGGAGCTCTGAACTATGACAAATATAACCAAAGATATGTTGATTGGTAAACTTACTGCTTTTGAGTTGAATGAATTCATTGATGCCCCTTCAAAGATAGAATCAACATTTAAATCTACTACTTCTGAGAGAGACAAGCGGAGATATGATCCGGGTGAAAGTTCTTCTAGATAGGTATTCATATATGAGGAATAAATGAGATAGATTGAAGAAGAAGAAAGAGAACTGAATGAGCTTGAAGCACTTATTGTCAAAAGGAAAGCCAAAGGAGAAGGTGAGTATAAAGGAAAGTTTCTTATTAAATATTTTTCTTCCAACAAGATAGGTCATTTTGCATCAAGGTGTCCAGAAAGAGTTCCTAATACAAGACCTTACAAGCCTAAATCTCAAAAGAAGTGTTACTATGTTGTTGATGAAGGTCTGATAGATGATGAATCTGACAAAGTGAATGTAAGTGAAGATGACTTTTTATCTATTGCTATCAAGTAAAATAATAATGTGTCTACTGAATCTACTAGTTGTACAAATGTGGAGAAAGCTCTAGTTGGTTGGGTTGAAGAAAAAGATGAATGGGTTATTGAAAGTGGTTGTTCACATCACATGACATGTGATAAAATAAAATTTGTAAGCCTAGAAAAATATGATGGTGTTGTTGTAATATTTGGTGATAATAATGGCAATATAATCTGTGGTAGAGGATCTATTTCTTTTGATGGTAAGCATAATATTGATGATGTTTTTTTATGTTGAAGGTTTCAAGCATAATATTTTGAGTGTTGGATAGATGGTTGATAATGGATAATATCTTGAATTCAAAGATGGAAAATGTAGCATACTGGGAAGTTCTTGAAATGTGATTTCTTTAGGTACTAAAGCAAAAGGTAACATCATTCATCTGAATGTTGTTAGAAAAAGTTGTTTGATTGCTCAAGTTGATGAAAGATGGTTGTGGCATAGAAGAATGTGTCATGTAAACTTTGACAATATTATCAAGATGAGTTCATCACAAGTAGTGAGAGATATTCCCAAGTTGGTGAAGCCTACTAATACCATATGCAAGAAATGTCAGTTAGGAAAACAAACTAGAATTTCATTTCAGAACAAACAACATTGTTCAAATGAATTGTTGGAGCTTATACATACTGACTTTTGTGGTCTTGCTAGAATCAAAAGTCTAAAAGGTTACAGGTACTTCATGTTTCTTATTGATGACTACTCTAGGATAATGTGGGTTACTTTCTTAAGGGAGAAATTTGAAGCTTTAGCAAAGTTCAAGATCTTCAAGGATATGGGTGAGACAAAGACATGTCTGAAGATTAAGTGTTTGAGATCAAATAGAGGTGGTGAATTTAATTTTGGCGAGTTTAATTATTTTCTTGAAGAACATGGGATAAAGAGACAATTATCTACACCGTGAACCCCTCAACAGAATGGAGTTATGGAAAGGAAGAATATGAAAGTTCAAGATGCTGCTAGAACTATGATGTTGGAAGGAAATGTCCCTCATATCCATTTGGGAGAAGTTGTGAGTACTACTATTTATATCCTTAATCGGGTACAAATCAAAGGTAATATTGGTAAGATTGCATTTGAGCTATGGTTTTTTCATAAGCCTATTGTTAGATATTCCAAAATCTTTGGGAGTAAATGCTATATCAGGAGAGATGATGATATAGGAAAGCTTGATGCTAGAAGTGATGAAGAAATATTTCTTGGTTATTCTGCTAAGAGTAGGGCCTACCGATCCTACAACAAGGGATTGAAGAAAAATGTTGAAAGTGCAAATGTTAAGGTTGATGAAGACATTGCTAGACCCTCCAAAACCTGTGGATGTGATTATGATGATCAAAATGATAGTACAAATGAGAGTCAAACTTCAAATCAAGTTCATATCATTTCGGTGAATCAAGAAGATCAAGAGGAAAGTGAGACTAATGAAAGTATAGAAGAGATATCAGAAGAGCCTGAAATTCAAGAACACTCTCAGACTCCAAGGTATGTGAGATTAAATCATTCATAAAATCAGATTATAGGGTATAAGAACAAAGGTGTCCAAACTAGGAGAAGAATTGTAGAAGAATACTTTTTAATTTCAAAGGATGAGCCAAGTAATGTCAATGAAGCATGCAAAGATGAACATTGGATTGAAGAAATGAAAGAGGAACTACAAAAAATTGAGAAGAAAAATACATGGATTCTTGTTCCCAGACCTAAAGAAAAAAATGTAATTGGAACTAAATGGGTCTTTAGAAACAAACTGAATGAACAAGGTGAAGTTATCAGAAACAAAGCAAGAGTGGTATACAAAGGATACTCTCAGATGGAAGGAATTGACTTTGAAGAAACTTTTTCTCTTGTTGCTAGAATTGAATTTGTGAGACTGATTCTTGCTTATGTTGCTTAGAAAAACTACAAAGTTTATCAGATAGATGTGAAGTCAGCATTTCTAAATGGTGAATTAGAGGAAAAGGTGTATATTGAGAAACCTGATGGATTTCAATTGACTGTTTAGGGAGATATGGTTTATCGGCTGAAGAAAGCATTATATGGACTCAAGCAAGCCCCTATAGCTTGGTATGCCAGATTGGATAAGTAAATTTTGAAGCTTGGATTTTACAAAGGTACTATTGATTGTAATCTATATTTCAAGATTGTTGATGATAAAGATTTGTTTGTGGAAGTCTTTGTTCACGATAACATTTTTGGAGGAGATGATGGTTTGCACATGAATTTTTCTAATTAGATACAAAATGAGTTTGATATGTCAATGAATGGAGAGTTAAAATTATTTTTGGGATTGCAAATTACTTAGCTGGATAAATGGATCTTTATATCTCAATCCAAGTATGTGAGAGAACTACTAAAGAAGTTTGGTATGAAATATTTAAAACTAGTCGGTACACCCATGGTTATCGGATGTAAGTTTACACAAGATGATAATTCTTCAGAGGTAAAGGAGACTAGATACTGATCAATGATTGGTGGATTGCTTTATTTGACTCAAAATAGACATGATATCATGAATGTTGTATGCATTGTTGCTATATTTAGAGCCGATCCTAAGGAATCTCATGTGACTAGTGAGAAGAGATTTTTTATACTTGAAGGGAAAAATTGATTTTGGCCTTTAGTATCCTAAAGATGATGATCTTACTTTAAGTGCCTTTACTAATGCTAATTGGGTAGGAGATGTGAATGATAGGAGAAGTTCTAGTGGCGGTGCATTTTTCTTGGGAAAGAAATTGATTTCATCATTAAGCAAAAAGCAGAATGTTGTTTCCTTGTCTATTGCAGAGGAAAAATATATTGCTACTGCTAACTATTGTACTCAAGTATTGTGGATGAAACAAATGTTGAAAGATATCAGAGTTGTGTATGATGAAACTATTGTCGTATTATGTGATAACTCAAGTTCTATAACTATTTCTAAGAATCTGGTGCTGCATTCAAAGACCAAGAATATATCTATCAAGTACCACTTTTTGAGAGATAAGGTGAGTGATAAGGAAGTCAATATGGAGTATGTGCCTACTAAGGAATAGATTGCAAACATATTTACTAAGCCTTTTCCCAAGGATACTTTTGAGTATCTCAAAGGGGAGTTAGGGGTGATTACCCCTCCTAATCAGAACTAAGATGCATAGTATTTGCATTAGTCTATGCATTCACAACCATATCTTGATTCAGATTGATGTTGTGGTGGCTGCTATAGGGGGAGTAGTCAAATGATTCATATATGTGGTTCAGATCTTGTGTACCTTTCCCATTGATGTCAAAGGGGGAGAAGAGTAATGTGAAAAACTCTTAGAGAACTAAGGGAGATAAGAGCAATGTGTAAAGGGGAGATTGTTGGAAGAAGAATTAGTTGCGTTGATGGTGTGCTTTTCACATCATGTGTTTCCATCAATGCCAAAGGGGGAGATTTTTGGATGTTGTGGTTGAGTTGTTGATATTTGGTTGTCATTTATGTCAACACTATTAGCATCAATATCTTTAAGATTTTATATGTCGAGGATATTGAGAAAATTGTAATAAAATATGTTATAGGTTGTTTGTGAAGCAGTGAAGATCAATATGGTAGAAATTTTAGTATGTTGATAGTGATATTTTGCAGATTAAATGGTTTTTTTTCAAGCCTATCTAGTTTCTACTTTGAAATTTTCAGAGGTGTGTAGGAAGATTTGAGCATGTTATAAGTTTTTGTGTTCTAGAAGCTATTCTGTTACTGCAAATGGTGTTCATGGAAGAAGATATCATGTATCTGATAATCTAAGTTCTTGCATATGTTACTATTGTGTTCATGGATGTTTCTAGATCATGTTCTATCTGTGTTGCACGTCTACATTGATCATTATGCTTGTGATTCAAGATTTTATCTTGCATGTTCATGTTTTTAATGTTCATGGCCAACAAGGTTTTTGAAGCATGTTGTGGATCTTTGAGGAATAATCTTTGAATGTGTTTTGTGTTTGAGAACATTATTTTGGATCTCTACTATGTTTTGGATAACCTTGGTTGATGCGAATTGATAATATTTATTGTTTTGCGTTGACAATTTGTATTCATTCTATTATTGTGTTGCAGTCGACATAAAGCAATGCACATTATTATTGCGAATATATATAAGTGATTATTTCTTCATTTGCACGTAAGAGTGTGAAATGTGAAGTGTGTGATTGTTATGCGCGAAAAAGGTTCAAATCATTCGAAGGAAGAACAGAGTGTGAAGAAGAGTGAAAGAAAATGAAGAAGTGTTCACGTGCTTAACTGAAACTATACTTAGGAATTAGTAGATGCTAATTTCTGAGTTCAAATTCTCCAGATGGATTTAATCTGAATGTTTTCTATAAGATAATGAGTCTTCCTTTGAGCAGTGAGCTCTAGGGAGTGTGATTGAATGCATGTGCATTCCTCATATATTATTCTTATACTTTTAATAGGGTATAACTTGTGGATTAATTTCCAGCATGGGTTTTCCCCTAACACGGTTTCCACACAAAAACCTTGGTGTTTTGTGTGTTGTTGATGTGTTGTTGATTCATGTTTTCACTATTATTAATCAGATATGAGAATAAAGGTTAATAAGTTTAATAAGTTTGAAATTTTGTGACAAATGATTCACCCCTCCTCTTAGTTGTTTTCTCTTGTGTTTCCAACAGTATGATGTTGGATGTCATGATTTTCTATAATAGTTGTTCTACATTTTATATTACTCATGTATAAGTGAATATTTTGTTCAGTGTCTGTTTATGAAAAATGTATAAAATAACTATTTATAGTTAGTTTGTCAAGAAGTTGCAATGAAAATCTCTATATAATTATCTCAATTTTTTTGAATTTGAAGATAGCGGTTTTTGGTTTGAAAAATAGACTAAATCAAGTTTGAAGCATGTTTTCCTATGTTCAAAACATAGAAGTCAATGTAGAAGTTTCTTGAGTTAGGAGAGTGAAGACTAGGTTGCTACATTCATGAAAGGTTCAAAGATTTTTTTTGTATTTCTATAAAGTCGTTGTTGTGGTCTTATGGTTTGGAGGATGAATTAAAAATGTCTATTTATATTTTCCCTTCAAGTTTCAATTTGTTAGATGTACCATAGGTTGATTTTTCAATGTTCTATCTCAAGACTATGTTGTCTAGGTTTACACGAGATACTATTTTTGAGTTTTCTTTCTTGCGCCAACATATTGTTGCATGCAGCTGTCAAAGGAAGGCATGGAGATGAATTTTAATATAATTTCATGCTTTTGATGTCATCTACATAATTTTATTTTGTCTCTTCAATATCTCTTATGGTCTCGAGTTACTATTTTGTGGGTCAAGTGATTCTTGGGCTGACTTGGTACGTTAAAGTTTTGCACCAATATTTTTTGGCATGTGCTTGCATGGGATTGTGTGTAGAGTTAAAATAGTTCATTCTTATCTCCTATCTTGGACAACATGCGGTGATCCCACAATAGTGGTTTACAATTTTTTGCCAAACTAGACACTGAAATTATTATTTTTAACTAAATCTTCACATTTGGGCACCTATAGCGTCTAAACCGTGAGGAATTTAAAGATGATGAAAACTAGAGTCTCATCAAATTTTGTCTATAGATTCTAAAAATATATTTATTAAAAGTTTTGGAATAATATTGCACTTCTTTTTCCATCTCCCACGAAAACTAGTTTTTTTCAAAAAGCAACATTTTTAAATAGTGACGCTCACCGTATACAACATAAATTTTTTTCTATGAAGGATAAAATTATAATTTTTTCAAATTTAGATTTGTAACTATGATATCTAGCACTTTCATTTGGTCTCATAGTTTTTTATTGAATATTTTTTCCTTAATAGAGTTTCTAACTCAAACCAATTACAATTCAGACATAGGCGGATTGTATACAACATTACTTTTTCTGTATGTATCAAAATTCAATATTTTATTTTTTAATGGATCAAGGACATCAGTACCCAGAGCTTGATTTTCGGTGAAAAACCTATGTTTGATAATACTAAAAAAACACATACATAATAAAACCAAAACATATTAAAATTAAATTCATGGGATAGCTCATTTCAAGGACTACCATAATCATTTGAAATAAATTTTAAATGAATTCATTTGATCCCCCAAAAGGTAAATCAAAAGTGATTTTTTATCAGTATTTTGATAGGTGTAAAGGAGACTCATTTATAGGTATGGTTTAAATCTAGCGAGGTTATATCCAAGGGGGTTTGATCTAAGGTGGTTTGATCAAACCATATTCAATTGGAATACTTAAAATGGAACTTTTAAAGGCTTAAACCATTATATTTTCTAAAAATATGTGATTTCAGCAAAAATCAGTTCCTCTTAGAAATTCTAAACCAGCTTTGTGGGAGCACCCCATGCATTGAATTTCCCTTTCACATAGGTGTTTTGGAGCATATAATTTTTTTCATTGCATGTTTCATGTTTACACAATCTAGTTTGGTTGATAAAGAAGAATTTTTTTTATTCTTATGAAAGGTATAAATGAAGGATCAAGTGTGTCATTGAATTAGTTGTGTCAAGTATTGTATTTTTAATGTAAAATTTGAAATTAGTGCACTGAAGGCAGAGGAATGACTGTGAATGTGTAGAGAATTTTTTGATGTATGATGGAGTTAGTGAGCTAAAATAATACGCGTATAAGTGAAGTGTTAAATGTAGCGAGCTGAAAAAAAGTATGTAGTGAGTTCTAGATGTAGTGAGGTGAAGGTATAAGTGAATGTTTTATTTTTCGAGGTAGTGATTTAAAAGAAAAGAAGTCTAAGTGAAATGTTGAAGGTAGTGAGTTAGAGGTAGGTCAGAGGTGTTATGGAGGTAGTTGTGTATCAAATTCATCAAGTGTTGTATTTTCAGGTTGCAACCTCTCTCTATAAGTATTATATTAAGAAATTAGTTGTAAACTTCCTTATGTTAAAGACCTTAGAACCTATTGTAATATCTATTTTTATTTGTTTCTATATTTTTAAAGTAACTCCAAGCAACTTTCTCATCAAGGTTTTTCCCTTGTTGGGTTTTCCACATAAATCTAGTGTTGTGGTAGTGTATTTTTTCTTTGAATCTTTTATCTAGTTAAAGCAGTAATAATTTTTCATTAATAAATTTGAAATTGATCAAAGATTAAGGGATATATTGATTCACCCAACTCTAAGTATATCTGCGTATTCTAATGTCAATGTCAGGTCTTACACTCACCCACAATCTAAATGTCACTAGATAAAACTCAATGTTTCAAAATAATAAAATTTGATAGATTTTGACTTATAGAGTTTGAGAAATTAAATATTATCAAACCATCACTTCTTAGCTATAAACATTTACATGAAAATAATATTCACTCATGTTCTTATCACGAGAAGGATATTTGTTATATCTCACACATGTAAGTATGGACTTGGAATCCCCTTTTAGTAAAAACTCTTTATTTTTTATGAGTCTTAGTGCTTTAATAGAAATCAAGCTAAGGACACCAAATAGACTGAATCTCTAATTACCTAATTTTTCTCTCTAAGAAAGATTTAGATATCATGATTTCAGACCTTTGTGGTTTACATTAAAGATCATTATTCATAGAATTTTTAAGCATACATAGAGGATAAATATTATGAAATTTGCATTGATATTTTGGATACAATAACTAGGTTTACCTTGGATATTATAAAAAAAATCATATCTTATCTAGAAATAAGAGTAACTAGGGAATATTTTATTTATACACAATAGAAATGACCAATTTATATAAGTCTTAGAGTTTCCAATAGATTTAGTTCTGACAACAGCTAGAAACAAATATATTTATTGCATATTTTTTTAACAATAACCCACTAGAAAATAGTTATGAAAGTTATATTGGACAATACATCTTCAATCTATTTTCAAGAATATTTGAAATTATCTTTTCTCTATAATTTGTGAATGATCTTGTATATTTTTAGAATTCAAACTATACAATATAAGAAACACATTGTTACCATGTAACATATCTTTATTCCTCTCTCTCTTTTTGTTTTTCTTGATTCACTTATCTACTCTTAGATATCTTCACAATGTTCCTCTATGATGTGTTTACTCCATGTCTTCCCCATTGCACCCTCATTCACTACATATCCTTTTATACCACCATGAATATGATTTGAAAAAAATACTATATCCTTTAAAATATGATGGGAATCCACAACCTCTTCTATGACTCTTATTTTTTCTTAGGAAATGACAACATTGGAAACACTTATTTAGGGATTTTACGCCTTCATTTTATAGTCTCTCCCTCTTTTCATACCCTTTCCCTACATGAATCTTCTTCAAATAAAGCCTTACTAGCTTGTCTCTTTCCTTATGCTTCAATAGACATCCATATCTTTTCTTCACAAAATACCAGCCTTACCCTTTTCAAGAGCTCATGTAGAGTTCACTCCCATTTCATCATAGGTAGGGATGACGGTGGAAATAGTTTTATAATATATCTTTATTCCTACAAAAATTCCCTTAGCTTTCCACCTTAGGCTCACATCTACCATGATATTCATATAAATCTCCCCTCATAGATACACCCTTTCTCATTTATCCCCTATCAATCTTTGTTGCTCATATCTTAAGGATACATATCTGTTGTAGACTTCCCAATGTTACCCTTTATGAAGGTCTTATGAGTGTTTAATGATGGATTTATGCACAATTTTCTCATGCCCTACAATATTTATTTCTTCAATAATGGATTCCATACATCTTTGACTACATAGATCCTCCATAACACACCTAAAGCATTCCCATCTAGTTCAAATTATCTCTTTTCATGAGATGGGTAAATGGCTATATAAATAACACCCTTATATTTGATGGGTTATTTGTGGAAAATGTCATGAGGTCCACATTTTTTTATTCTTTTATTTATTTATTTTACTAGGTCCACATGAAAAGGGATCCTTTTGACCAAGGTATGATAAGGTCTTCTAGTATGTGCTATGAATGTTCCTAGTGAACATAGAATTAATATTTTCATCGAACAAATGAGTATAGTTAAGTGAAGTTTGCTTCCTATTTGTAACTAGTAATATTGTGAAAAGATATTATGAATGGATGATTGAGCTTAATGATAATTTTAATCATTGAATCTAAGAGATAAGTATTCAAATTATTAATGTGATTTTATTTGAATAATAAGATGGGTTATTGAAAGTACCCATCATTGACCTTTTGTGAGATACTTTGATTTTCATTTAGAACAAAGGACAATGTCAGGAAATTTGATAGAAATTTCTAACACCATGCTCAATAATGAAGTTATAAAGGTATGATAAGAAAATATATAAAATTTATAATTGAAATGATGTAGAAATGTTATGTTCCTTTATTTATTCTTGGTTGGACACCGAATAGGCCAAATATTTAATTACCTAATTATTCTCTCTAAGAAAGCTTTAGATATCATGATTTTGGACCTTTGCTACTTATATTAAAGATCATTAGTCATAGATTTTTTAAGCATACATAGAGGATCAATATTACAAAATCTGCATTGATATTTTGGATACAATAACTAGAACTTTACCTCTAATATTATTTAAATTTTCATACCTTCTTTAGAAACAAGAGTAACTAGGGCATATTATATTTCTACACAATAGAAATGAACAATTTTATATGATTCTTATATTTTTCAATAGATTTAGTACTTACAATGACTAAACAAAGAGATTTGTTGCAAAAACAATTAACAATAACCCACTAGAAGACACTTATGAAAGTTATGTTGGACAATACATCTTCAATCCATTTTCAATAATCTTTGAAATTATCTTTTCTCTATTATATATGAATGATCTTTGTATATATTTAGAATTCAAACTATAAAAATGTAAGAAACACATTGTTACCATGTAACATATCTTTATTCCTCTCTCTTTTTTGGTTTTTCTTGATTCACTTATCTTCACTTAGTGTAGTGTAGTAAAATGTATACCCTTGCATTTTCATACATGTTTGGGCCTGCCTTGATTTTTTATGCTTATTTATGGCTTAATTAGGTCTTATTTTGCATCCACAGGCCCTATAAACAACATACTTTTATGGAAAACCCCAAGAAACCTCAAAATATAAATGACCATTTAATGTTTATGTCTATGTGTCCATGATTTATGTTCTAGGATTAAAATGCCACCTAGGTTGTCTTTGCCCTCCATGGATCTTGGGGCCCTGATTTTGAAACCTCTCAATTAGGTCCATTTTTGGATTCTATGCCCCGAGATTTGAGCCTTGGGACTAAGATGCCACCTAGGGAATCTTATTCCTCCTCGGCTTATTTTTGGGGTCTAATTTCAAATTCAAGCGGGATTTAGCCTCCTTTATTTAATGAATTCATATGTTGGCTTTTTGTGGTGTAATTTTGGGATATTAAGCATGAATAAGTGTAAATACAAGGTTTCCTTGCTCATTTTCATCTAAGAAATTTGTGAGAGAATATATTCTAGCAAATTTGAGTCAACAAGTGTATTCACGAGCAATTCATTAAGTATTTGGATCCATTATCAAGATTCAAGTATCATGTCAAGGGTTTAGTGCATCCACTCATGTTGTTGAGGAAAGGTTATGGATGTAGCACTGAAGATCTATCTACAACCATTATTCCAAGATATAAGATCTACATTATTCATGGCCACTACATGGTAGATTGTATATTTCCTCTACAAGAAATCATACAAGCTGACATCATTTACATATTTCATGTTTCATGCTTCATTTCATTCATTTCATCATTTGCTTTAATTACCTACAAGGGGTTTGACAAAGGAAACCCCCATTCCCTAACAATCAATTTTTTTTACCTCTCTTATGTGTTTATATTTTGAGATCTAGGTTGAAGACTTGAAGATCATTCTAAGTGCAATATTGAAATGTTACAAAATTTGCATTGTCAAAGTTGTCATCTTCACAGTAACTCACCTATAGGCCAGATCTGGAAGTTTCAAGACCTAAGATCTAAGGAGAAGCAAGTGCAGACCTTGGAGCCTAGGACCACATTAAGAGTCTTCAAAAATTTATAATGGGACTAGTATGCCACCTTGGGAATCTTAGTCCTCGATAAGGTATTTTTCAAAGATTCTTCAGGATTTTGTTTCAGCATCCGGAGACTCTCCATTTGCCTCAAAAAATAGCAGCAGGACTAATACGCCATCTTGGGAATCTTATTCCTCCAAGGAATATTTTGGAAACTTCTTAGCATTTCTAGAATCCTCATTGCATCTCAAAATTCCTAGGTACACATACCCTAGGTTGGTGTTACATATTTTCAGTATTTTCATCTTTCATTTAGCTCATTTTAGGTCATTTTGTATATCACATTGTCTTTTCCAACATTGTCTTTTCTAAGAATTTTCTTGGTGGTGAACCCCTTAAAGTCTAAAAGAACTGCCTTCCTAGGTCCTCCTAATTGATAATTTACTCACCTTATGAGGTTGATAGTCAATCAAATTAGGCCTCCTAGGACCATCTTGAATGACCTTAGGAGAAAAGTGGTGTTCTATGACCTAGGTTATAAAGCACCAATTCTCCTATTGTACATTTTGGTGAACCTGTCTTCTTCTCTTAGAGAATTCACTTTCTTATTTGGAGTCCTCTAAAGTCCTCGATCTATATTGTATTCATTCTTGCATTACACTCATTGCATTAGTGAAATTGCATCTAGAGGGTTTCTTGCATTTTGCATTAGTGAAATTTCATTTGGGGTTTCTTATATTTGCATTAGTGAAAGTGCATATAGGTTGCATCTTTACTTTATTGCATCATTTCATTTCATTGAAAAACTAAAAAGTGCATTGTTCATAATCTTTATTGCATTCAAAATTGAAAGAAATTACATCCACTTTTGCACCCAATTGCTTGTCTTTAGTTACTTTTTCTTGCTTTCATTTGCACAATTTTCTATGTCCAAACATCAGGTCCCTGGGTAAGAAACCTCAGAACATAGATATCAACCCAAAATTGTCTTATTTTCTACATAAAACCTTGATTGTGACAAAAACGCCCTTCATGGTGTCTTAGTCCCTCTCTGTTTTTATGTTGCAGTACCTTGTCTGAGTGCTTTTCTATCTGTTTCAGCTTTTGAAACCTTCAAATTTCATCAAGAGGACTAAGATGCCTTCCTAGTGGAATTTTACAGTGCAATTTTTTAGATCCGAATCAACATTTTTGGTGCTTCTATTTGCTAGCACTGGTTAACTGTTTCAATGGGTTTACATTTTGTTTCATGCATTTTACTAAATCTATCTTAAAGTGCTTCATTTCATACATTTCTAAATTCCAAATTTTCATTTACAACATTGCATCCTTAAGATCATTTCATATTATAATCAAGAAATTACCTTGTTTGAAATCTCAAAATTGCATTTATGCATTCCATTTTGATTTTGCATAGATTACTGTTAAAAAATGTTAGTATTTATCCTTTCAAAATTTTCAAAGAAAAAGTTAGTCAATAAGCATGTTAATCATTCATTCAATGCATTCCCTAGATATGAGAGTCGCTTAGCACAAGAGCGTGAAAATGGTGATGCTTTCTTTAAACAAACCCCCCCTCTTATCTCTCCTATTTTTGAGGTTGATGTGATAGAAGAGAAGACAAACATAGATAATCATGATGATTATAATTGTTCTTCTCCCAATACCTATCCTTTTAGTGATGAATGTATCTTGGAGAAAGAAGATACAATTGTTGAGAATCATGAAGATCTTGCTTGTCTTTCTCCTCATCACCTTTGAGAAGATATTATACCACAAGAGAATCAGATCATAGACACATCTCTCAATATTACTATACCTACTCTCCATTTCCCCTTTTAGAATAAGATTGTAAATGATGAGGATGATATATTGGTGTTAGATGATCAAATATTTAAGGTCTATAATGAACCTCTTTATGATCATTTCCCTACTTACAATGAAGTCATTTTAGAAGAACCAATCCTTGAATGTCAAGAACATTTGGTTTGTAGTTCTACTATAAAATTTCCTACTAGGGAGGACATAATAGTGGAAGAAAATGAGAACATTTACAATAGTAATTCCTTAGATGAAGATGATGAAGTAACATTATACTCCTCTTCATTTAGAGATCATGAAAATGAGGACAAGTCTTCTGAGGTTATGCACATTAGATACCGCTTAGAGTACTCTCCTGAGCCTAAACTTATCATTGATCCACCCTCTCAAAAACCACAAGTTCAAAACAGACCCGACCTTATTCTTGAACCACCTAAGACCAATGTTTCACAACAATCGATTTAGAATACTATTGTTCGGACATATAGCACTAGAAAGAAACTGCAACCAAGACAAACACCTTCAATATCTATACCATTTCCTAATCCTATCTTGCATAGTGCCCCTGATTTTCCTTCACAAAGTGGAAAGGAGTATGATCTTGTTGAAAAAATTAAGAATACTCCTGCAAAGATATCCCTATGGGACCTAATTTAGAATTCACCTAATAATCACAATATTCTTCAAACAACCTTGCAACAAGTTGTGGTTCCCTCTAGTGCGAGCCTGAATGATATAGTAGCCATGATTCAAGGATTGAATGCTAACATTATTCTCCACCAAAGTGAGCTCCCTCCTTTGGAAGTGCAAAAATAAAATGATGCTTTCATAATAATATCTTAATATAAAAGGAAAAGGATAAAGTGATCCCTTGTTGACAATGATTCATCCCTTGTTGCGTAATACCAATCCATCACATTTATGTTTTATTTTTAACAAGCTCATGGTCTAAACTATTGTAGGCAGTAAATTATTTTCTTGATGAAGGAGAAAGGTTTGGGCTTGATTAAAATATTGAAAACTTATGTACAACTCCTACACTACACTAAGAAAATAGATTAAAAAATCATCACACTATGAAAATAAAAGTGAATAGCTAATTGGAAGACTTTCACTAGGTTTTGTGTAGAACATTGCATACACTCCTCATTAGATTCCAAAGAACCTAGTCAACTCTGCAACTTTGAATGTGGTTATATCTTTACTGTAATCAATGGATATGACCATTAAATCAAATTTTGGAGGAAGGGATCTCAAATAAAATTCTACATTTTTTTTCTCTATGACATTTTCCCCTTGAGTTTTAAGATGATTCACAATACTTTGAGTGCTAATATAGTTTATTTTTAATAGATCTAGCTTTTTTCATTCTTATATTTTCAAAATCTCTTTGAAGGGTTCGAAGTCTTACCAATATTACTTTATCAAATCCTTAGTATGTAGTATATAGAGCCTCCCATACATCTTTTGACTTTGTCATACCAGCTATATGGGGGAAAATTGACATATCCAATGCAGACTAGATGGCCAATAAAGCTCGATTGTCCTTTTTTTGTCTTCTTTCAATTGAGTTCATTGATTTTCTGTTAAAACATTCAAAGAATTCTAATCTAGAAGTTCTATGTATCCAAATTCTACTAATTCCAAGAGATCTTGGGATAATAGTAGGGTCTTCATTATTATACTATAATATTCATAGTTGTCTCTAGTAAATAGCCCTAAGTTAGCTGGAAAATCACCACCATTTTCCATTCTAATTTTTCTTGGAGAAAACTATTATCTTGCTTCTTGAAGTAGAAACATACTCCTACAACTAACTGTGATTGAAGATTGGAAATATTAAATAGCTCTAACACAATACCGATAATGCTATCAGATTTCCATAATCCCTAATGCAACCTAAGATTTTTTATTTCTGGATTTTGATTGTGTTTGAGCTTTTTCATCAATGTTTTAGATCACACTGAATGACCCATCACTAGGATGATAGAGAGCATAAGTAGATGAGAAATTATTAGATGGAGACCCAATTTTCTTAAAAGAAAGATAGGTGAGAATTTGAGAAGGGAAAAGCACCCAATAACCAAGAAGAGGGAAATAAGCAAAGATAAGTAAATTGAAAGAAAATTTTAAGGAGAGGAAGAGAATAAGAGAAAAAGGAAAGAAATGTATGTCTTAAAAACTAAATTAGAAAGACAAGAAAATAATTAAAAACTAAAAAACTAAAGAAAGAGGACATCAACATAAAGAAAAAGACAATTAAGAAATAAGAAAGGAAAATTAAATAAGGTATAAATACACATAAGCGAATAAAATATTAACATATATATGTATTCATATAATATAATATATACATATAACATTAAAATATAATATTAATAAATTCATATAATATTAATATAATTATACTATTATTATATTCATATACTATTTGTAGACACCCAAAAGTGTCCTCCTACAATACCTTATCACAACATTAGGTCATTTAGACATCTTGTAGCATGTTTTGCTAGGTACCCATCTCATCATCTAATTAGTCGAATCATAATCCCTTCATTCTTCTAATGTTAATTAAATAATTTATATTATTTAATTAATTAAATCATTTCCTTTCATAATCCCTCCATTCTTCTAATATTAATTAAATAATTTATACTATTTAATTAATGAAATCATAAATCCAATGTTAATTAAATAAATCAAATATTTATTTAATTAATAAAATTTTAAAAGGATATTCTTGCTTTCTTTCCAAATCGGAACTCATGTGTATCTGATTAATTTATTTAATTAGATAATTCATCACTTATCCTTCTTGTCTTTTTCAGGATTAAAATCAATATCTTACTATTTTATTAGAATCTTATCTCATCTGAGGTTGTATTTCCTCTTTTGTCAAAAATCAAATCAAATCAAATCTTCTTCTTCTTCTTCATCCATGTCGAAACTTTATAAATATGGCATCTCACAAGCCATTTTGGATCGACTTCTTCCAGTACCCTCACTCTGTCAAATTCATTCTACAACTTTTTATCATCATCCATCCTTCATTCGTCATCCCTATCCTATTGTTATGTTGAAATAGTGAGCAACCACCATTCCGTCAATAGTCAAATCCTTCGAAATCATGCATTGTTATGCGAGATTGAGAAGAACAATGAAATGAATCCCTCGTGACATGCATGTTTGTTTAGATTAGATTATTTATCTTGCATGACTATATTTTACAGGTAACTGCATTGAGGATTGGTGAAATTCTGAATCTTATTCTAATAAGATTTCAGATTTTATATTTTTCCTATCTACATTGGTGAACCCGACATTTGGCATGCTTGGTTAATCCTTCTTGTTTGCAAGTTTTAAGGATTTGATTTTTGTTTTGATATGGATTCACTATTATAAATGTTTTGGTCGTAGGTCTAATTTTGTGGTTGCAGGTAAAATCTTGTTGCAACTTTGGCTTTATTTCTTTTCCAGTCGACATCTTCCTCACACTCTGCCGCCACCGCCGATCTCCCATTCTACACTTTTCCCTATCCATACACTCTAACAATCTTCTTCACATGCCTTACCTCTCCCGACCAAAACTCTAAATTTCATTTCTGTGTAGTCTTGTTCGCTGTAGGTCGAAATCCCATAGCTTGTCGACATTCCCGCTAACCTTCACTATCATCACCTTCCAAACACTATCGTTCACTGCTCTTTAAGCTGTTGACACCTTCTGGCATTAGACAACACATATTCATCCTGTCACCAACCCCTATTCTCATCGTCGCCACTGTTGCTCTACAAAATATTATGATTTGTTTTGAAGTCCCTGGTGCTATCTAAGTTGTGCCTGAGATTAAAGATGGTCTAAGCGCCACTTGTGCACATTGTCATTGTTGAATCAAAATGGTCCTATAAATAGATATAATACCAGTAACAGTTATTTCCTTATGTTTTGTATTTTTATCATTTGCTAGTGGTGCTAACTTTGCAAGCCATAGCTTTAGCAAGCTGCTTCCACTGGAAGTCTCCCCATTCATTCCTGATTTTTTAAATGAGGGAATAGAAAACTCTGTTAACAACAACCTTGGCTTTCAGTGAACACTGCTCATCAAGCGACCACAACAAGATCCCCCACCTCAGCACACGCAAGGAGGACATTCACCATCATTCCTGAGTCGGGCAAGACATCCAACACATATTCTCACTGCATTCGAAAAAAGAGCATCACACAATTTGCAGCAATCATAATATTTTAGGCTACCATGACTCACTGAGACATCTTGTCAAACAATCGTAGCTTTTAGCTTTTTACGTTAGATTTTAGTTAGCCTTACTTAGAATGTAATTTTTAGCTTTTAGTTTTTTTTAAAGTTAACTCTTAGTTTTTTAAATTAGAGTTTAGATTTTTAAGTTAGCTTTTAAATTAGATTTTAGATTTAGATTTTTAAGATTTAGATTTAGTTTTTTTTATAAATTTAGATTTTTTTGCATTTAAAGTTCTAATTTAGATTTTCTTTTTTAGTTAGATTTAAAATTTTCTAATCTAGATGGTAGATATAGATTCTAATTTTTTTTTCATTTCTAATTTTAGATTTAAGTTTAGTTTACACTTAAGTAATTTTTTAATTTTTTTTTGTTAATTTAGTTAGATTTCTAATTTTTTATTTTTTTTAATTTAGTTAGATTGCTAATTACTAATTTAATATAGATTTTTAACTTTTAATTTAATCTAGATTTTTTAACTTTTTTTTAATTCTGTTTAGATTTCTAATTTTTATTTTAGTTTAGATTTTTAACAGATTGTATTTTTTTTTTTTGACCTAATCCCGCTTTGGCTTGCAAGTTTGTGTTTCTTCTTGTCTTTGTGACTTTCAGGGGTATCTAAGGAGCTGGAACAACATCAACATCGATCACAACAAAAATTTAGAAAGCGAAAACAATCAGGTGCACACATTCCATCTTTCATCTCTAATCATTGTTTGTCAACACCCTTTGATTTGGTGCTTAAAAAGAACAACTTGCTTGATCACACATTTGGATTTTGGGATTAAAAAGAACATATTGTTTGATGTCACATCATTGAAATTGGGTTAAAACAAACAAGTGTCTTCCATCATATAATTTGGATTTGGGATTTAAAAAGAACAAGTGTTTGAACTATTTTCTGCACATTTCAATTTTCTAAGGGTCAATTAACAATTGTGAGTGTGAATCAAGTGTGTATGTGGTAAAAAACACCTCACTTGGTTTGCTTTTGTCAAACCCTTCATAGGAGGCCTGCTAGGGGATTTCATCACCCTTAGGGACGACCTCAATCAAAGTGTGAATCGAAAGACATGCTTGTTTGAGAATTAAAATCTTGTCACTCTTGGCTAAGCCCCAAAGAACTTTATACCTTTGGGAAGTGAAGGTGAAGGGTGGGTTACCCCTTTCTCCGGGCTATGTGGCAAGATTTTTCTTTCAAATCATCCCTAGTCAACCTTGTGCATCCTAGTTCAAAACCTTATTGGCCATACCTACTTGACTATCATTAGGCTTGTTGTTGTGTGTTTGAGTGTTTGTTAAATCATAATATTTAATCTCGAAAGACAAACTTATCATTGTGTTTGGTGTGTGTGTTCATGCATTTACATGTGAGATCTTGTGTTTGATATTGCCCAAGTCAAATTTCCAATAAACACTTGCCACATCATCCAAATCATCCAATCTTGTCATTCCACATCATATCCTAATCATCACCATCTCCTTAATCCAAAAAACATCATTTTACACCATGCCAACATTAGAAGACCTAGTACCCCAATTCCAAGACCTCATCCAATCACTTTATCAAGCACCACAACCCTTAGACCAACGAATTATACACAGGCTCCAAGACCTCATCCAACAATCTCAACTTCATACAAACCAATCACTTCAAATGCAACAACTCATAGCACAAGCACAACATTAAGTCCAATCACCACATCAACAAATTTCACATCAATCTGATCAACCTCATCCATCCACATATCATGTCACCCCTACATTAACATATCACACCTCTTCTAATGTCAACCCTTATCCATATTTATCCACCTTTCAACAACCATTATCCTACACATCATTATCACAACAAAAAATCATGCCACACCAAGCCTAAACTCCATTCCAACCTCAACACATTCAACCACAATCCTATGTGTCACCTTCATCATCATGCCAACCTAACCCATCTACCTATCATGTCAATGCTACATCAATATATCCATCGATATCACAACAAAAACATAGGAGCCCAAGTCCACCTTGGCACCAAAATCAAGAGGCTTTCAATTCTCCATCGAATTCTCGCCCTAAATTCAAACATTTCAAAACCAATCCTATGGCATTACCTGAATCCACTCATCCACCTACCAAAAAATCTTCAAGCACCATGCGCATTCTTACAACCTGTAGCCTCCCCCTTGAGCCTATTCAAGAATCTCCCCCATTGAGCCCAAGTCAACCTCCAACATGTCTCCATGTTGTTGACCATCTAGAACATTTCAAGCTAATCAAGAGTCATCCCCTTCCACCTCATCTAAGGAATCCATACCCTCTCATAATCCTACCATATCCAACCCATTTGATGATCCAAGCATATCCACCTCATATCATGATCCCATTATACCACCTCCATGGCATGACCCTAGTCCATCACAAGAACAAAGTCTTGCATTCATTACCCTTCCATCTCATGATACCCCTCCTAATCAAGATCAAGATGTCACACCCACCCCATCACATGATGCCCTTCCATCTCATGATACCCCTCCCAATCAAGATCAAGATGTCACACCCACCCCATCACATGACACATTTCCATCTCATGATCCCTCTCTAAATCAAGATCAAATTCTAACTTCGATTCCATGCAATGATCCCCTTCCTCTAAGTCAAGATCAAAGCATCCCTTCATCTCCATGTCATGTGCCCCTTCCATCTTATAACCAAGATCAAATGATACCATCCATCCTATCCCATGATCCTACATTAAGTCAAGATCAAAGCACCCCTTTATCTTCATTTCATGATCACAATCCTCCACAAGAGTCTATCAACCCTACTCAATTTATCCATGAACCTCACACCTATAAAATGGGTTCCTCTACCTGTATCCACTCTGGCTTACTTCCAACACCTATCCTTTCATCCATATCATATCTTGCACAACCTGGATTTGCATCTTGTTTCATAAGCAATACATATCCATCAAACCTTCCATCTATCCTAGGTCCTTATCCTAGTCCAACAAACCTTCCATCTATCCTTGGTCCTTATCGTCCAAACCCTAGTTCATCAACCCTTCCATCCATATTGGGGCCTTACATACCTCATATCCCTAGTCAAGATCAACTAAGGTACACACCCTTGAACCTTTTCCAACATACCTACACCAACTCATCCATAATACCTTCATATCATTCATCTCCATCCACCTATCCCATTTCTTTTGGAAGCAATTTGGGTGCCATATGTCAAAAGATTCCATATCAAAATCCACATACATTAAAGGATCAACATGTCTCCTCGAAGAGACATGCAAAAATACAAGAAAATATGATCCAAATTCAAAACAAAAAAATTCAAAGGCCACAAAGGCCCACAAATCAAAAAGAGAAATTTCAGAGGTCACAAAGGCCCATAAAACAAAAAGAAAACTTTCAAAGGCCACAAAGGCCCATAAAGAAAAAATAAAAATCTCAAAGGCCACAAAGGCCCATGAATCAAAATTCAAAGTCAAAAGCTATGTGGATTCCTAAAAGTCTTGTAGAAGCAATAAAATCAAAATTGGCATCCAAACTTGCTTATCCAAAAACTCCATCCAATTCTAAATATCCTTTATCACCACCATCCATTTTGGGTCCTCATATCCCAAAATTCCCATCCACTCCTCCATCCAAAAACTTGTCACCTTCAAACTCCATTTTTCCTCCATTACTCCACCACCCTTCAAGGTGTGTGTTGATGTCGATCTTGCCATCCTTTCCATATATCCATCAACATGTCTTCCAACCTCCTATCCATTATCCAACATCCATCCCCCATTATCCTTCTTTAATACAAACCTTTGCATAAGCCCTTGGCTTCTTCCATCATGCCATTATTCTATCAAAAATTTATGAGTCTAATTCCCATTACCATAGATTATTAGAGCACCTTATTCAAGGGATATTAGCCATGGAACTTGATGCTTGAGTCCTTTCTCTGTATCCCTATCCACATCCTATCTTCCATATTCCTCTTGCACTTTACACTTGGGGGCAAGTTTCATCCATCTTGTCATTCATACCCATTATCCTCTTTACATTCATCCTTACCTTTCCACCTTTGATCTTGACAAGGTTAAGGATCTTCTTGAACATCATGCACCTTATCCTATACACTTTGTCCATATCGTCTGTGACATATCCTTCACCTTATCCATATTCCACAATCCTATCTAAATGGATCCTTTATTCTTTTCCTTGGTCTTGATGAGGAATAGGGGAAAAATACTTAGGCATTTGTGTCCACATCTTATCTAGTTGATCTCGATCATCCTATTCATTAGCCTTATCTTGGCATTCTTCCATTAAAATGTCCTGAAAAATTTACAAAAAAATCAAAACATTTCAAAAATACAAAGAAGTCAAAACATTCCAAAAATACAAAAAAATGGAAAAAGGTCATGAAAAAAGACAAAAAAATCAATCATTCCAAGCAATAATCTAAATGCAATTCAATAATCAATCCATACCAATCAAGTCGATCAATATTGTCAAATTATCCAATTACATCAATGGTCTTGATCCTAATCTTGTCATAAACCAAATCAACAAATCAATCAATCAGTAAATCAGTCATCCTTGTGTTGATCTAGGGATATATCATTCCCTGCAATGACAAGACTATCATCATCATCAATCAATCAATTAATCAATGGTTTATAGCTTGATAGAGGCAATACCTTGTTTGTTTTTGAATCATTTGTGCATGCTTGTTTGCTTGCTTCCTTGTGTGTGATATTATTTTATCTTGCATTTGTATCAAATCCGTATCATTTCAGCTAATATTCATATCTTGTGTATGTTGGAATCGCTTTTTACACTATCCTTTGCATCTAAGGTCATATCATACCTTTTGTGCATTAGGAATTTAATGCTCTAAGTTTACTCCCTCATACATTTAGACAAGGTTATATTATGCTGGGGCACGAGACACATCGTCACCTTGGTCCTTGTACCTTGGTGCATAATGTCTAGTGCTATATCAAACACCATGATTGCTCACTTTCTTGCAACATAACGTATTATCCATCTCTTTATCCATCTTTTATCATTTCATCCATTTCAAGAGCATACCCGTGTCCTTCCAACTCGCCTATCCTCTCGAGGGGGCATCATCATCCTATTATTTTATCATCATCATCCTATATTTTTTTCATCATCCATTTTCCTCTATCCATACTTTAGCTTCTTTGAAATGATGTTACTCGACACAAATCTCATCATCTCGAACATCATCTCAAAGAGGGACAAATGTAGAAACCCAAAAGTGTCCTCCTACAATATCTTATCACAACATTAGGTCATTTAGACATCTTGTAGCATGTTTTTCCCTAGGTACCCATGTCATCATCTAATTAGTTGAATCATAATCGATTCATTCTTCTAATGTTAATTAAATAATTTATATTATTTAATTAATTAAATCATTTCCTTTCATAATCCCTCCATTCTTCTAATATTAATTAAATAATTTATATTATTTAATTAATGAAATCATAAATCCAATGTTAATTAAATAAATTAAATATTTATTTAATTAATAAAATCTTAAAAGGATATTCTCGCTTTCTTTCCAAATCGGAACTCATGTGTATCTAATTAATTAATTTAATTAGATAATTCATCACTTATCCTTCTTGTCTTTTTCAGTATTAAAATCAATATCGTACTATTTTATTAGAATCTTATCTCATCTAAGGTTGTATTTCCTCTTTTGTCAAAAATCAAATGAAATCAAATCTTCTTCTTCATCCATGTCGAAACTCTATAAATATGGCCTCTCACAAGCCATTTTGGATCGACTTCTTCCAGTACCCTCACTCTGTCAAATTCATTCTACAACTTTTCATCATCATCCATCCTTCATTCGTCATCCCTATCCTATCGTTATGTTGAAATAGTGAGCAACCAACATTCCGTCAATAGTCAAATCCTTCGAAATCATGCATTCTTATGCGAGATTGAGAAGAACAATGAAGTGAATCCCTCATGACATGCATGTTTGTTTAGATTAGATTATTTATCTTGCATGAGTATGTTTTACAGGTAACTGCATTGGGGATTGGTGAAATTTTGAATCTTAATGTAATAAGATTTCATATTTTATATTTTTCCTATCTACACTATTAATTAAATCAAAAAGCATATGTGGTTATATGCGATCACATATATAAAACAAAAACCAAATAAGGGAACATAATAACAATACAGAGATAAAAAAAAATAAAAAATTCAAGAAGGAAAGCAATAAAATTATACAATTAGAAGAGACAACAAAGGTAGAAAAAAGCCAACATAATATAAATACAAAAGCATAATATAAGGAAGAATGTGAAAAAAGATCTTTATGAATATGTGGTTATATTAAATAATAATGTTATATAACCACATATATAAAATTTCAAAATATAAAAAATGAGTAATAAAATCAAGAAAGAGCCAAAGAGCCAAAAGGAAACTAAGAATCATCCTTAAGAATTAAATATTTTGAGGCAAATTGTGGATTTGAAGAGTGGAATGTGAGAGAAAAAAAATCGTTATAGGCATTCTTTCATAGATTTGAAAGAATAAATTCTATTTTATTTCTCATTTTATTAGCTATATATGTGGTTACTCCTTTCTAATGTGAGAAAGTAAAGAACAAAGAACAAAAAGGGACCCGCAACAAGTGGTGAAAAATAATGACGTGCAATGCATTATTTCACTAGAAAGAAGGGTTTATTATTGAATTTGAATCTATAACATGCATTATTTGACTGTAAAGAAGGGGTTATTGTTGAATTTCAATCTATAGTTGTGATAGCTTGGACCATCTTTATTCTCTCCTATCAAAAGCAATAATATTTTACAATTAGAAGAGAAAACAAAGCCAGAAAAAATATCAATATAATATATATACAAAAGCATAATATAAGGAAGAATGTGAAACAAGATCTTTATGAATTTGTGGTTATATTAAATAATAATGTAATATAACCACATATATACAAATCAAAAATATAAAATGAGTAATAAAACCAAGAAAGAGCCAAAGAGCACAAAGGGAGCTAAGAATCATCCTTAAACATTAAATAGTTTGAGGCAAATTGTGGAGTTGAAGGGTGGAATGTGAGAGGATAAAATTCTTTACAGGTATTCTTTCAGTAGCTTTGAAAGAATGCAGTCTATTTTATTTTTCATTTTATTAGCTATATATATGTGGTTACTCCTTTCTAATCTGAAAAAGTAAAGAACAAAGAACAAAAAGGGACCCCAACAAGTGGTGAAGAATAATGATGCACATTGCATTATTTGATTGTAAAGAAGGGTTTATTGTTGAGTTTCAATCTACACTTGTGATAGCTTGAACCATTATTATTCTCTCTCATCCTTCTTTGGCACTTTATGCTATGTTCCTTTGTTTGAGTTTTGTTCTATATATGTGGTCTCATATAATCACATATGCTTTTTTATTTAATTAATAGTATAATTATATTAATATTATATTTTAATATTATATGTATATATTATATTATATGAATACATATACATATTAATATTTTACTAGCTTATATGTATTTAAATCATATTTAATTTTCTTTTCTTATTTCTCAATTAGATTTTTATTTATGTTGATATCCTCCTCTTTCTTCTCTTTCCTATAACTTAAGAATAAAAAAAGGAGGGGGTGTCAAGAAAGGAGCTAGCAAAAAGAATAAAGAGAAAATAAAGGAGGGGGGAAGAAAAGCAGGCTTCCAGAGGAAGCGAGACATGGAAAGAGGGCGAGTGGGATAAAAGCAAGGCTCGAAGGGAGGAAGGGGATGAAGAAAGGGATTAGGGATGGGGATAATGGGATTAGATGCAAATTGGGTCTACTTCTAACCATTTCTCATTTCCTTATGCTCTCTATTGTCCTAATGATGGATCACTAACTGATCTGAAATGTTGATGAAAAAAATCAAATACAATCAAAATCCAGAAATAACAAATCTTAACTATACTGATACTTCAGATTGAAATAATCGATCAATAGACATAAATGAAACTACTCAAAAAAACAACAATACTCAAAAGTAAAATAGCCTTTAATATTATTCAACCTTTTATGCAAAGTCTGCTACAATGATCTCTATATAAAGAGATTTAAGACCATCCAACACGCTGAGAAGAAACTAAAACTAGAAAAAGCTTTTAAAAAAAACAAAGCTACTGAATGGAAAGATGCCAAAGCATCGAACAAGATTTAAAGTAAAAAAACAAAAGCGAAGTACTGTTGAAGCCATTAATCCGCGATGATTCATTCACATGTCTTCAGATGTTTGTCTTGGCAAAGGCATGTGGGTTGCAGAGAACACGAGGCATTCTTTTAATATTTTGACCTAGCGCTGGCCTTTGTCAGATACCCCATTGATATTTAATTTAACTCTCATTCTAGCGCAATTTTCTAGGCTGCAACCTGATTTATTTCTCTGAACTTTGCATCTATCTTATCGTTTTCTATAAATATTTATGCATGAATGTTAAAGGGAACAAATTCCAGCCTTTGCACTCCTCAGGGAGGGCAAGAGGGCCTTCAGTTGGGGTGTCGTACTCTACAGAGGAGTTCACGTGCCATGTCTTTGCATGCATTTGTCTGCAAACAACCCACCTGCCTTGTATATGTTTCATTTGCATGCAGGTGGAATGTGAGAGAAAAAACTTCTTTATGGGCATTCCCTGCAATCAGCATATCACATGAAACCGCATCTTTTTTCTGGAAGGGCATTCTGTCAATCAGTTCACGTGCCTAAAGTGGGGGAACACTGGGAGGTGAGTGGAATGAGGTGTTACACTTGCCATTGCATTTACTTTCAGTTCTAAAGATTTTTCCCACAAATTCTATTGTGGATTCCTCCAAACAAAGCATTCGTGAGTCAACTTTTCTTTGACGGATCTTGTCGAACAGTTTTCAGAGTCTTGTCTTGCTTCCACATTTTTGCATGCCTGTGAGAATTCATTCTCCCTTATGCTGCAGTCGTTTTTCTTATGCTCTTATCATTTTAATAATATATCATTGAATGTGATCTCAAATATTGATGAAAAAATTCAAACACAATTAAAATTCGGAAATAATAAATCTTAACTATACTGAAAGGTTAAGATAAAATGGACTGTAATATTATCCAACTTTATGTAGAGTCTGCTACAATGATCTCTATATAAAGAGATTTAAGACCAGCGAAGAAGCTAAAATTAGAAAAAGCTGAAAAAAAAAAATAGCTACTGAAGGGAAAGATGCCAAAGCGTCGAACAAGATTTAAAGCAAAATGCTGTTGAAGTCAATCCGCGTTAATTCATTCACACGTCTTCAGATGTTTGTCTTGGCAAAGGCATGTGGGTTGAGAGAACACGGGGCATTCTTTTTATATTTTCACCTTGCGCTGGCCTTTGTCAGATACCCCATTGATATTTAATTTAACACTTATTCCAGCGCAATTTTGTAGGCTGCAACGTGATTTATTTCTCTGAACTTTCCATCGATCTTATCGTTTTCTAAAAATATTTATGCATGAATGTTAAAGGGAACAAATTCCAGCCTTTGCACTCCTCAGAGAGGGCAAGAGGGCCTTCAGTTGGGGTGTCGTACTCTACAGAGCAGTTCACGTGCCGTGTCTTTGCATGCATTTGTCTGCAAACAACCCACGTGCCTTGTATATATTTCAACATTTTGCATGCAGGCGGAATGTGAGAGACAATAATTCTTTATGGGCATTCCCTGCAATCAGCATATCACATGAGACCACATCTTTTTTCTGGAAGGGCATTCTGTCAAACAGTTCACTTGCCTCAAGTGGGGAAACACTGGGAGGTGGGTGGAATGAGGTGTTACACTTGCCATTGCACTTACTGGCAGTTCTAAAGATTTTTCCCAATAATTCTGTAGTTGTGGATCATTGTCTTACATTTAACTGCAATTCTGGATGTGTTGCTGAGTTTCAACCTATATCTGTGATAGCTTGGATCATCATTATTCTGTACTAAAAAGTTTGATCCTTCCATGTAGATGTCCTATCCTCGTCACCATAACTTGACCGCTTCATGAGTTGGCATCCTTACAAAAGTTTGATATCTATCTGCTCAATCTTTGCATTTTTAAGATGCAATTGCAGCAGACATGTGTAGGCTCAGGAAAATACTCGAAAAAGGCTCCTTTCATAATACTTAGTTTTGTCACTGAGTATCTTGATCGTGATACTAAATTTTGTGCTTCGTAAGTTTATTAGTTCAGAATAAACAGTGTGCTTCGTAAGTTTACTAGTTTAGAATAAACAGTGCTATGTGGAACTAAATAGGAAGGGATGAAATTATATAAACAAATGACATTTGTGGTTACATGTATATCGGTAATGAATATGCATGATTATAATGAATGTAAGATGGCATATAAAGTAGGAAGTAGAATTTTTTTTAAAACATAATATAAATACAGTGTGGTGATTGGTGATTGGTGTTACATTGATATATTAGAAGTAAAAGAAGATTATAATAAGATCTATTTAATATAGATTGATGTTACATTGATATATTAGAAGTAAAAGAAGATTATAATAAGATCTATTTAATATAGATATAATCATACAAGTTATTATTATGTTTTTTTTCAGTAAGTATATTGTATGAGCTTATAATTAAGAACATATACGGTGTTCATATTTTATTATTATTATTATTATTATTATACACATAGACATCTAGGTATCTTTTTTTCATTATATAAGACTTTCGTTTGAAGAACATCTTCATAGAAATTCATATAAATGTGTCAAGTTTTTCAATATTCTTTTTATGATAAGAAAGAACTATAATTTATTTAGAATAATCTATGTTTGGGTGATATTGTGGATATTTAATTCAATAGAAAGTAGCAATAGAGTTGGTTTCAATCCTTCATGAAGAAATCAAAGATTTTTTATTGATATTGTCCATCATGAAAAGTATGAACCCAAAATATCAAATGGTATTACCAAGAGTTCTAGGTAAAAGAAATTCAGATTTGAAAAATATGGATTTCCCATCCTACTCTTAAAGAGGAATTAAAGAAATGGTGGAATATAAGTATTCAAGGTACTGCTATGTTTAGAATTGCCAAAAAATTAAGGGAAGTGAAATGTAATCTTAAAAAATGGAAAAAAGAGTCTTTTTAAAAAATGGAAAAAAGAGTCTTTTGGGAACATTTTTAAGATCAAATCCGAACTTCAGATGGATCTGGGAGCAATTCAATTCAAAATTCAGAATGAGGGTTACTTGAATGATACTAAGGAAAAAGTGAATGAGCTCCTTAAGAAGATGCATGACATTATTGGGAAAGAGGAGGAGTTTTGGAAACAAAGATCTAGAGCTCTTTGGCTATCGTCTGGAGATAGAAACACCAGGTATTTCCACCTTTTGGCTTCTAGACACAGAGTTGTTACCAGAATATCCCAAATTGATATGAATGGTACTAGTTTTGTGGAGGAAGAAGATATAAGGAGGTAGGCGGGTTCCTTCTATAAACTTCTTCTGTCGGCTAGTACTGGAATAAACCAGATTGAACAAGATCAGCTTGTGGAAGCTATACCAAGAATTATCAATTAGGAGAACAACTCTTTTATGACTGATATCCCCAATTACGAGGAAGTCAAGAGGGCTGTCTTTTCCTTTGATGGGAATAAAGCCTTGGGGCCCGATGGTTTTCCTTTGTTCTTCTTCCAACGGTTCTAGGAAATGGTTGAAGAAGATGTGGTTAATCCTGTTAAGGAATTTTTTGGAGCCAAATGTCTTTTAAAAGAACTTAATGCTACTTTCTTGGTCCTCATCCCCAAGAAACCTGGAGCTGACAATTTTGAGGCTTTCAGACCTATAAGTCTATGTAATTCTTTATACAAGATCATCTCTAAGGTCTTAACCTCTAGATTCTTAGGTTTTTTGCCTTCCTTGATTTCTCCTCAACAGAATGGATTCATCCCTGGTAGACAAATTCTCAACTCTATTGTTTTGGTTCATGAGGACATTCACTCCCTTGTTGAATCGAAAACTGAAGGTTTTCTTTTAAAGCTTGACATATCAAAAGCCTATGACAGAGTTGACTAGGTTTTTTTATTTAAAATTCTGAAGGCCTTTGGTTTTAATAATAGGGTGGTTCAAATGGTGGAACAACTTTTGTCCACAGCTTCCATATCAGTTATGGTCAATGGTTCCTCGACTTCCTTTTTTCAGAGCAGCAGAGGTCTCAGGCAGGGTGATCCTATTTCTCCTATCTTATTCACTACTATGGCCGAAAGTTTAGGTAGGAACCTGAAAAAATTGATTGACTGTAAAGTTATCTCCGGGCTCAGACCATCCTCGGCCAACTTGGTGTGTTCTCATCAACAATTCGTTGATGATACTATGCTTATGGGTAAAGCTTCTGTGTCTGAAGCTAAATCTATTAAACAACTGCTTGATAAGTATGGGAGAGCTTCAGAACAGCTAATCAACAATAAAAAAAAGTCGTTCTTTTTCAATACTCCAGCACATCGCTAGACCAAAATTGCCAGAATTCTGGACTGTAAGGTGGAATCTCTTCCTGCCACCTACCTGGGTCTTCCTTTAAGTATGAAACCTCTTGATGCCTTCTGAATTTCATTGGTGGATAGATTTAGTAAAAAGCTTGCAGGTTGGAAAGGTGCTTTGCTTAGCCAAGCTAGTAAGCTTTAGCTCCTCAAAGCCTCCCTTTAGAATCTCCCTATCTATGCCTTGAGCCTTTTTAAGATCCCTGTCAAATATGCTGACACAATTGAAAAAATCCAAAAAAGATTTCTTTGGTCGGGTGTTGAGGAAAATAGAAGAATCCCCTTAATTGAATGGAATTTGGTCTGTAGATCTAAAAATAACATCGGACTTGGGTTAAGAAGAATCAGATCTATCAATAAAATCCTATTGGCCAAGAAAATTTGGAGAATTTTCTCTTCCTCCGGGGAATGGATTGATATTATGGCTTGCAAATATCTAGATAACAACTGCTCTTCCATTATTAATAAGGACCCCCACCTTCTTCCAAGAGGATCTATATGCTGGAACAATTTAATTATTGGGAAAAAAATTATGGAGGAAGGCATTGGTTGGCAAGTGAGAAATGGTAATATTACTAGATTTTGGGAATACAGATGGCTTTTTAAGGAACCTCTGATAAATATCAATCCCTTCAGAGATTGGGCTAATAAATGCAAGGCTAGGTTTGGTACTTATGTGAAAGATTACAGTGTGAATGGTAATTGGGTGGACTTAAGCAGTGTTAGTCAGGCTTTGGCCCCTATCCAGATTTCGCTGCTGGCTGTCAGACTTAGTTCGGAGCAGCTGGAGGATAGTGCGGTCTGGTTTGATGACCCCTCCGGTAATTTTTTGGTATCTTCTACTCTTGCTAAGTTCACTTCTTCTCTGGATCATTCTCCCTTTTGGTCTAAAGCTTGGTGCAATAATCTGATACCTAAAATTAACATCTTCTTTTGGATCTTGCTTCAAAATAAGCTGCTTACGATTGACAACTGGTGTAAACGGGGATTTCAAATCCCCAATAGATGCTATCTTTGTAAGATGGATGTTGAATCTGTTACTTATCTATTCCTCCATTGTTCTTTTGCTGCTTCTATTTGGGATAATTTTAACAGATTATGGAATCTCTCTTGGGTCTTCCCTTTGCTCATTGAAGAACTCTTCTATCAATGGAAAGCTTCGACTAGGAACCCTTTACTTAGATTTTTTTGGGAGCTATCTTTTCCTCATATAGCCTGGGGCATCTAGAAAGAATGCAACAACAGAATTTTTAGGGACAAAGAAGCCCCTGTGGATCATGTCTTTGATAATATTGCTAGATCTCTAAAGAAAAATTTCAGTGTCGTGGCCTAGAAGGATAGGAAGACCCTGAATGCTGAGTTTTCAAACTATGATCTTCGCATTGCTAAGGATTGGAACATTTTCCCCATTGTGTCTAGCTTTACTTTGAAGGCTAAAAAGGACAAAGTGGGAGTCTGCTGGATTTTTCCGCCCAACGGGTGGATCAAAGCTAACTTTGATGGTGCAGCTAAAAGCAATCCGAGGGCGGCAGGCTGTGGAGGAGTAATAAGGGATTCCTATGACAATTTCATGGGTGCGATGGCCTCTCCTCTTGGTTCTCAAACTAATCATCTAGCGGAGGTGGCTGGTGCTTACCATATTATAAATTTAGCCCAAAGTCTCAATATAAAAAACTTATCGCTGGAAGGAGACTCCAAAAACATAATTGACTACCTTCGTGGCAAGTCTCCTCCCTCGTGGACCATCAAATCATGGATTGATGAAGCTAAACTGAAATTGAACAAGTTTGAAAAAGTTAAAATAACACACGCCTATAGAGAAGCCAATGCTGTTACGGACTTTTTTGCTAATGAAGGAGTCAAGAGTAAAGAAGTGTGTACCTAGCTTAATAATAGTGATCTAAATATTAAAGTCTATGCCCTATTAAACTATGTTGAATCACATGGTAAGGTGTCATGTTATCCCTTTAATGAGGATAGGTTGGATCTTTCACATCACAATCATTAGATTGTATGGGACCGAGCTCTGTGGAGTAATTTGTAAGTTTACTCCACACACTTTGTGGGTGCTTAGATTTGGTGGGGCCAAATTTAGAAAGGATTGTGTTTGGTTCTTCCTCACTGTGTCAGCCGATATGGGTGGGGAAAAAAAGCGATCTGAGCCAGACAGCTATGAAACCCACATGAAAAATGCTAAGGCTTGGAACAAGATAAAAAGTGGAGGTCTTTTCCCTTTTCTGGAGAAGCTTTATGGTTCTGATCTGGAGGCTACGAATCTCTTTGCCAAAAATTGACATTATGGCAACTTGACTCTGTTTGGTAGGAAGGTGGAGCTCAACGAAGATTTAATTGCCAAAGTTATGCGATTACCCACTGATGGGAAGAAGTTTTTCAGGGATAGGGCTTACTCTGATGAAGTTGTTATTAGATTCCCCAAAAATGACATGGAAAAGCAAACCCTGGTTAAAATTGTGAATAGTTACTTTGATGTTGACTCCATCAAATCTATATGGAGAAAGGTCCTTCGGGCCATTATGGAGTATATCACTGTGGACGGGCATTTCACTAAAGTCTACGGGTACCACTTCGCCCTCCTCAACCTTTTCCGCCACAAGGTAAGGGTTTCTATCCCTTAGTATCTCTTTTGCTCTCTAAAGAAAAGTTTGGAGGACAATACGAAGAATCCCAAAAGATTTCCTACCCTCCATACTAGGTTAATTAGGCTTATTGTCGAGTATCTACATGTGCATGCCCTTGCTACATCGGATGTCAACCCTGATGTTGATATTGATGATATTGAGCCCAATGGCCTGGATTATTTGCCTAACCCTAGGTCTTGCCCAAAAGACCCTAGTTTGCATGTTGGCCCTTCTAGGGACCCAGGTAAAATTCGGGGTACGTTTGAGCCCAACTGTCCTCCTCCTAAGTTCAGCCCTCCTAACAAGTCTACCCAGGCTAAAAGCCTTGTCTCTTACTCCGAAGAGTCTTCTGAGCCGGAGGAAGCTGATACCAGCACTCCTAAGCACTGTGGGGGCCCTGTTCCAGATATACAGAATGCCGACAAT
>CM021100.1:376566234-376668274 GCA_007115665.2 Sequoiadendron giganteum | reverse complement strand
AAACCAACTCCGAGTCCCATTCTAAACTTCTGAATTGGACCTTTTCCGAAATCAATGAGCTTAAAATAAAAAATTGGGCCATGCAAAGTAAGATTGAGGAAATGGGTGTGAAGATTGCGGATTTGGGTAAGAAAGATGCGGTGCACAGAAACAGGACCACCGATAATGATGTTGCGGGTTTAAGGATTAACATCAGAACCATTGCAAAACAGAACAATCGAATAACAAGACACAATGCTATAATAATCAATGCAATGATCGAAAAGCTTGATAAAGCCCAGCAGGGTTCCTTGGTGGTTGATCTTGAAGACACTGAAGATAAAAGCTAGGAAACGGATGGAGGCATTTCTAGAAGAACCCATGCTAATTTGAAAGGAAAGGCCCCCTTAACCCCGAAAATGGTCCAAACTTTCAAAAAGGGGGTTACTGATATGCAGGTTTTGGAGGTAGAGACAGAGACGTTTCTTAGGTCTCTGAAGTAATTCTGGGTTCTTATTTGCTATCCTTTTGTTTCTGACCCTCCTGGTCTTTTTTGCGTGCTTGCTGCTGGTTTTTTTTTGGCAGCTGTATTTTTTTGGTGGACCTTTGGTGGTCTCTTCTCTATTTTGTAAACTTTATGGTTTCGGGTCCCTGTAAAACCCGTTTTACCCTTTTATCAAAAACAAATGGCATGTTATGTCTATGGAAAGTGTTTTGAAGAAAATATTAGTGTAAAGAAGCTATGTTGAAAGTAAAATTATTTGAAAATCTTGAATGCTTTTCTTACGTAAAGTCACTAATAATTGGTTTCCAAGTATGGAAGATTTTCTAAGAAATTTCAATATATAGAGAATGATGGTTATACAAAAATAGTACCTAATATATTGTTTCTAATCTAACTTGGCAAAGAATTACTATTTATAAATTTTGTAATTAAATTGTTATATTATGATCTGATAACGGTAAATTTTGTTTGAATATGTTTGCCTAGTATCCTATTGAATAGTTTTATCTATTGATTATTTTTGATAGAATGTTTAATTTATTGCTAATCTATGAAATCATAGTCATAATTGTTATTTAGCTATCTCAAAAATTTATTATTATTTTATAGAATTGATAATACATGTTTTACTAGTTTTATTCATCAATTGAGTTGTGAACAAAAATAATTTTGTAATATCGCTTTTATTGTTATGAAAATCTATTTAATTATTTTGTTAAATATTAGAATTAATACCTCCTCTAAATTCATTGGCAATTTGATAAGATAGATGGAATAAGAGACAATATGGAAGGGAATCATGTTTATCGCTTTTACAATCATGTGTCGATTTATTTATCAGCATGGGTTGTGGTTTGTATACTTCTTATCATAACAATTTATTAATTTCATCCTATATTAAGAGGAACACTCATAGTTCAACTTCTATAGCCCATTATATTTACTCATCAAAGTATAGAAAAACAAAATGTGATTTGAACCTAGAGGGTCTATCCTACTGTTAACCAATATTGTTTTGGTTCAATTAAAAGTTTTCAAAATATGAAGCCTATATTCTTATTACACGGGAAATAATATCTTGGATGAGTCTCTGAGGCATAGATCTCACCCTTAGGAATTTTCTTCTAATAGATCTTTTAAATGTTTATTATATCTTTGGTAAAGATGTAATCTCTATGCTACATTTATTCTTCTTTTTATGATTTTTGTTATGATACTTCAAATTTATAATTTCATGAGGTAACTTGACAATCATATATATAATTTTTTATAAATTCTTACAAAATAAAATGTAAAAAAAAAAAAAAAAAAAGTTTGTCAAGTTTTGTGGATGGTATTTATGTTCATGTGTTGTGTCCTTCATCAAATATTTTGTGTAGTATACTATCTGGTAAAAAAATATCCTAGATTGGTTATTGTTGTTATGACACCCATGGAGGTGTGGTTAGGTAAGAAGCATTCAAAGATACATCTAAGTGTATTTTTCTCTGAGGCATATTCACATGTGCCACCAAATGAGAAGAGTTCTAAGTTTGATAACAAGACAATTAAGTGTATCTTCATCAAGTACATGATGTTGATGTCAACTGGTGTAAGATTTAGGATCTTGTGCCTAAGAATATTCTCTTTTAAAATGTGTGATATTTGGATAGTCAAAGCCTTTTTCTATTGTCATGCAACCTATTAAGTAGGAAAAGTGATTCTAGATTCCATTAGATTAACTAAGACTATCTCTTTTTCACATGACTCCACATTCAAGAATAAACCAACTAGGATTTGACATGCTCAACTTTCTACCACAAAGGAGAGCCAACCTCCTAGGTTTTATGTTGATTTGACTTCCGAGGATGATAAATTTTATGTGTGATTTGACAAGCATATTTAACATCTAGCCCTATATCTATAAGCATAATTTAACAAACAAAAATTCAAAAAATTATAAAAAAAATTCAAACTTTAGATTAAGACATAGAGAGGAATTTGTGACAAAAATTTGAGCTTGAATTGGCTGGTCTAAGGTGTAATGCACCCTAGAGTAAACTTGCTCTTTTTTGGGTCTAAAAACTCTAAATTATAGATTAAGATCTACACTTTGTTTCTTGAGATTGACATGTGCTAAAATCTTTCGATCTGACCCACACACATGAATATAGGGCAAATTATTGTCTTGTATAGGGACTTGCCTAAGTCAAAAATTCATGTTGGTATTTACACCTCCATGTACAATGATTGAGGATGATCAATAGGGAATGCCCTAAGTTGGATAGAGGATAAAACAATAATAATTTATTGAAATTGATAAATGAGAGATGATAATGTTACATTGATGTCGAAACCCTTGAAGGAGATATTCCACCCACAAATTGATTGATGGAATTTCAAAAGTTTAGATCACACAAGAAATATATTTTTGAAGCTAGCATGCAGAGGATAAGTCAATACATCTTCATGATTTGGCATGATGATCATAATAGCTCCTTGCATATAAATTGATTCATTCTTCTTGATATCTTGCAAACTTGAACTTGATTGATGAAAGTGATGTGATAACACTCCTAACTCTACATTTGACTAATTTTAGGATCTCTAATTTTCTCTCCAAACTTGCTATGTGTGCTTCTAGTTCTCATTAATACTTCAAATTGTGAGCATGATCATAACCTCAGATAAACCTACCAAATATAAACTAAATAAAAAAAGATGTGGAATGTCAGCCCTTTCTCAACCCCTTAGTTGAAATATGCTTTTAAATAGATTCTATTCATGAAGATTAACGAAAATGGATGAAAATGTAAGATAAAATGGATACAAAGCTAAAATGGATGTAAATTGATGAAATTGAGTACAAAAATGTGCAACATAACTTTTCTAAAATGCAAGTGGATCAATTTCTCATAGAAATGCACTGTTTATAGGAGAAATGTTTGAATCAATGATTAGGATTAATTTGATCAATCAATGGATCAGAAGAAATGAGAGGTGAAGGCATGGATCAAGGATTCTCATTAATGGATGCGAATGCAAGTTGACAAGGATCAAGGATTTAATCAATGGCTCTCATTGATTCAAAGAAGTACACTTCCTAACAAATAGGAAGTTGTTAGAAGATATTTCTCATTTTGGAGGAGTGTAAATGGAGAAATATTCCATGGGAATATTCCCTTGCATGCGGGAGGTCGAGATAAATTATCCAATTAAGTAATTTAAGAAATTACTTTATTGTGCAAGATGAAGGAAATTGGGGATTTTTATTAAATTATTAACTTATTTAAATAAAGGGGGGTAATGACATTTAATTAACATTATAATTATTTAGTAAAATTAAAAGGCTTAAGGGGTTTAATTTAAATAATTCACATTATTCAATTAAACATGATGAAAATTAGTGTGAATGGGGGTGAATTGACCTAATAAAATCAATTATCAAATTAATAGACCAAAATGATAAATTTAATTAAACGGTTGAAAAGAGGCAATTCAAGATGAAATGGTGTTAGTAATCAAATTCAGATGTACAATATTGATCAACACAATTTTAAGTGTCTTTATTTTTTTCCTCTTTGAAGTGAGGTACCTATTACATTGGTTCAAAGATTGATGGTTTTTGGATTAATATTGCTTCTCAGATCAAAAATATAAAAATTGATGATGTTTAGATGCCCCACTACAACCCCAATGAAAGGAATTAAGTTGATGCCCTACCCTCCTCGAGAGATTGGGTGAAAATTTTAATTTTCGAGTCAAGATCATGACAAAGGTGCAAGATAGTTCAACTTAAAAAGGATGAAAGATACTTCTTTAGAAAGATGAGATATTTGATGTAAAAAATTGTTATGATGTATAGACGGTCATTAGCCATGGGTAGCCTAATGTATATGTTGATATATCACACAAATTTGATACTTGGATAGAATTTTTAGTAAAGATAGAAGAATAAAGGGTTGATGCAAGAAGTTGGGTCCACAAAAAGCACAAAAACTAGAAGTGTTTTTGTTGTTTTTTCAGAATTTTTCACACTTGGACTTAAAATTTGAGGCACTTACACAATGAATCCTAAAAAAAGTCAGTAATATGAAATTTATAATTTTCAATCTAATTTCCAAATGTGTAATTTATTCAAATACCGAGATGATAGAAATTAAAATTTGATAGGGATGTATAAAAACTACTTTTTAAAAGTCCCTATTTTTTTACCATACCAAGCACATGTACAAACACCACTTTTTGACCCCAATAAAAGTATTTTTGCCAATTCCTTTTAGGGAAAGAGAGCTAACAACATGAAGATTGATGAACAATATTTTTTATTTTTTATTTTTAATATTTTTTTCTATTCAATTTTTATTGGCCTTAATTGCTGTTTTTAAAAATCAACGTGTACAGACAACATAATTGGACCTAAAATAAACATTTTTTGAATATTTTTTTTCATTGTGCAAATAATTGTCTGAAGATTGATGCCATATAATTTATTTTACAAGAAACATAACCAAAAAAAGTTATTAAAAAATGAAAAAAGCCTAATATTTCAAGTTTAAGGACTAGTTTGCTTAGAAATTAATTAAAAAATAACAAATATAATCCAATCTTAATAAAAATTATATATATTGAAACTAGACATCATGTTATCTAATGGGTTTTAATTTTATAGATTGATTTAGAAAAAATGTCTTTCAACCATATGTACAAAGTTGGAAATTCTTCGTTAATCTACCTTAGTTTTTTAGTTGCAGGTCAAAGGCTAAGGATCAAATTTCCAAGCATTTCACGAGCCTCAAACCAAGGCTGCATGTGAGTTTTGGATTCCACTTTTAAATAAAATGTGTACACGATATTTAAACAAAACATGTACTCGTTATATATTTACCTGTTGAGTAAAAGGAATGTGTATGCATTATATAATGCGTGCACTTTCCTAGAATAGAATGCACACACATTTATAAAACACGTACACATTTTTGATATATCCATTTACTCCCAATTGGAAAAATATTGATAGAGCACATTTTTTTTGTCACTTCCTTTTCTGGAGTATGATCCGAAAGCACCATTTTATGTGTTTTTTATTGCAATTTTGTCTTGTCCAGGGTATATTCTATTCAAATTGTTGGAAGAGAGACAAGTTCAGGTTGAATTTTCTAAAGTGGAATCAAGTACAAGAAAATTTTACAAGAATATTTTGAAAAGAGAACTTTTGGATGTATTCATGATGTTTTTGTACTTCAAAGTTTATAGAAAAAAAGATCTTCATAGTACATAATTTTGTTTGAATATTTGAAGGAGATGGAAATTTGAAAATAGGTTCAGAATAATTTTTTTTTTATCAAAGAGGGTTTGGTAACCATGGGATCAAAGAAAACGTAAAGAAAAAGATGTAGAAAGTTAATGACGCTAGAAGAAATTCAAGCAAATAAAGAAATGGAGGCAAAAAGACAAATTGGAAGCATCTAGTTCCATAAATGTTGAAGAGGAAACCATGAAGGATGAAATGAATGTAGATGATGAAAATGTGGAGATGGTGAATATGGAAGGAAATGCAATTATGGAGAAAAACCCAACTATGCCTTCAACTTCAACTTTGAATGATATGGAAATAACACCTATGCAAACAACTTCAGGTATGTCTTCAAATCCACCTGAGCCTAATGATATGGAAAATGCACCTATTCAAACAATCTATCCAGGTATGTATTCAAACCCAAGTCTTGATAATATTGATCTTAGTATTTTAGATGAAGTTGGATACACCATTGATGGTATCAATAATTCTAGGGTTGAAACAATGCAAAAACAAAAAAAATGATGAAATATCTTATAAGAATGCAAATGAGAATGAAACCACTCATATTGATGAAAATGAGAATGAAACCCCTTGTATGTTTGAAAATGAAAATGAAAGCCCTTGCATGAATTAAAATGAAGCCCCTTGTATGGATGAAGATGAAAATGTTTTTTTTTACAATTGAAAAAGATGTGGTAGATAACCTTTGTGGTAAAGTTTCTTAGAGACAAATGAGAACTTATGGAAATAGAATATATAGAATTTCTTTTATTAAAAAAATTAGGATTTCAATGTCAACTCATGCTGCAATTGATGAGAATGTTGAAAATGAGAAATGTATGAAAAAATTAGGTATTTTGGTAAAACCAAAAAAGAAGATGATTTAGTAGAAAAATTCATATCTAGTGTTGCTAATGCTATTGATTTTATAGGTAAGAAATGTCGATCTAAAGATAAGAATGCAACTCTTCATGCAATAACAACTGTTCTAGTTAATAAAGAAAATTCAAATAAAAGAATGTTAAGGAAGAAATTAGTAAATGTATAAAAGTAAATCCTAAAACTTTGATAAGAGCTGCTAAAATAAGAGAAATTATTGAAAATGATCGAATTAATCAATGTTGGAGTTTTAGTGGTAGACTCCCAAGATCAGACATGAAATTAAATATTTAATCAAAAAATTTTTGCATGATAATACAAGAGTATCACCTAACATTAGAGATGTCTTAAAATTAAGGGTGGGTTCCAAAATTTGTGAGCCTCATCCAAAGCATCTCTTAGATATGACTCAAGCTGAATTATATAAAATAAATTAGATGATTCAACCTTACCATTTAATATTAGCATAAGTCAAAGATCATTCAAAAATTGTAAACCTTAATATGTTAGAATTAATAAACAACAAATATCTTGTTGTTGTAAGACTCGTGTACAATTTCGTTATTATTATCATATTTTTTGATAGATACGATGCACTTTGCATGCTAACCAAATTATGCAAGACAATTGTGGTGTTAAAATGCCACCTAAAACAATCAAATATTTTATAGAAGGTTGGTTTTGTGAACCCTCTAATTGAAACTTTCATCCCCCTAAGTCACTCTCTCAACACCCCTTAAGCCATCCTCGTAGGATCCCTTAAGCCATATCCACATATTTATGAACCCTTAATCCATCCACTTGCATCCCCTTAATTCACTCTCTCAACACCCCTTAAGCCATCCTCTTAGGACCCCTTAAGACATATCCACATATATCAACCCTTAATCCATCCACTTGCATCCCCTTAAGCCACTCTCTCAACACCCCTTAAGCCATCCTCTTAGGACCCCTTAATCTATATGGGTTAATGGTTTAGGGTTTATCTCCTAGGCTTTAGGTCCTATGGTTTAGGGTTTAGGCTTTTTAGGGTTCATAAGATTCTTAGAATAACAAATATATATGGGTTAATGGTTTAGGGTTCATCTCCTAGGATTTAGGTCCTATGGTTTAGGGTTTAGGGTTTCTAGGGTTCATGAGATGCTTATAATAACAAATATATATGGGTTAATGGTTTAGGGTTCATCTCCCAGACTTTAGGTCATATGGTTTAGGGTTTAAGGTTTGTAGGGTTCATGAGATTCTTAGAATAAAAAATATATATGGGTTAATGGCCTAGGGTTCATCTCCTAGGCTTTAGGTCCTATAGTTTAGGGTTTAGGGCTTCTAGGGTTCATGAGATGCTTAGAATAACAAATCTATATGGGTTAATGGTTTAGGGTTCATCTCCTAGGCTTTATGTCCTATGGTTTATTGTTTCTAGGGTTCATGAGATGCTTATAATAACAAATATATATGGGTTAATGGTTTAGGGTTCATCTCTTAGGCTATAGGTCATATTGTTTAGGGTTTAGGGTTTGTAGGGTTCATGAGATACTTACAATAACAAATCTATATGAGGTATGTGCAGGATCATCATGGAAAAAATAGGCCCTTAAGTGGCAATGAAAATTCAGAAAATTCGAGTTAGGCAACTTGATGTAAAAATTTGAATAAGTTATCTATATTATTTCAAAAATATTTAACAATAGAATATGTAGAAAATTGAATGTAGTTTCTAAACTACTAGGTTTATTTAAAAAAAAAACAAATCTATTTGGTGAAAATTTGAAATTTCAATGCAGTAGTACTTAAATTTCAGGGAAAAAATAAGAAATAGGTGTTTGTCTGACCACCCTAACCACAAGAAAATGATAAAAAAAAAATATATAAGATTTTGGATATAAGTAGAGGACTCATGTCCCGATGTGATGCATATTGTTTTTGTAATTTTTCTCCAAATAAATATTTAATTATGATTTTTTTATTACAACTTTTCAAAAATATAAAAACTCGTATGTCTAACCACCTTAACGTGGTCAAAACTTCATGAAATTCATTTTTTTTTTTTTAGTCCTATAGTATGTGAAGCATAGAATGTGCCACATGTTTTAGATTCAAAAAATGTGATACCATTTGAAAGCTATAGATATTTTTCAATCAGCCTATCAAATAGGACTTTAGTTGTAATTCAAATGGAAAATGAATAATAATTATTTATTAAATTCAAAGTAAAGAATAATTTATTTTGGCGGAAATCTCAGAATCTCCTTTAAAAACCCTTTTCATTTTATCAAATTTGGGTAAAACAAAGGTTGTCAGCCACATAGGCCATCATATAACTTACATATCGCCACTTTTTGGCCCATCATGATCCTGCACATACCCTATGATTTAATGGTTTAGGGTTCATCTCATAGGCTTTAGGTCCTATAGTTTAGGTTTTAGGTCTTCTAGAGTTCATGAGATTCTTAGAATAACAAATATATATGGGTTAATGGTTTAGGGTTAATCTCCAAGGCTTTAGGTCATATGGTTTAGGGCTTATGGTTTCTAGGATTCATGGGATGCTTAGAAGAACAAATCTATATGGGTTAATGGTTTAAGGTTCTTCTCCTAGGCTTTAGGTCCTATTGTTTATGGTTTAGGGTTTCCAAGGTTCATGAGATGCTTAGAATAACAAATCTATATGGCTTAATGGTTTAAGGTTCATCTACTATGCTTTAGGTCCTATTCTTTATGGTTTAGGGTTTCTAGGGTTCATGAGATGCTTAGAATAACAAATCTATATGGGTTAATTGTCTAGGGTTCATCTCATAGGATTTAGGTCATATGGTTTAGGGTTTAATGTTTCTAGGGTTCATGAGATGCTTAGAATAACAAATCTATATGGGTTAATAGTTTAAGGTTCATCTCCTTGGCTTTAGGTCCTATTTTTTATGGTTTTGAGTTTCTAGGGTTCATGAGATGCTTATAATAACAGATCTATATGGGTTAATGGTATATGGTTCATCTCCTAGGCTTTAGGCCATATGGTTTAGGGTTTAGGGCTTCTAGGGTTCATGATATGCTTAGAATAACAAATCTTTATGGGTTCATTGTTTAAGGTTCATCTCCTAGGCTTTAGGTCATATTTTCTATTGTTTAAGGTTTCTAGGGTTCATGAGATGCTTAGAATAACATATATATATTGGTTAATGGTTTAGGGTTCATCTCCTAGGCTTTTAGTCATATGGTTTAGGGTTTAGGGTTTTTAGGGTTCATGAGATGCTTAGAATAACAAATCTATATGGATTAATGGTTTAAGGTTCATCTCTTTGGCTTTAGGTCCTATTTAACAAGTGGAATTGATAGTACACTCTATGGAAAAAGTTATTTATATTTAAAGTTTTTTCGTTACTTAATTGGTAAAAATAAAAAATATTATATTTAAAGGTTTGTCTCCTATTTAATTACTAGTTGGTAAAACTAAAAAGTTTATTATAGTTAAAGGTTTTTCTCTTAGTTAATTACTAGTTGGTAAAACTAAAAATTTATTTATATTTAAAGATTTATCTCTTACTTATTTACTAGTTGGTAAAACTAAAAGTAATAGTAAACGAAAAACAATTAACTAATAATAATAGTAAACATATATTATCTCATGAATAATGATGTTAATATTATTCAAAGTAAATTTAGAATTAGTAATATTAGTAAATATATAATTAAGGTAGTATTAAAAGTAAAATTTGTATTACTATCTTTAGTGTTACACAAGTAAAGATAATATTAAATATAATATTGAGTTACATTAATATTAAATTTGGTACTTAATTAGGGCGGTCTTAAGAAAAAAAATATTAATATAGATTATTAAAATTAATGTTATTATAAACATTATTTATGTTTTTCAGAAGAGAAATATAGTTGTGTTTTTCCCTTGCGTGAAAATATTGGGCATGACATTTGGTATTGGAGCCTAGGTTCAAACATAGGGATCTTTGGGAGAATTTTGGGTCTAGACTAGTATTGTCTTTTGTTGTGCTATGTGAAGCAATGTTTTATAACTTTCTTGTGTCGAGTGATAGTGAAAAGCTAATTACTTGTGATATGTTAACTTAATTTTAATACCGTTGAGTGATATTTCTATAAGGAATAACCTTTCTGAAAATAAGACACTAATGGATCTCCTACACCCCCTAGTTGGACCAAATCATGATTCTTCAATTAAACTGGGTTGACAATAAAAAAGTTTCCCAAGAATGATGCAATATGGTTGCTTCATTATTCCTTACTATTAAGGAATTTGGGAAGTAATGAAAATGTTGGAAGTGGTTATTTAAGAAGTGGTTAATACCTAGTAGGTTCCTTAGGTCATTTAAGAACCAAGGATTGGAAAACCATCTTAATTAGTTAATAAATGGTTGCAAGATGATATATATCGATTATGACCATCCGATTTCCTTCTAGAATCTACTTTGTCATCTAATTTGATAAAATAGTGTGAATAACCTTGGTTTTGCTGGAGATTTTAAGTTTTTGAAAAATAAAATGGCATTTGGTTCCTTGCCTCGTCACTTTCTATTGCATCTATGCCTTAGGGCTGGGTTTAGGGTTTTGGTTCAAATCCCTCTCTACAAATTTCATAAGTATTTTGCCCTTGGCATTTTATTCCTTCATTGACTTGCTATACTTGGTTGTAGGTCTTTTCAGTCATGACTTAATTCATCAAAAACATATCATCCTCGGCCCCTTCATCTAGGTTTGTTAGTCATCAAGTGTTGTATCAATGCTTTAATTGTCCTAAGTCGAGAATTTTTTTTTCCTATTAAAATTAAATAGTACTTACGTTCTTTAATCCCAAGGGTCTTGGTCCCGTCGACCTAATTGACTCCCCTTTTAAGACTAACCTTTTTCATGTGTGCATAATTACTGATGATTGGATCTGAAGATTTGATCCTAGCCATTTCCCACTAGCCCCATAGGATTTAAATAACAATATAAGAAAATAAGTGAGGTCAATAGGCTAATGATGCATGTCCAAATCAAAGTCATCGGGCCCAGTCTCAACTTATATATCTGGAATTATAAGCTTTTAAGATGACGAATGAGATATAGTGTTGAGATTTTATCTCAACCGTTCCCCGCTAGCCCCATAGGAATAAAATAATGCTTTATGAAAAATTAGTGGGGATAGTGGGTGATTGACACATGGATTTTTATACCATCGCTTGGAAAGATGGCAAGCCCCGCGGAATGAACAACTCAACACTCCTAGTTGGTGATGCATGATGATTGTTAGGATTAAAGATGACTAATAAAATTAAGTGTATACGTGGTAGCTTTCTGAGGTGGCATCATCATTTTTCAAGCACAAATTTGTAAAAACTAGAAGTGATGCCAAAGGATCATAAACGATGGTGTTTCAAATCCAAAAATATTGACAACCCAGATTCAAAGCTTAGAGAATAAGTTGTGAGATCTCTCGCTCAAGGATTTCCTTAATCATTAATGGTTTCATGCTCCTGATTTTTCTACTTAATGTGGATTTATTGCTGCTTTATCTCACCATTTGCAACCATGAAGAATTGACAAGTGTCAACCCAAGAGGAAGGATGTGAGTCTTGGGTTTTGAACTATAGAGGTATTGAATTTTTTATCCTAGGTAAGTTTATTTTCATATTAGCTCTATTTGAGTCATGCATTTGTTGCTTTAAGAGTTTCATATTTCTAGGATAGTAAGAGTTTTGATTGTATATAATTGTCACTGAGGCTAGTAGTTGTTTGGGTTTGAGGGTTTTCTTTCCTACAAGTTCAAATCAAGAGCTTAGTCCAGTTAATCTTCTCATAATTAAGATTTACTATTCCTTACCCTATGTCCTAAAAGAATGAGTAAGCCCATTGTGTCTCTTGGCGTAGTCTGAAGGTCTAGGAGAGTCAATTTTCTTGATTCCTAGGATGATGTGTGTGAAACTAAACTTGGAATACAAGGAGCTCTTGTAACACCAAGGGAGGAGAAGAATTTAAGGAGCCAGGTTGTTTTAGAAGAATTGATCAAAGTTAAGAAGGAATTAGTTAAGCCCAAGGAGAAAGGAAAGAAGAAGAATAAGTATCATAAGGCTTATTTGAGGAGGCACAACTCCCCCATTGAGGTTTTTGATAGCCCTTCAAGTGATGGAGGAGATACTGATCCAGAGTATAGTCGTTATCCTCTTTCTTTGGTGCCATATGAGGATTCTGATGAGCGAGAGGTAGTTGATTCTCTAGTTTCAACATGAACACGAAGAGAGCAGCCATACTCTGATGCTGATGACACCATTTCCACTACAAAAAACTCATCTTCTTCAACATGTATATGGTTTTTTGTCTTTGGTGTTGACATGGAAATCTTTTTGGCTGCTATGATAGAGAGGTATTGGACTCTATGTTTTCGATGGAAAATATGCCTTTTTTGGTTAGTATATAAGTTATTTCCAAGGGTGGTGTTGGTGAATTATTTTGGTCGACATGAAGAAGGGATTTTGGTACTACTATATCAACGAATGACACCTTTTGGAAGGCTGGCTAGTTTGTTTCAATCGAGTGCGTGAAGTTTTGTCTTTTTTCTTTCCCCTATTTTGAAATGATTAAATGTAACCATCTGGGTGGTATCTTAACCTAAAATGAAATGTGTACTAAATGAAATTTAATTGAAATGGTAATTTATCCTGAATCTTGTTTCTACCATTCTACTATAAATGGGATATCGGGTCTAGTTACTAGTGTTAGAGTTTTGGGTCTCATAATGGTCTAAGTCAAAAAACTAATCTCATGAAAGAGAAAATTGTAAATTCATGCACAAATGAATAGGTTAGTAAGGATTCTAGGGTAGGAGTTGGTTTGTAATGACCTCAAATAGTTTTACAGTGCTGAAGTTTATAAATGAAAATTTTAGTATCAAAGCACATCCTCTCCTATGTAATTTTTTTCTTGATTATAAATGAAAAAGGTTGATGATATTTTCATTTGTCTTCAATTGTTTTATGTGAATGAGTGACTTTATTTCTGCTTCAATTTGAAGGGTCAATTAAATTCTAAAGTGAGGTCATAGATTTGAAAGGAAAGAGCATAGGATTGATAATAAGTTGTGTTTTGGGACAATGAGTTGAATATTGTAATGCAATATTGCAATAGTCTATAATTACTAATTCAAATTGCTAAGGTATTATTGGTTATTATGAAATATGAATCCATTACCCCAAGACAAGGTACTAGTCATTTCATTTGGTTATCCTAAAGATAAATAAGTTACTTATGCACTTGACTAAGGGGTTGAAATCAGAATGAAAATAATCTAAAACACCTCCAATTATAGTGTACCAATCTAAAGTACCATGTTATTCTTTGCAATAGATAGTAATTTGTTTAAAGGTCAGCCAAATATTTAATGAATATTATCTATTTGCACTCTATAATAATTTATCTATATGTATAAATATTCTTGATCAAATGAATATCATACAAACATAATAGGGATTACCCTCTCAGGTTTCATAGAGCCCAAAGAGTAGAAGTAAGGGCCTCAGAATCCTTACCCGTATTGATTATTAGGTTCTAGAATATTCATAGGTAAGTTATAATATTACGTTTGGTTCTAAAAAATAACCAACAAAAATGGTGACTCTACTAGGGAGAACTTTGAATCCCCAGTTGAAGGCTATCATATTACAAAGTCAAGAATTTGGTGAATCTGAACATCTAGTTTAGATATTGAGAAGTTTTTAGACCTAGAGGTGGTTGTGTTGCTGCAAATTTAAATGAATTTATGTGTGAATCTGCTATGGGAGAAGACCCATAATGAAATTTATCTTTGAAATTTTTTCATACTGCTTGAAGTTTAATCCTCTATGAAGAGAGTTGGTGACCTAAAGAACCTACTGAAGATTTCAAGAGTGTTTAAGATCTACAAATATTTCCAGTCAAGAAGATGAATTTGCAATAGCTACAATGCATCCATGTATTTTTCACTCTTGGTTTTCATGGAGGATAAATTTGTGTGTGAAAACCATATTTGAAATCTTGAATAATTTTTATTCCCAATTAACTCAATTGAGCACTAGTGTAGGGAGGGTTGGTAGTCATTTTACATACTTTTAAGGTGCAATTTGTAATATTTGTATTGGGTTGAAGAAGTATGCTTATTTTCCACTTAGAAAGCCTTAAAGCATGAATGTGTTTGAGCTATATATTTTAAAATCATGATTAAGTTACAGAATGAGGCATTAGACAATCAATTATGAAGTTTATTTTTAACGATTGAATAAGGATAAAAGAGAAATGTATCATTCCCTAGTATCTCCTTATGGAACATCAAGTAAAATAATGTAGGGAATGAAACCTTTGTCATGCCATCAAAGGAAATTCTCTATTGAGAGATATAAGTCATTGAGTTTTAGTGGTATTAAAGGCTTCCCTAACAAAATTCCTAATGATATTAGCAAACATTTTCCTAAATTTATAGAGAAAAGTTTTGAGTCAACTTCTAAACATTTGAATGCATTCATGGATTTGATGGGATATTTTGAGGTAGATCATGAGGATGTTGTCATGAAGTTTTTTTTTCAGTCTCTAAAAGAAGATGTTAGAGACTGGTTTTCATATTTATCAGTATGTTCTATAGCTTCATGGAATGAATTCATGATAAAATTTGTGGAACAATTTGGTGAAAGGGTCAGTCCAAATACTATAAGAATTTTTTTTATGGAAATCCAAAAGGATGAAGAGGAGTGGGTCCTTGCTTTTAACCTTACATTTCTAAATGAAGTAAGAGATATTCCTAAACACATGAGACCTAGTGATGTAGAATTTTTAATTTTGTATTTAGGAGTATTTGATAATGAAGTGGTTTATTTGATAAGATATAAGGAGCCCAAAACATTACATCAGGCATATCACATTGCTATGGATATTGAAAATACTATTAAATATTCAATGATAATGAGATATATCGCTCCAAGTGTTTGTTGTCCCAATATGCATCATATCAATGGGATAAATAAGGATGAAAGGGATGATAAATTTGATGATTATTTTGATACCTTATCTTGTTTAGCCTCACAACATGTTAACCATGGACAAATTCAAGATTGACTTTGACAAAGTTTAAGTAATGATGATCAGATGTTGTTTGTTCAAAGACTATCTAGCAAGGAAAGAAAGGATGGGGCATTACCATATGAATTGTTAGCAAGGTTCTTGGATGCCTTGTTAGAAATCTCTAAGAGCTTGAGACCTGACAATTCTGTATGTATTGACCTATTTTGTGACATTTATGAGACATGGCTTAGTACCTTGCCCAAGGAATTGAAACCTCCGGATTTTGATTAGATAATTTGTTGCGTCAAAATTGTTGAAGATGCTAAGTGTGACTATATACAAAAAATGAGGTCTAAAAATGACATTGGTGCTCACCCTATTGTCAAAGATCAAGGGTTTATCTAGGTGATGGATAGGGATGTTTCAGAAGATAAATATATGTCTAGTGGTGTAGATGATGACATTGTTATACTTGCAAGTATTGTTGATGTACCTTTGAAGGTTGATAATCAAGATAATGAAAATGATAATTCTAATTATTCTCCTAGGGAATATGAATTTTTTTTGTGAGAATGACTCGAAGGCATCATTCTTGTCTAAACGGTGTAACAATATCAATACTCATTAGGTATTTCCCTCAATAGTGAATGAACAAATTTCATGTGATGGATTCTTGGAATGCAATTTAGTTGCATCAGAATTGGAATGTCCTAGAAATTTGGTTGATGATGAATTTCAAGATAATAATGTTTGTATTTAGTGTCTTGAGATTGAGTTCATTACAAAAAATGATGGGATTTGCAATGCTAGCTAGCAAGTTCATGTTCTTGGTTGTTTGTATGAAACAAAAAGGGGATGTCTAGATTTTGTAGTAGAGATGGACATGATGGTTTTGAACAAAGATTTTTTTGAACAAAAGAGTGAAGAAACTTGCTTGCTTGAAAATAAGAAATGTTCAAGTTGCAATGAGTCATACAGATGTGAGTCAGTAAACCTATTAATTGATGGTGCACTTGAATACCTTGTTGTTGATCACATCAATCCCGAGTTATTTAATGTATTCTTTCATGAATTTTGTTTCAAGTTGAGCAACGATTGGAAGGGAGGATTGGTGTATGCTAATGAACCTAAAAAAAAAGTATTCTTTGATGCGTAGGATGGTATGGATAGTAATATTTGTAGGCATGACCCTAATTTGAATGAAAGCAAGAAATTTACAGCATTTGATGAATCAATTTCCAAATGAGCTAGAGCATATGGAAGCATAACTAGTTTATACTTCTTTGAGGAATGTGAACACCAATTTGAAAAGAAGAATGTACATGAATATTTCTTATTGATCACACAAAGTGAATGTGTGTTTTGCGTGGGGCATAAACCAAATGATAGTGAACCTAGAGTACTAGAATCCTAAAAGGGGTGTGTATGAGGGATTTATGTTTAACAAGAAAGATAAATTTGATATTAGCTTATATGATAACAATGATTAGATGGATTACGAGTGTTTCACTTTCCCTATCTAGTTGGATGGGAATTTGGTGGAATATGGTTGTAAGTTGAGTCAAATAGGATGCTACACTGATCATGTGTTCCATTTAATGCTTGATTACAATTTTCTATTGGACATGAATGATAATGATAATAATAAGTTTAGACACATGTCCATAGTGGTTGATTTTAGTGACTGCAACATGATCAGTAGGTGGGTAATTCCTGAGAATATTTTAAGCCTTGGCATGTTACAAATAGAGGAAAATAAGGTTTTTAACATTGGAAAATTCCAATCCTAAGTTTTCGGGCCTGGTGGCCAATAAATAAGGTTGAAGCCTGGTAGAGTTGCAAAATGTAGATTGAAATATTGCACATCAGAAGAGGCTTCAATGAAGACAGATATTGGATCTCTTGGTTAAGTATTGTCACATTTAAATATTGTACATATGTTGTTCGCTTTGGTCTAGTTTTCTTGCCTAGTCTGGGATGCTCCTTGGTTTTTTGTTTCTCTGTGTTGATTTGCTTCAACCATGAGATCTGAATTCTCACCATAACTGCCAACAGTATGCATCCCCAAGTAGGAGCCATTGGTGGAGCTTTCAAATTTTTGAAAAAAAATTTGCATTTAGTTCCTTTCCTTGTCACTTTCTATTGCATCAATTCCTTAGGGTTGGGGTTAGGGTTTTGATTCAAAAGCCATTACTTTAAATTGCATAAGTATTTTACCCTTGGCATTTTATTCCTTCATTGACATGCTATACATGGTTGTTGGTCTTTTGAGTCATGACTTAAGTCATTAGAAACGTATCATCACCGACCGCTTGGTCTAGGTTTGTCATCCATTGAGTGTTGTATCAGTACTTTAATTTTTGCTAAGTCGAGTGAAATGTTTTGATATTAAATTAACTTAGCACTTAAGTTATTTAATCCCAAGGGTCTTGGTCCTGTCAACCTAGCCAAGTCCATTTTAAGAAGAATATTTTTTGTATGTGAAAAATTGCTGATGGTTTGGTCTAAAGTTTGATCCTAGTCATTCCATGCCATCCCTACATGATTTAAATAATGATATAAGAAAAGCAACAGGGTCGGTGGGCTGATGACATGTGTCTAGATTGAAGGTGTGGGTCCCGGTCTCCACTTATATATCTAGCATCATAAGGTTTTAAGTCAATGGTCAAGATCCATTGTTGAGATTTAATCTCAATTCTTCTCTGCCAGTCCCACAGGATTAAAATAATGCTTTGTGAAATGTAGCGGGGCTAGCCGGTGACTGACATATGGATTTTTCTCCCAACACTTGGAAAGATGGTGGGTCCTATAGAATGAATGAGTTAGCACTCTAGGGTGGTGACACATGACGATTTTCAAGATTAAATATGACTAGTGAAATTAAGGGTACACGTGGTAGCTTTCTGAGGTGGCATCATCATTTTGAGGCACCAAGTTGTAAAAGCTAGAAGTGATGCTTGAGGATCACCATTGATGGTGTTTCAAATCTAGAAAGATTAAAGACCTAGACTCAAAGTTGAGTGGATGAGTTGTCAGCTCGCTCGCACGAGCCTTTCCTTGACCATTAATGGTTTCATGCTCTTAATTTTTCCACTTAATGCAGATTGCCTATTGCTTTACCTCACAATTTGTAGCCATCGAGAATTGAGAAGTGTGAGTCAGAGAGGAAATGTGTGAGTCTTTTGTTTTGAATTATAGAGGTATTGAAGTGTTTATCCTAGGTAATTTGATTTTCATATGGGATCTATTTGAGTCATGCATTTGTTGGTTTAAGAGTTTTGATTGTCTGTAATTTTCACTAAGGCTAGTAGATTTTTTTTGGTTTTGAGGGTTTTCTTTCCTACAAGTTCAATTAGAGAGCTTAGGTTGATGAGCCTTATTGTAATTAAGATTTTCTAGTCCTTACCTTATATCCTAAAAAATGCGTAAGCCTACTATGTCTCTTAGCCCGGTCCAATAGTCTAGGAGACTCAATCTTCTTGAGTCTAGGACAATGCTTGTGAAACTGAACTTGGCAGATAAGGAGATCCTATAATAGCAAGGGAGGAAAAGAAAGATTGCAAGAAAATTAATAAGGTGGTGTCAAAAGCTCCCATAATTTGAGGAGTTAGGTTGTCTCAAAAGAATTTATCAAAGTTAAGAAGAAGGAATCAGTTAAGCTTGGTGGGAAAGAAAAGAAGAAGAATAAGTATGATAAGGCTTTTCTAGGGAATCACAAGTCCCCCATTGAGGTTTTTGACACCCCTTTGGGTGATCGAGGAGATATTGATCAAAATTGTGGTGGTTACCTTCTTTCTCTGGTGTCATATGAGGATTTTTATGAGGGGTAAGTAGTTTCTTCTTAAGTATCAACACAAACATAGAGTGGGCAGGCATACTCTGTGTTGGATGTTGTGGTTGCGTTGTTGATATTTGGTTGTCATTGATGTCAACACTATTAGCATTGATGATGCTAAAGGCTATATATGCGGAGCATATTGAGAAAATTGTAAAAATAATATTACTAGCAGCTAGTGAAGCTAAGAAGGTCAAAATGTTGGAAATTCTTGTACATTGAAGATCAGAAGGTGTTCTTCAAAGTGTTTTTTGCTGAAGCTTTCTAGTATATTGTTAGAAAGTTTCAGAGGTTCACATCAAGATTTGTGGAAGTTATGAAGATCTGTGTTCCTACAATTATTCAGTTTCTGTAGATGTTCTTGGGTGAAGTGGATGAAATTATGGTAATTTCATGTGTTGCACATGTACCTATGACATTCATCGATGAGTCTAGATCGTGCTCTATTCTTGTTGTACATTCACATTGATCGATGTGTTTGTGATCCAAGATTTTTTTAATGTGTGCTCGCATTTTCATGTTCTTAGCTGACATGATGATGTTAGCATGTTGTGGATCCATGAAGATTAATATTTTATTGTTTGGCATGTTTGGAGGTGCATTTTTGGGTCCTCACTATTTTTGGACTGACTTGTGTTGGTGCGCATTGAAATTTATTCATGTATTGAGGTCGACAGTTGTAATTTATTGATTATTTTGTGGTCGATTGAATAGTTGATGTAAATCCATGTAGCATATATATATGTGTTTGTTTTCCTCATTTAGAGGCAATTATCAGTGTTTACAACTAAATTACATGTGTGAATAAAGGTAATATCATTCAGAGTAGAGTGTGGAAGAGTTTGTAGAAGTTTTTGTGTGCCTAACTAGAACTATAATCGGGCTATTGTCGAAGCTATTTTCTCAATTCAACTTCATCAGATGGATTTAATCTGATTATTTTATGTAAGGAAGTGAGCCTTCCCTTTGAGAAGTGTGCTATAGGCAGTGTGCTTGAATGCAGGTGCATTCCCTTTTATTCTTCATTATACTTCTAACAGGGTGTAATCTTGTGGACTAACATCCACCATGATTTTTCCCCTAATAGGGTTTCCACGTATAAAATCTTGGTGTTCATGTGTCTCTGATGTGTTATTAATTTATGCTTGCATTTTTCTTTATCAGATTTGAGATCTAAGGTCGATTAATGTTGTATAAGTTTGATCTTGGTAACAACTGATTCACCCTTATCTTAGTTGTCTATCCTTGGTTTGCCAACAATTGGTATCAAAGTTAGTTCCTCTAAAGAAGCCTGACAGCTTGAGGTGATTCGAGATGGCATCATACAAGAAGGATAGTCCTAAAATTTGATGGTACAAACTACTCTTTATGGAAAGTCAGAATGGAGTGCCATTTGAAGTTCATTGGAGAACCTTTCTAGAAGATGACTCAAAATGCATATAATATTCCTCAGAATGGTCTATCCTCTGAAGATGAGATCAAGCAAGCAAAAGCTAATACCGGGGCAGTAGAAGCATTGTTGAGTGCTTTGAAAGTTTCAAAGATGACAAATGTGTTAGGATTGAAGACTACATACCAGATCTAGAAAAAGTTAGAAACATTGTATGAAGGAGATGCACTAGTGAAGAGTGCTAAGCTACAAAGTCTAAAAGGCAAGTGGGAAGACTTGAAGATGAGTGAAGATGAGAATATCCTATTTTTCTCAAAAGATAAATGAATTGGTGATGAAAATTAGATGTGTTGGTGGAACCTTCTATGATGAAGAAGTTGTGGCTAAGATACTTAGATTTGTGCCTCCCTCCTACAAAAAAAGAGCTCATGCTATTGACGAACTCAGGATAGTGAAAAATATTACAAGAGACATGCTGATTGGAAACTTGTTGCCTTTGAGTTAAGTGAATTTGATGAATCTGCTCCTAAGACTGAATCTGCATTCAAAGCTATAGTACCCAGAAAAATCCAACAAAGATACAATCCGGGTGAGAGTTCCAAAAGGACATTCAAATATGAAGGTGAGATGAAAAAGATTGAAGATGAAGAAAGAGAAGTAGAAGAATTGGAAGCATTAATTACGAAAAGAGAAGGCAAAGGTCATGGTAAGTACAAAGTAAATTTACCTATTAAATGTTTTTCATGCAGTAAAATAGGTCATTTTGCATCTAGATGTCCTGAAAGAGTTTCTAAGTACAAACCTGAGAAGACTAGATTTCAAAGGAAATGTTATTACGCTGAAGAAGGTGTAACTGATGAAGAATCTGATAAAGAAGCTAGAAATGAAGATGAATGGGTATTTATTGCTATCAAAGAAAATGGTCAAGTGTCCGGTAAATCTACTAGCAATGTGAATGTTGAGAAAGATCTTGCAGAAAAAATTGAAGAAAAGGATGAGTGGGTAATTGACAATGGATGCTCACAACATATGACTGGTGACAAAAGCAAGTTTGTAAGCTTGGAAAACTATGATGGTGGTGTTGTAATATTTGGAGACAACCCTTCTGGTGTGATTCGTGGCAAAGGCACTATTAGTTTCAGTGGTAAGCATAATACTAATGATGTTCTTTATGTAGAAGGCTTAAAGAATAACTTGTTGAGTGTTGGAGAAATGGTAGAAAAGGGTTATAATCTTCAATTCAAGGATGGTAAGTGAAGAATAAGGGGAAGTTCTAGAAATATGATTGCTTCAGGTACAAAGACAAAAGGTAATATCTTTCACTTGAGTGCTGCTAGTGAAAGTTGTTTAATTGCTCAAATTGATGTAAGCTAGTTATGGCATATGAGGTTGTGTCATGTGAAATTTGATAACATTGTCAAGATAATCACTACTCAAGCAGTCATAGATATTCTTAAGCTAGTAAATCCTATTGACACTATGTGCAAGGAATGCCAGATGGGAAAGTAGACAAGAAATTATTTTCAGAGAAAATAGTATATCTCTAATGGAGTGCTGGATTTGATACATACTAATCTATGTGGTCCATCCAGAATCAAAATTCTACAAGGTGAAAGTTATTTTATGTTGCTCATTGATGATTATTCTAGAATGATATGGGCTGCTTTCTTAAGAGAAAAACATGAAGCATTAGAAAACTTCAAAAGTTTCAAAGCTATGACAGAGAATGAGATAGGTCAGAAGATCAAATGTCTAAGATCAGATAGAGGTGGTGAATTCACTTCCCAGGAATTCAATTCTTTCTTTGAAGAGCATGGAATCCAAAGACAGTTATCTGCTCCCCAGACCCCTCAAAAAAATGGAGTTGTTGAAAGAAAGAACATAACCATTGTAGACACTACTAGAACCATGATGCTGGAACAAAATGTTCCTCATTTATACTCAAGAGAAGTTGTAAGTACTACTGTGTATACCATTAACAGGGTGTATGTCAACAATAATTCTCATAAGACACCTTTTGAGCTATGGTTTGGTTATAAGTCTACTGTCAAGTATTTGAATTTTTTTGGAAGAAAATGTTACACCAAGAGAGATGATGATATAGGAAATTTTGATGCTAGAAGTGATGAAGGAATATTTTTGGGTTAGTCTACTAAAATTAAAGCTTACTGATGCTTTAATAAGAGATTAAAGAAAATGGTTGAAATTTCAAATGTCAAAGTTGATGAAAATATCATTAGACCATCAAGATATAGTGGATATGATTCAGATGATAACACTAATAGTGATGTTCAGACACAAAATCAACTTCAAATTGTTTCAGTAAACAAAGGGAATCAAGAGGCAGAAAGAAGGAGAAGTGCAAAAGAAAGAACACAAGAAAAAGAAGTTAGATAAATCATTCTGATAGTCAGATCATAGGAGCTAAGAGCAAAGGTGTGCAAACAACAAGAAGAATTCTGGAAAAATATTGTCCAATTTCCAAAGCTCAGCCTAGCAATATCAGTGAATCATGTAAGGATGAACATTGGATGGAAGCCATGAAAGAAGAACTAATGTAAATAGAGAAGAATGATAGATGGGATCTTGTTCCTAGACCTTAAAAGAAAAATTTGATTGGAGCCAAGTGGGTGTTCCGAAATAAGCTGAATGAGCAAGGTGAAGTGGTCAGAAAAAAAGAAAGACTGGTTTGCAAAGGGTACTCATAGATGGAAGGTATTGATTTTGAAGAATTTTTTTTCCCTATTGCTATAATTGAAGCGGTAAGACTATTTCTTGCTTATGCTACTTTCAAGAATTACAAATTATATCAGATGGATGTAAAGTTAGCATTTCTGAATTGTGAGCTAGAAGAAGAAGTCTATGTTGAACAACCAGATGGATTTCAACTGACTGAATAAAAATATGGTATGTCGATTGAAGAAAGCTCTATATGGACTTAAGCAAGCTCCTAGAGCTTGGTATGCTAGATTGGATAAATACTTGTTGAAACTTGGATTCAATAAAGGTACTGCTGACAACAATCTATATTTCAAGTTGGATCAGAACAAAGAATTGATCATTGAAGTCTTTGTTGATGATATTATTTTTGAAGGTGATGATTTGTGTATGAAGTTTTCCGATGAAATGAAAAGTGAATTTGAAATGTCAATGATAGGAGAGCTGAAATTATTTGTAGGGTTGCAAATGAATCAATCAGATGATGGAATTTTCATATCTATGTCTAAGTATGTGAAAGAGTTACTAAAATTTTTTGGCATGGAAGATTCAAACCTAGTTGGTACACCTATGATAACCGGATGAAAAAGTACACAAAATCATGATTCTCCGAAAGAAAATCAAACAAGATACATTTTAATGACTGGTGGATTACTCTATTTGACTCAGACTAGGCTAGATATAATGAATGATGTATGCATGGTTGCTAGATTTCAAGTTGATCCTAAAGAGTCTCATGTGACAGTTGTGAAAATAATTTTTAGATACCTAAAAGGGACAATTGATCTTGATCTTTGTTATCCTAAGGATGATTATCTTATTGTAAGTTCTTTCACTGATGTTGATTGGGCAGGATATGTGGATGACAAGAAGAGTACTAGTGGCGGTGCATTCTTCCTAGGGAAGAAGTTGGTATCTTGGCTAAGCAAAAATTAGAACTCAGTTTCATTGTCTACTTCTCAGGTAGAATATATTGTTGTTGTAAATAGTTGTACACAAGTATTGTGGATGAGGAAAATGTTGAGATGTTAGAATTCAGTATGAAGAACCCATTGACATATTTTCTGAAAATTCAATTGCCATTTATAATTCCAAGAATCCATTGTTGCATTCAAAGATAAAGCATATATCCATCAAATATCGCTTTTTGAGAGATAAAGTGAGTGACAAAGAAGTTAGATTGGATTACATACCTACCAAAGAGAAAATTTTAGATATCTTTACCAAGCCATTGTCTAAGGATACTTTTGGTTACCTTAGAGGAAAGTTAGGGGTGATTTCCCCTTCTGATCAGAACTAAGATGCAGGTCTTTGGATCAGTCCATGAATTCATAGCCATATCCTATTCCGGGTTGAAGTTGTGGTGGCTGCTACTCAGGGGGAGTAGTCAGATGATTCAAATTTGTGATTAGAGCATCTGTACCTTTTCCATTGATGTCAAAGGGGGGGAGAAACAATGTGAAAAATGTCAGAGAGGAGCAATGAAGAGTGCACAATCTCAGGGGGAGATTGTTGGAGAAGAGTTAGTTGGTGGTATTATTTTTCACATCATGTGTTGCCATCAATGCCAAAGGGGGATATTTTTGGATGTTGTGGTTGTGTTGTTGATATGTGGTTGTCATTGATTTCAACACTATTAGAATTGATGATGCTTAAGGTTGTATATGTTGAGGATATTGAGAAAATTATAAAAATAATATTACTGGCAACCAGTGAAGCTGAGAAGGTCAGAATGTTGGAAAGTCTTGTACGTTGAAGATCTAAGGGTGCACTTCAATGGGCCTGTTGCTGAATATTTCTAGTATGTTGTCTGAAAGTTTTAGAGGTTCTCATCAAGATTTGTGGAAGTTATGAAGATATGTGTTCCTACAATTATTCAGTTTTTTTAGATGGTGTTCTTAGGTAAATTGGATGAAATTCATGTAATTTCATGTTTTGCACATGTACCTATGATGTTCATGGATAAGTCTAGGTCACTCGCTATCCTTTTTGTACGTTCACATTAATCAGAGTGTTCATGATCGGAGATTTTTCTGATGTGCGCTCGAGTTCTATGGTTCTTCGATGACATGATTATGTTAGCGTGTTGCGGATCCATGAAGATTAATATTTTATTGTTTGGAATGTTTGGAGGTGCTTGTTTGGTTCCTCACTATGTTTTGACCAACTTGTGTTGGTGTGCATTGAATTTTATTCATGTATTGAGGTTGATAGTTGTAATTTATTCTTTATTTGTAGTTGACTGAATAGTTGATGTAAATCCATGTAGTGGATATGTATATGTGTTTGTTTTCCTCATTTAGAGGAAATTATCAGTGTGTACAAGTGATGTACATGTGTGCATAAAGGTCAGATCATTCAGAGGAGAGTGTGGAGGAGATTGAGCAGAGTGTGGAAGATTTTGTAGAATTTTTTGTGCGCCTAACTAGAACTGTAATCAGGTTTTGTAGAAGCTATTTTCTTAGTTCAACTTCATTAGATAGATTTAATATAATTATTTTATGTAAGGCAGTGAGCCTTCCCTTTGAGCAGTGTGCTCCAGGTAGTGCGCCTGAATGCAAATGCATTCCCTTTTATTCTTCATTATACTTCTAACATGGTATAATGTTGTGGACTAACATCCACTATGGGTTTTCCCCTAACAAGGTTTCCACGTATAAAATCTTTGTGTTCATGTGTCTCTGATGTGTTATTAATTTATGCTTTCACTGTTATTTATAAGATCTGATATCTAAGGTTGATTAATGTTGTATAAGTTTGATTTTGGTAACAACTAATTCACCCCCACCCTCTTAGTTGTATATCTTTGTTTTTCCAACACTCTGATGTTGATGAGTCAGAGTAGCATCCTAGCCCTTTTTTGTTTTTGATGACACAATTGCCACTACAAGAAACTCATCTTCTTCAACATGTATATTTTTTTTGTCTTTGGTGCTGAAGTGGAGATTTTTCTAGCTAGTGTGATGGGGAGGTGTTGGACTCCATGTTTTCGATGGAAAATATACCTTTTTGAGTTAGTATATAAGTTTTTTCCAAGTGTGTTGATGGTGAATCTTCTTTGGTTGATGTGAACGATGGATTTTTCCACTGCTGTAGCAACAAACGATGCCTTTTGGAATGCTATTTGGTCTACTTCAACTAAAAACATGGAGTTTTATCTTTTTCCTTTCCCTTTTTTCTAAAATGATTAAATGTAACCATCTAGGTGGTATCTAAAACTTAAATTAAATGTGTGCGAAATGAAATGGTAATTCAGCCAGAAGCTTGTTGCTCCCATTCTTCTATAAATGGGATATCAGGTTCAGTTACTAGGGTTCAAGTTTTGGGTCTCAAAATGGTCTTAGTGGAAAAACTATGCTCATGAAAGAGAAGATTGTAAATCCATGCACATATGAATAGTTTAGTAAGGATTCTAGGGTAGGATTTGGTTTGTAATGATCTGAAACAATTTTGGAGTAGTAGTAGTTTATAAATGAAAATGCTAGTATCAAAGCACATTCTCTCCTATGCAATTTTCTTCCTGATTATAAATGAAATGGTTAATGATATTTTGATTTGTCTTTAATTGTTTTAATTGAATGAATGATTTTATTTATGCTTTGATTCAAAGGATCTATTAAATGCCAAAGTGAGGTCACATTTTTTAAAGGAAAGAGCATAGGATTGATAACAAGCCGTGTTTTGTGCATAGTGAGTTGAATACTGTAATGAAGTATATAAGTAGTCCATTAATTACTGATTCAAATTTCTAAGGTATTACTGGTTATTATGAAATATGACTCCATTACCCCAAGACAAGGCATTGGTCTTTACACTTGGTTATCCTGAAGATAAATAAGTTAGTTATGCACTTGACTAAGGGCTTGAAATTAGAATGAAAATCATTTAAAAAACCTCCAATTACAATGCACCAATCTGAAGTACCATCTTATTCCTTGCAATAGATAGTAATTTGTTTAAAGGTCAACCAAATCTTTAATGAATATTATCTATTTTCGTTCTAGAGGAATTTATCTATGTGTAGAAATGTTCTTGATCAAATGAATATCATATGAACATAATAGGGAATACCCTTCTAGGTTTCACAGAGCTTGAAGAGTAGAATTAAGGAGCTCAAAATCCTATCTTGTGTGTTGGACAATCTTTATCCTTGTTGATTATTGGGTTTTGGATTTTTCATAAGTAATTGGTGAGATTAATTTTGGTTAAAAAAAAAACCAACAGGTTTAATTGTAATCTAGCCTTTCAAAGGAATAGTAAAGTGACCTTGGTAAAGAGGAAATTTTCTTGCTTCGAATTTAAAATTTATTGTTTAATTAAAATAAGGAATTAAATTGCCTTACAAAAGAGGATTCCCTTGTCCCTTACTCTAATGAAACTCTTTTTTGTTGTAAGATCATCTTTCATTCTTATTCCCTATTTGGAGTTAACACTCAAATAGAACTCACAAGTAATGATTCATGTTTTTACAGTGTTGATTATGTGTCTTTGTTTTAAGCTTCTCTCAACTTTGAGTAATGTAGTATTGCTAATCAACTAAAGGCTTAGGTTAAATGATCCAAGTATATGTAAGGTTTTTTTTAAGGAATGTAATCACTTATCAAAATATATCTCTAAGGCTATCATTAACCTCTCATAATCCTAGGTAGGCAGATTAGTGTAGGTAACTATTTCATTTTTATCTAAAGAGAAAAGGAAATAAATAAAACCCCTAAGTTCGTGTAAGGATGAAAATTAATTAGTAGAGATATCTTATTGTGTAATTATACACATAAATCCTATTAAATAAATTAGAGTGGGAAATATTCCCATGGAATAGTGGTCAATGCTTTAAGTAAGAGGTTTCACACCCAATTAAAAATTATTATTTTCTTGGTTTCATAAAATGTTGGGGGATATATTAGTGGGACAAACATGGAAGCAATCCAAGAAAAAAAAAAATCAATGATATACCCAAAATCTTGATTAATAAGAAGAGGTTGATCCATGAACTATGGATATTAGACAATGAGACCTTGGCAATGGCTATAGAACAACTAAAAAAAGTGAAGATCAAAAACAAGCAAGAGAAGGAACTGACCCTAGTTGAACCTCCATCCAATTCATTCGATGCAAATAAAGTGTATCATTCATAGTGATTCTAACATCCATTAGAGAATCTTTATTTTGATTAATGTTGTAGCAAGACCTTTAAGACTGTAACCAAATTTTGGGACATGGATGCTATTTTACACTTTCCTTGATATACATGCTAAAATAGTGACCTTACCTGCAATATATATGATATCCCTTAGCTTACATATTTCATTTGAAATAGTATAAGTTTTGGGAGGTAATTTTTATGTAATGAATTAAAATTAATACTCATTGTTACTTCTAGAAGAGCAATGCTTATAAAGAGATTTCCATCCTTGAGATTTAATCTCTTCCAAATAAAGACTTATCTTTATATAATGATGTGCATTCATGTTATCATTACATAATATAGCGAGACATGAAACTCATATATTTATTTCTTAACCTTGTTAAAATATTGTATAGCTTAAGAAATAAAGATGACACATCAAGATTTCAAACTTGGATTCTTCGATAAAACCAATATAGGGAAAATTTTTGTTGTGTAAATGACTCTTGGTGAGGTAGAAAGGTGGGAATAGAAGGCAAAATTATGGAACCCTAGATGGAATTATTAAGTTCATATTCATGTAGTTAAGATGTTTACAATTAAAATTATTCATAATTAATAATTATTTCTAAGGTTATCATTCCTTGGTCTTGACACCACCTTAAAGCCTATGTAACAAATGACCTTTTGAGTTTTGGGTAGATTCTAGATTACATCCTTAAGAGAGACCTACCTATCATATTTTTCCTTTTCTAGTAATTAATTAATCTATAATGGTATGTTAAGGTGAAACTCTTTGTAATTTGGATTATGTTAATTTCATTGATTATGAACTTTATTGAATTAAAATTTTGGTTCTTTTAGAATTACAATTTTTGGAAATTAGACTATCAATGAACAAGTTTGATCTTTTTTTGGGCTAATTTTCTAGGTAGTTTTTATATGTTTCGTTGTATCAAGGAATTTTTATTGGAATTTGGGTTAAATGAATATTTGTTGTATTGGTGGCCACATTTGCATTTTTTTTCATTTATGAATTATTTTTGAGTATTTATCAATGATTTATTAGTTTACAGTTTAGAATTACAATTTCTATTTGAGATGTTATATCATTAATCTTGTTTATATTTTGAAGGTTTTGTTATAATTGTAATTATGAGAAGCACCTAAATAGTTTTGAAAAAAAGAGGAGAAGGTAGTTGGGGTGATTTGTATTGGGAATTGTGCTCTTCACAAATAAGTGGTTAGGAGTAGAACATGGATTCCCTTACCCCAAAACTATTAAAATCCCATCATATTATTTTTTATATCGTATTAGGAAGTTGTAACATCTCCAAGAAGATAATAATTCCTTATCATTCCAAGAACTTAAGCGATAAACCTTATGGTTATGAGTTAACTCTATAAACATGCACCCTCCTAAGCCCTAGATAATTCCTTACATTCATACAATTGTTAAGACTCTTGAATAATTATATTCTTCAAGGTGTTGGAATATGTGACATTATTTTATTTATCCTAGAAGGTCTACAAGCTTGTATAAGTAATATAAATCTTACTATAAGAAATTGATTTTGTCACCTTTAAGGGAAGAAAAATATGTTGTACTTTGTTTCTTAAAAATAGTTTTTCCTATGTTTCTTTTGAGATCTTAAAGGCCTATATGCTTTCTATCTAAGGAAGAGTTCAAAATTTTGTTAAACTTTCCATGGTGGGCCCATAGTTCAAAGGGTGTTTGAAATGTGTTGTTAGAAATCATTCCCTTAGATTACTTGTTTAGTGTTTCATATAATAGAATTGAAATATTAATATATTGCTCTAAATTGGGTATGAACCTTATGATGTTTTCGCTTCCTACAATAGATGAAGCACTAAGCCTTGTTAAGTTGGAATATTTTAAATTATAAAACTCATTGTGTGTGTCATATTATCTAACCAGGTAGTTACTTTCCTCACCTTCAAAAACTTCTAGGAGGAAGTTAATCCTTAGAGCAGGAGGATGTGAGGCCTACTAATTGATATACCCTTTTTGGCGATGTTTTTGATTTGAATATTTTTTATTCTCTATGTGTATTAGACTATTTTTGAGGATCATGGACATTGTATGTTGTGTTTGTTTCTTATGTATGATGCTTTTGGTGATTATATGCATGTTATGCTTTCTTAAATTATATGCTTGTGTTGATCTTATTATCTTGGTAAGAATGGGTAAGTAGTCTTCATATATAATTTATAAGATGCTTAATTTGAATTAGGTGATAATTTGATCTATTTATAACAATTTCATGACTAGTTGTGAATTTATAGAATAGGTTATTTGCAAGAGAAAGAACGAATTATGGATATTGATATTTCTAATCTATTGATTTCAAGATTGGATTATGTTAATTATATATATATATATATATTATTGATTTAATTATTGTTTATCATGTATTGGATATATTGACATGTGAAAATTGAGTGTGTAGGTACACACTCATCACCAACGACATTGGAGGTAACCAAGGATACCCTATTGTTTTAGCCATGTAAAACCAACTATGGTCCATTTGGAGGGACAATAGTCTCATTGTGTTGTATTTTATTTTGTGATTGAAATATTTCATGTTTAATCTTGTAATTATGTTTTCAAATCCAATTAGGCCTTTGATGAGAATTTGTAGGGTAAATTTGAATTATCTTTATTATTTTTAAAATTTTATTTTATTTTGAGGGTTTTAAAGGTTAATTTTGTATTTAAATTGGGTTAATTGACCCTTAATTAACACATGGGATGGTTACCTATGGGTGAAGGGTCAAATCAAACCCATAAATTTTAAATTTTGTAAGTTGTGACCATTCTTAATTTTCCATTAAGTAGGGTGATGGACTTTGGGATTAGATTGGTGTGTTGGCCCCAAAATCTCATTTATGACATTTGAAAGCCTTTTTTGAGTGTTGAACACTCTTTGGCCATTCAGTTCCTCAAAATTTCTCACACATGTGTGAGAACTTATGGGAAGGTGTGTCCATAGGATTGAATAAGAGAGTGAAATGTGTCACTCTCTTCTCCAAGGTTTTCCAACCCTTCAATCCTATTTCAATCCTTTGGAAAGCCAAACAAAGGGTTCCTTTTTTGGGGCTTTTTGGTTGGATTGCTTTGCAAAGAAAAATTTAGCTTGGACTTGGAAGAGTAAAAAGCTCGGAGTTCATATTCAACCTCCTTCCATTTTTGGCTTGGTTTGAGGTAGGTTTTATTGTACTTATATGCATGTTCCTCCTTTTTATCTCTTTTGTATGAAAGTGTGGAAATATTGTTTATGTGGATTATTTTTTTCATTTTATCTGCTTTTTCATTTCCATTTGTTTAGGTTTGGGGTTGTATAGGATAGGCTCACCCAAATTGGGAAGACCATCCTTGTAGGAGATAGGAATGAGTAGGAACCTCCATGGGGATATTATTCATCCTTTAAGAAAGAGATGCAAAAAAAAAGGTTATGAGTACCCAAATTTCTTTCATGATGGTATGGTGTATTGGGAGATTGTTAGTATGGATGGCATATGATATGAAGAATTTTGATGAATGAGTGGATTGGAGAAGAAGAAAAATTGTGATGTTCAGTCAGTTCTACTTGCTAAAAAATCTCCCCATATAGAAGCATTCTCCACCTCTATCCCCATCTTTGGATTCTTGTAGAATCCCTATGTGAATATGAAATCTTGGTTGGGTGTATTTTGTTTGAGTGTTATGGGTTGGAATAGATTATTTATTGTATTTTTGTGTTTACCCAATAACTTGGTTACCTCCCAGCTTGGGGGTGGTTGGTTTTCCAACCTAAGGATGGGAGGTGAGAACTCCCTATTGGCTATGAAAGAAAGTTGTGTTATGTGTGTTACTTGCAGGTTGTTGAGATCTATAGGATTTAAGTGTTACACCTCTTTGTAAAAGAGAAAGTAATGGGTTTAAATGTGATCATTATGAATGAAATATGTTGATGGTTTAAATGTAAAAGTTAAAAAAAAAAAAAAGACAAAGAGATCTGTAATGAAAGTAGAGAATGAAACTATATTATGTTGAATTATTTTTCCTCTGGTATGAATTTGAGCCTTTTTAAAAGGACCTATTTATTTATTGCATATATGCCACTATGAATAGTGTTTAAAAAAAGGAAATGGGTAATATTATGCATTCCCTTTGGATGAAATAACTAGTATTTTAAAGATACTATTGTTGGTTTTCTATTAGCAATTAGAATGGTTGTAACACCTTATGTAAAAAAAAAAGGATTAGTAAACATACCTATTCTTTTACTTAGAAAAGAAATCATTATGTTATGTTTAAAGAGTGGAATGTAAATATGCGGGGTACTCTCTCATACCAAATCGGGTTATGCTTATGACTATTACATTAAACTTTCCTAAAATGAAATACTTAATGTATTATGTTTTGTAGAGTAGTTAAATGATATCGACAATTAATTGTGAATTTAAATGAGTGTAGAAAAAAGAAATATATTCGTTATAAATTAGCATGATACATCTTCTAAGTGTACTCTGTTCAAAATAAATACATACGCACATAACATTATTTTTTTGGAGAATATTAGGAAATAACAATTTTTATATGTGGAGTATCATGGTTTTCTATTTAAATTATGCTAATAAATAGTTGCTAGAGGAAACATAGGATTTTAGAGTTCAAAAGTATAAGCCAAATGTTTCTATTTTAAGATCATGAGTACAATATATTAGATTCCTATATTTCTCTAAACCCCCTCTTTATAGTTTCAATGCCTTATGTATTTAAGTCGTAAATAATATAAAGTGATACTTACATTTTCTACATTCGTGATTAATTGAAAAGGTAAATAAAATAATGAAAATAATTGACCCATATAAGGTTTTGTAATATGTCTTAGTGCAAAACAAAAAAGTATATACCAAATCTAGGCAGCAAGAACAATTCCCTATGTGAGGGTTTTGTCTCCTTTACCAACCCATAATGGGTGCTTGGGGATTCAAGGCAACAACTGCAAATTAAATAATATCTTTCCTTTGTGTGTTCTTTGTTTAAGTATCGACCTCTGAAAGATGTGTTGTTCCTCTATCTCTACCATCCTAGCCTGCTTGCATAACCTCTCCCAAATGAGATTTCCCACTGTAGTGAGTATATGCTTTTGAAATGAATAAGAGGTTTGTTCATTGGGAGGAAATTTGGGTGACACTTAAAATAATAAACAATCACTCAATTGTTTAGTGATATATGAGCAATGTTAGACATTAATAAAAAATTTATAACACATATTTAGCCAAGAGGCTATTTGTGTGAACTTTGGTCAAAATTTTCGTTAGCCTCCCCAGTTTTCAAGCTTTTTGGTGTTGGGGAAAAGGTGTCAGACTAATTGTTTTTTATTTTTTTTAAAGCTTTTGGGGCGGCAATAGAGAAGGCCAACAAAATGGAATCAATATTAATTATTCTAAGGTTTTCGTGTAGTGGCGATAGTTATAAGCAACACCTACCATTTAAAATCCTTGGAAAACCAAGAGAATGTCTGCCCATTTTTTGATTTTGTGTTAACTTTGGTCAGAATTTTGGTCAACCTTCCTAGTTTTTGAGCTTTCTGACATCGGGGAAAAGGTGGCAAATTGTTTTTAAAAAAGCGGATGTTGCGTCGATAGAGAAGGCCAACGAAATTGCGTGAACATTAATTTTTTTAAGGTTTTGGTGTAGTGGTGATGGTTGTAAGTAACACCTGCTCATTATTTAAATCCTTGGGAAATAAAGCGAATGTCTGCACAATTCTTGATAAGGCATTCTTGGGTGTCATTCTCTAGGTTTACCTTGTTCTTGAAGATAGTTGTGAGTGACGAGGGCAATATTTTGTGAATTTGCAAGTGGGACCATCGGTTGTAGAGTTTCTATGAAGATGGTTGGAGGTTATTCTATGTTTTTTGCATGGGGTGATGGTTGCAAAAGGAGTGAAAAAGTGTCAGTTGTGATAATTCTTTGTCCATTTTCTGCAGGTCCTAGGGAAAGAAGGGAGCGAAGAGAAAGCAAGCCGAAAGAGGAGCATTTGAAGCAAGCGTGAAGAGGTGTGGAAAGAGGTTCATACTAAAAAATTGTTTGTTGAGTATTTGGAAAACATATTAGGTTATTTTCCAAAGGGCATTGTTGATTGTTGTTCTGTAGTTTAGGTTATATTGTTTCCTTTATGGTTTTCATGTAGTCATGAAGGGTGGAAGGCAATGTTGATTATTTTTCTCTGGCTTAGTCTATATTTTTTTCTTTTTTAATCAGGGTCTGTTGAAAAAAGATTGTATAGTTTGTTGAAATGGAAATTGTTTGATTTATGGTTCAGCTTTTGCAGGGATGGTTTTGCATGGGTTTTTTAAGTTGGATTTTTTTGTGTAATGTGGGTTTTCCAATCCGGGTGACTATTGATACCAATATTGTTTGATTTATGGCTTTCTTTTTGTGGTGATTGTTGCAATTCTCTAGCTTCGGCTATATTGTTTCGTTTATGGCTTCAGTTTTGTGTGAATGGTTGCAAAATAGTTAAGCTCTTGTATTTGTTTTTTGGCTTTTTCATCTGGGTAGCTATTCAAACCAATATTGATTCATTTATTGTTCACATTTTATGGTGAAGGTTTTGAATCAATCTATTTTTGTGAGATTTTTGTGTTTTGTGGCTTTTGCGGTGATTCTTTTGCATGGATTTGTTACTGTGAATTTTAGCCTTTTGTGGGTTTAGTATATTTGCAGAATTGGTGTTCGCTATTTCAATGTTTAGATGTATGTTTGGGTGTGTATATGTATATATGGTCATCTTCGATAAGGTCCTGTTGAATAAAGAATTTTCTATGTTGGTCAAACCCTTTGTCCACGCTACCTTGTTTCTTGAACCCTACTAGAAATTGCATAATGTTAACAAATTTATTTTGTTGTAACAATAGTCACAAAACGAGGGCCATAAAGAGGAACCCACAAAAGATCACAGTAATAGACCCATACAAAGCCACAAGCCCACAAAACGTGGAAGATAAATGAGTTTTTTTTGAACAAAATCCTATCAAAATTTGAAAGAATCAATACTATCTTATTGGAAATTAAACAACATAGCTTGCCAAAAATCGTGAACCATAAATAAAACAATATTGCAAAGGGTTTTTTTTATATCCACCTCTTCCCATAGTTGTAAGTAACAACTACCTTTTAAATCTTTAGAAAATATAGCAAATGTCTGCTCATTTTTCAAAATCCATTGGTTTATGGCTATATTGTTTTCTTTTTGATAAGGTTTTGTTCCAAAAAAGAATTCCCTAGGATGTTGTTCAAACAATTATTGTTTCATTTAAGGTGTGAGTGTTTCTGTCTGTATATGAACATTAGGTACATGTAGATTTCAGGTGATGTGTTTATGTAAATATGGATGTCTCCAGTTTTAGATATCAATATAGCTATTCGCATCTTACCTGTTTTGTGGCTGTGTTTGCAACAAAATAATTTTTTTGTTGTCATGCAGTTTTTGTCGATTGTTCTTGTTTACCTTGGGTAAATATCAATATATCTATTTTCTTGTTATCTATTTTGTGGCTGTGTTTGCAATAGAATATTTTTTTTGCAATTTTAGCTGATAAGCTATTTGTGTAACCTTTGGTCAAAATTTCTCACAACCTCCCCAGTTTTTTAGCTTCTCGACAGTTGTGAAAAGGTGGTAGATTGTTTTTAAGAAGAATTTGGCATGTTAATAGAGATGTCCAACAAAATGGACTCTGCATTAATTATTGTAACGTTCCTCTATAGTTACTTAGGGCACAATTTTCCATTTATTGAATCAGTGTAGCCACCAAGGATGGAAGGAAATATTCTTTGTTTTGCCTATTCCATTGTTACTGTGAATTACTGTGTTTTGTTAATTATTGTTTTTGTGTGGTTTTTTTCATCTGAATCACTATTTAGACCAACATACTTCCATTTATGATCTACATTGTATGATGAAGGTTTTCAATGGGTTTGTCACTGTCATATTTTTATTGTTGTATTCTTTTCATCTAGTGGTAATGGTTGTAAGTAATACTTGCTTTGAAAACATAGTGAATTTCTATGAAATTCTCAATAAGCCATTGTTGTGTGTGGTTCTTTTGATAAGGCTATATTGTTGCAATTTTAGTTGGTAGTTTATTTATGTGACCTTTGGTCTGGATTTTTTATAGCCTTCTCAATTTTTGAGCTTCTCGGTGTCCCTTAAAAGGTGTTAGTTTGTTTATAGAAAGCGTTTGGAATGTCGATAGAGAGGTCTAGTGATATGGAACCTCCACTAATAGTTCTAAGCTTTTTGTGTGGCGGTGATGGTTGTAAGTAACATCTACCCTTTTAAATCCTTGGAAAATAAAGTGAATGTCTACGTAGGTGCAATTATTGATAAGGCATTGTTGGGTGTCATTCTTTGGGTTTACTTGATTTTTCAAGATAGTTGTGAGTGAGGAGGGAAAACTGATGCAAAACCATAGCCACAAAACCCATGCAAAATGATAGAATAAAATACCAATAATTTTATTATGTTGCAAACATAGCCAACAAATGGAAGTCATAGAAAGAAAGCCACAAAGATTCACAGTAACAAACCTAGCCAAAAAAATGCTTTTCCCTCAAAATAAGCCTATCCAAAATTGAAACAATATAGCCTTTTCAACAAATCCCTATCAAAAATTGAAACAAAATGGCCTTTTCAACAACACCTTATCAAAAATGAAACAATATAGCCTAAGCTAGAGAATAATAATCACCAATGGATAATGGAATTAAAGATAAACTATCTAACATTAACTATTTTATTGCGTCTTCTGGCGGCTATGAAAAATGGTGGTGGATGTTTTTGAACTTTGGTTGGAATTCCCAACAGCCAGGCTGGCTATCTATCATCTACCTTGGTTTCTAATCCTTGGCGGCAACCTTGGGGAAAGGTTGTTGGAGCGCTTGGATACATGTGCAATAAAATCCATTGAAAATATAAGATGTGGGCATACCTTGTGGGTGCAATGGGATGTGCCATGTACAAAAGAAAAGAAACCAAAAACCACAACCAAGAAACCCATGCAAAAAAATAGCCACAAAATGCCAACCATGATCAAAAAAATATTGGTTTTAACAAACAATATAGTCTTTTATAAATAAATCCTTATCAAAAATTGAAACAATTGTGCCTTTCCAATAAAATCGAATTGAAAATTAGATAGTGCATAGTTTCTATTTGCTATTCTCAATGTCTATATGCCAATGTTGAGTGTTGTTCTCTAGCTTTGACTATATCATTTTCTATGTGAACCACATTCTAGTAGTGTATGTATAAGAATTTGTATTGTTATCCATCAGGTATAGTTGAACGCTGGTCTCTAGCTCCAACAATAATATCTCCTTCCCGGTTGGGCTCTCTTGGAAGAAAGAATTTCCTAGGTTGTTGTTCAGGGCATTATGGTTCTATTAACGGTGTGACTATGTATTTTTGCATGTGAATTTATGCCTTTTATCTTTGAGGTTATGTGTTTATCTATATATAGATATGTCGAGTTTTTTATATCAGTATGATTGTTTGGTTCTTGTGTGGTTGGATTGCCACATAGTGTTATATCTAGACGATTGGTGTTCACTATTTGAATTTTCATAGTTGTAAGGTGTTTGTGTAGTGGCGATGGTTGTAACTAACACCTTCCCTTTGAAATCCTTGGAAAACTAAGCGAATTTCTCAGCAATTTTCAATTTTTTCTGAACTTTGGTCCAAATTTTTGCTAACCTTCTTAGTTTTTTATCTTTCCAGTGTTGGGGAAAAGGTGGCAGATTGTTTTTTAAAAAGTGTATGGCACGTCGATAGAGAAGGCCAATAAAATGGCATCAACATTAATTTTTGTAAGGTTTCTATGTATGTGTGGGTGTGTATTTTTTTATATGGTCCTTTTTGATAAGGTGTTGTTTAATACATAATTTTGTATGTTGTTGTTGAAACGAATTTTATTTCATTTAAAGATCCCATATTTTTTTGTTACACATTATAAGTTGGTGTTGGTTTGTGGCATGCTATATTGTTTTGTTTGCGATAAGGTGGTGTTAATTGTTTTCAATTTTGATAAGTTGTTGAAAAAATACTATATAGTTTGTAAAAATGAATTTCGTTTTATTTATGGTTCACATTTTATGCCCCGGGTATATATGGACATCTGCTGCATGTAATTTTTAGTATATATAGATCTTTTGTACATTTAATTTCACATACCTACATATCTGGGCATGGGAAAAGAAAAATGAAAGCCTACAAAAGATGCCAAAAAGTTGCAGAACATATAAAAATTGACAGTGCCAAACCTAATCAAAACCATTTCCACAAAAGGTGAAGCATAAATTAAACAATATTGGTTTCAACAAACAGTATAGTCTTTTGTAGAGTACAATCAACAATCTATATATATGTGCATCTATCTTCAGATATATATATATCGGTGTAGCTTTTTTTTTGTAGCTGCATATATATGTATTGCATGTGTTGGATGCATATGTATGGAATTGTTGCTTCGAAATATAGAAACAAAAAAAATACGTGTTGCTTTTGTTGTGCTTCATTTCTCTTTTGTTGTGTGCATATATGTATGTATGTGAAGTTATATGTAGAGAACATTCATATATATTGCAAGCAATGTTTATTGTTTGGGGAAACTGAAGTTAAATACACCTTGTTAGTTATAATTTCTTTCAGCCTCAGAAAAGGAATTAGAATGGTCGGCTTTATAGTGAGTGCAATAAGGAAAATTGCTTTTACCATTGGTCACAATGGTGTGTGATGTATGTGCTATTTTGTGGCAGGCATGCATACATTGTCCACTAGTGTATTCAATCATGATATCAATGTTTATTATTGTACTTATTATATAGGTTTCCATAGATATATGTGTTGGTTGCATCTAATTTTGCAAATATACATATTTGCACATGAGGAAAATTATATGACACAGAAAAAAAAAAAGACAAGACAACATGAACTGTATAACATTAACTATTTTATTGCATTGACAACATGAACTATATAACATCAGTTATTCTATTGTGTTGCAGTCAACGTCCCACATCCAATCCATAAATAAAACAACATTGATTCCAATAGTGGCCCATATGGAAAAACCCACAAAAACACAAAACAATCACAGTAACAAACCTTTAAAAATGCTCCTTATTTTTCCTTGAATATTTGGTAGCCCAATAGGCTATTTGTGTGAACTTTGGTCTGAATTTTTGTTAGCCTTCCCAATTTTTGAGCTTCCCAGCATCGGGGAAAAGCTGGCAGATTGATTTTTCTTTAATTTTTGAAAATATTTTTGGATGGCAATAAAGAAGGCTACGAAAATGGCATCAATATTAATTTTTATAAGGTTTTTCGTGAAGTGGCAAAATGAAACAATACTACTTTTAACAAACAATATACTCTTTTCTTATTAGTTCCTTATCGATAATTCAAACAATATACCCTAAGCGAGAGAAAAATAATCAAGAATACCCAATGGAACCAAAGAAAAGCTATATAACATTAACTATTTTATTACGTTGCAATCATAACCACAGAATGAAAGCCATAGAGAGAAACCCACAAAAAAGTAACAGTAACAAACCCATGCAAAAATATACTCTTTTCTCAAGAGAACCATGTCGAAAATTGAAATAATATTGCCTTTTCAATAGAACCTTTTCAAAAATGGAACAATATAGCCTAAGAAGAGAACAATAATCAACAATTCCCAATAGTAAACAATGCCTAGTTATAGGCTTTTGGTATCTTCCCTAGGGTTTAAAATGGCAGGTGTTATTACGACCATCGCCCCTAGACAAAAACCATACAACAATTAATGCTAATGCCACAATAGTGAGCTACTATACAACCCTTGCAACTACATGGAAGACATATAACAATCAATTTTGATGCGACATTGGAAAGCTCCTATGAAGGTGGAAGCTTGATTAGCCATTTTTAAGCTTCTTTGAAGCTGGTTGGAGGTGTTTTGGTTGTTCTTTCCATGGGGTGATGGTTGCAAAAGAAATACATGTAAGCTATAAATCAAACAATAAAGCCTTTTGCAAACAACAAATTTTCAAATGTTGAAACAATGTAGCCTTGTCAACAACATCTTGTTAAAAATGAAATGATGCACCCTAAACTATAATGCATCAATCAAGAATGCTTTATGGAAATCATCATCAATTGTATAGTGTTCACAATTTTATTGCGTTGCAACCATAGCAACAAAATGGAAGGAATAGATCAGAAATTATTTCCCCCACCAGCACCTTATTGATAATGTGCCAGCATAGCCAACCTTAGAGAACCATGAAGAACAATGGCTTGTCGAAAACAAGAAAAAAGTGTATATGATTAACTATTTTATTATGTGGCGGCCATGCCCACAAAACAACATATACATACATATTTGTACATAGGGAATAGTAGACTATATTTTAAATGTTATATAGAAGAATGATGTCACAATTAATCATAGTGATGGACCGTGCTTTGTTTTTTTATGTCTTACTTTATTTCTCCTATTTACATATACGCCTATGTACCATAGTAGATGCAAATAATATTGATATATACTGAGACACTATTGGAATGCTAATCTATAGTTTACCCTATGTGGAGATATGTATGTATGTCATGGTGGATGCAAACAACATTAATACATACTAATTCCTATGTTTTCTTTGTTGGCATGTTCTTTAAATGATAAGGTGTATTTTAACTATTATATCAAACATTGATGGCACCATTGATCGCAGTCATAGAAAATATATGTTCTACATTGGTTCTTTTGCAAGAACAAAGATTATTTTCAAAATGATATACAAAGAGTTTTCTAATTGTTCCTTTTTTACGTTGTTTCTTTTCGGTCGTATTGTTACTATCTCCACCTAAAATTTGAAAGACAAAAAAATTGAAATAAAAAAAATGGGAATGGATCTTGTCAGCCTTTGTTGCTTTAATTTAATTTATAGACCTTGTGTTGTCGTTGCAATAGATCTCATGGTCAGCCACTGAAATTGCAGCTCTAACCTTTTTAAAGAGCAGACCCAGCAATGTCGATGGATTCTAGCTCTCCCCGGGCTGTTGAGCAACCCTCAGACGCAAATCACGTAAGTCTTCTACTTGATTACTTTTTGTTGCTGACAATTGTATTCGCTCTTTGCCATGTGCATCCAACGAGCTATGGAAATGATTTTCTTGTATTGGTGGCACTTGTACTATATAGCCTGATTTATTTATATTTGTGGTGTTTATGTAACCTTCACCTTTATGTTTCCTAGCCATTTGGGAATATCCTATGTCTACCTATTTATGTGTCTTCCATTTTATTGAAGTTGCATATAACTTCATTTTTTGTTATTATATTTCCTATGTGATGTTTAATGATAATTGTTGTCTACATTCCACACAATACTCATGTTATTTAGGCTATATGTTCCTACACCGATAGATACCTAGATTTATAGTTTTTGAGAAACATAATTACATTTAAAGTTATACATATATATATATTCATACATGCATTATCAAGTATAGGTGTGCATAACTATGTATGTTGTCCAACTCAAGCTACAACTTTCAAAAAAAAAAATCTAGGTCCTTATTCAAACCATTATTGTTTCATTTAAGGCTTATGTCTAGTGGTGATGGATGCAACACTCTATAGTTAATGTTGTTTTCAACATGGAATTGTTGACTATTGTTCACTATCTTTGGCTATAACTTGAATCTATAGAACAATAGTCAACAATGCATTTTTTCAAATAACATATATTTTTTAGTTGCTTTCATAACTTTAGTATGTTAAATATCATTGTGGCCATATATGTGCACTATTTCATTGCTTGTTTTGTCTCTATATGTGCACTATTTCATTGCTTGTTTTGTCTCTATATGTGCACTGTTTTATTGGTTTTCAACTATTGGCACTATATGGAAACCATAAATGAAATAATATGTTCAAAGTTATTTTACATAAACCAACAATGCATACATATATGCATCTAACATTAGATATATAGATATATAGCGGTGTACCTTTTATTTGATTAGTGCATATATATATTGCATGGCTTGGATGCAGATGTAGGAATATGTTTCTTGGGAAAATATAGCACAAAAAGTGTATGTTTCTTTTCTTCTATTCCATTTCTCTTATGCTGTCTGGAGATATGTATGTATGTGAAATTGGATGTATGGAGTGGTGATATATATTGCTCACAATGTTTATTTTTTGGGGAATGTAGAATTAAATGCCTCTTTTCAGTTATTATTTCTTCAAGCCTCACAAAAGGAGTTGTTAGAATAATAGGTTGTGTACTAGGTGTAATAAGGATCATTGATTTCAGCATTGATAAAAGTGGTGGATGATGTATGCTCTTGCTCAAGGGTTTGGTGAGAGCCAATGGCGCTCCATGACCCGATATGGTAGGGTGGAGAGCAACCCTCACTTTTTTGTGTTTCATTTTATATTTTTCTATGTGTAGATCTATATGTTTTTGATATTTGATGCAGACAACATTTATATGTATGAAGTCTATCTATGGATATATATGTGTGTATTCTACATATAACTTTAGATGCATATATATTTGTATGGATCTTCTTTTGTAAGCATCTATGTATAGTCTTTTATTGCTTTTGACCCATTGCCACTACATGGAAATCATAAATGAAATGATATTTTTGCAGCTATTCAACAACAATCAACAATTTGTATATATGTGTAGTTAACTTTGGGAACATATATATATTGATGTAGATTTTGTTTTGCAACTCCCAATATATGTATGTGTAGTTAACTTTGGAAACATATATATTCATGTATATTTTTTTTTTGCAACTCACAATATATGTATTGTATGCATTGTATGTATACATAGGAATCTGTTGCTTGGAAATATATGCATTCAAAGAAGTACGAATGTATTTTGTACTCTTTCATTCCTGTCTTCTCCTACGTAGATATGTTTGTATGTGAAATTATATGTACACAACATTCATACATACTACTCACCATGTTTATTGTTTTGCAAACATAGTATGTAGACAACATTCATATATACTCATCACCATGTTTATTATTTTGCAAAGATAGTTGTTATTTGTTTCATCCTCAGAGAAGCACCCTTGCAATAATAGGTTTTATATTAAGTATAATTAGGAAGCTTAGTTTCACTATGCACCACATTGGTGGACAATGTTTGTTCTTTCTTGGCCGGTTTGGTGACAACGTGTGGTTTCTTTGGCTGAATCAGCTAGGGTGGAGAGCAAGCCTTCTTCTATTCTTTCTCATTTTAGTTTCCCTATGTCCAGATATCTATCTTTGTGAAATTAGAGACTGACAACATTCATCCCTATGTGCAATTATGTATCTATGTGAAATTAAATGCAAACAACATTCATATATAGTCCTTGATATGCTTATTCTTTTCATAAGATAATAATAGTTTCTATTTGAACTATGGCTCCTATCCACTGGGAATGGTTGGAAAGTGGTGAAATAGTCCATGTTCTCCATGGAAAGCCATTTTTGGTAGTTTATGTAATTCTTAAAGGATAGTTTTTACTTGTCTAGGCCTCAATAATGATTTGCTCAATGTTTCATCTGACACTTAATAGACATCCTTTCATCGTAACAAATCCTTATTGAGGTTTAGCCAGACAACGACTATGCTTCAAGAAGAATATGGTCTATTTTATTACTTTGAAAAAATTTCCACCACAAAGAAACCATACAACAATTAATGTTGATGCCAACCAGTGTTTAGTTTTGTTGGCCTTGTCTGTCGATGTGCCAAAGGCTTTAAATTTAAAATTTAGGAAAAATCTGCCACCTTTTCCCCAATAGAAATGTCGAGTCTTTGCTATGCTTATTTTTTCATAATATAATAAAGATTTTTATTTGAACTATGGTTCCTAGCCATTGGGAATGGTTGGAAAGTGGTAAAATAGTCCACGTCCTCCATGATAAGCCATTTTTGGTTGTTTATGCATGGCTTGAAGGATAGTTATTATTTTTCAGTTTCTCAATAATGATTTTCTCACTATTTCATCTCACACTTAATATACAACCTTACATTGTAACAAATCCTTATTGAGGTTTAGATAGATAAAAACTATGCTTCAAGAGGAATATGGACTATTTTATTACTTTGTAAACATTTCCACCACAAAGAAACCATACAACAATTAATTCTCATGCCATCCAATGTTTAATTTTGTTGGCCTTCTTTGTCGACGTGCCAAACACTTTTAATTTAAATTTCGAGAAGCATCTGCCACTCCTCTCAGCTGAAATGTCGACGCTGATAAGCTCAAAACCCTAGGAAGGCTGATGAAAATTTTGACCAAATTTCACATAATAGGGGGAAAGCATGCATCTGTAAGCTCCAATAAATATGGCTTTTGATGCCTGTAGTTTTATTCTTCTTGTGTTGGTTGACTATAGATTATATTGTTCGCACATGTAAATTCCTACAGTTAGTTCAATGTTGGCACCAATCTTCCATATGATACTTAAAATATAGATTATCATTGCAACAATGTAACAACAAAATAAACATAGGGATCACTCTGTATGAATTTTTTTTGCATCTACTATGAAATACATATATGTCTGTATGTAGGGAAAACTTATTGTCCACCACTCCAATCAATGGGGGCATCAAACAAAAAAAATCACAGTAACAAACCTGATAAAAAATATAGTCTTCTCTCAACAGTTCCTTCTTGAAAATGAAACAATATTGTCTTCTCAACAATCTCCAATTGAAATAACAACAATCAACAATGTACAAATTGCATGCAAAACCATAGCCATAAAACACATGCAGAATGATATCTAGGAAATACCAACCATAGACAAAAAATTATTTCTTATAAGAAATAGTATAAGATTTTCCTAGAAGCACCTTATTGATGATTGAAACACTCTATCCTTTACAACAAGGGTCTATAGAAAATGAGACAATATAGCGCAAGCTAGAAAACAACAATCGATAAAAAACTGCATGACCTCAACAATTTTATTCTATTAAAAATATAGCCACAAAATGGAAGACATAAAGAGAAACCCGTAAAAAAATTGGAGTAATGAATCCATGCAAAAATACACTCTTCTCTCAACATAACCTTTTCAAAAATTCTAGCAATGTAGCCTTTTCAACAACACCTTCTCGAAAGTGAAACAATATAGCCTAGTATGGATCCCTGTGTATGAATGTTGTTTGCATCTACTAGTCTTCTCTCAACAGTACCTTCTTAAAATTTGAAACAATCAATGGTGGCTTATTAGAGATCATACAACATAGCCTGCCACAATAGAAATGAAGAAAATAACTATATTAATATTAAAAAAAAGTTGCACATAGCTATAAATATTCAACTTTGCATTCATATATGCGTATAAATCCATTATAGGCACATATATCCACACACATATGTATCAAAATGTTCTATGCACTCAAAAAATTCAATTACAGGCATATATATTTTTAAATAAATCGACATGCAATTCTGAAATAAGAGATGTGATAAAAGATATATAGTCTTACATTGTATACAAATAAAATTTTGGAAAAGGGCATACACCATCCAAACATGCAATTATAAAGGTATTTAGCATTTTTTATATTCATTTTTACAAACAATATAACCTTTTCTCAACACCAGCTTATGAAAAATTGAAACAATCCACAGTACCTCATTGGAAACCAAATAGTATAGCATGCCACAAACCGTAAACCAAAAATGAAAAAATATTGCAAAGCATTTGCCTGATATGCACCTCTTCCTACTTTGTTCAAACAAACCTCTTCCGACTAACTTTCTCTGCACTGCCTTGCTTCTCAAACCCTACAAAAAACTACATAACATTAAAAAATTTATTCCATTGCAAAAATTCAAAAATTCACAGTAACAAACCCGTGCAAAGCCATAAACATAAAATGTGAATGATAAACAAGCATTTTCTCAACAACAACCTATCAAAATTTGAAACAATCAACACTACCTTACCCAAAATCAAACAATATAACCCGCCACAAACTGCAATCCCCAAATGGAACAATATCACAAAGGGTTTTTCCGATATCCACCTCTTCTCGCTAGCTTTCCTGAAAAAAATGGGCACCCTCATAAAATAACCTCCATCCACTGTCATAGAGGCTAGGCAATGTTGGATAGAACATGGAACCTCACATAAGCTTTCCCTCCTCGCTCATGACCCTCATAGCAGGTATAGCAACACCCCACAATAGTCGAACCATAAATCAAACAATTCTTGTTCCATCAAACTATACAGCCATTTTTCAATAGAACCTTATCAAAAAACAAACAATATAGACTAAGCTAGAGAAAAAAAATCAACACTGCCTTCCACCCTTCATGACTACATGGAAACCATATCATTGTTCATGCCATTATTCTTGTATTTACGGTGTGATTTTGTACATTTGCATATTCATTTTCGTCCTATATCTTTGAGGTTATGTGTTTATCTATATATAGATATGTCAAATTTTTTATATCTCTTCCTAGTTCCTTCAAACAAAACTATCCTCACTAGGTTCCTACACGCTGCCTTGTTTCTCAAAGCATGAAAAAACATGCATACCGTTAACACTTTTATTTTGTTGTTAACATAGCCACAAAATGGAATCCATACACGGAAAGCCACAAAAAAATCATTGTAACAAACCCATGCACAAATATACTCTTTTCTCAATAGAACCTTCTCAAAAATTGAAACAATATAGCCTACTTTACATGTTCTATGACATACATAGATATCTTTACATATGAAACATACATTTTCCACCACTCTAATCTATAGTACGATTACCAAGACTTTTTTATTTCTTTTCGAGTCATGCACCCATGTAAAAAATAGAAAATATCCTCCATCACCTTCCCAGGAACTCCACAATGGATGGTCAGACTTCCACCTTCATAGAAGCTCACCCTCTTGGCATCAACATTAACTGTTGTATGTTATCTAAGTAGTGGTGATGGTTGTGCGAACATGTGGCATTTAACATGTGAAAAGAGGTGGCCATTTTTTTTGCAATTTTCAATAAGGGAAATTGTTGAGTGTTCTTTTGTGGGTTAACTTTCTATCAAAGCTATGAGCCAAGATTGTGAGCTTCTTTGAAGATTGAAATTCAATCGCCCTTCCCAACACATATATCAATTTGTATCTATATCTATAATTTTTCATTCATATATACATGTATATTGTCTACATCTAATGCCATGTACATACATTTGTACTTGTACTTTTTTAGTCTGTACATTTCCAAACAAAAAATTCTTACTTATGTATCCAATGTATGGTGCTAGATTGTATTTTTTGTCATATTTCTTAACTATACCTTTTTAGTTATTATTTCTTTCACCCTCAAAAAGGACTTGTTGGAATGGTAGGTTCTATATTAAGTGTAACAAGAAATATTGCTTTCACAATTGAACAATGTGGTGGAGAATGTATGTTCTTGCTCGGGGGTTTGCTTAGAACCCATGGGGTTCCATGACCCAATATGGTAGGGTGGAGAGCAAGCCTTCTTTTGTTGTGTTTCGTTTCATATTTGCTATTTACTATTTCCCTACACTGTGGGTTTTTAAGTTGGTGTTTGTAAGCACCTTACTATCATCACTGTAATATATGGATATGTATATGTATTTGTATATATGCACTTGGAGGGTATGTGCAAGATCGTCATGGAAAAAACAAGCCCTTAAGTGGTGAAAAATTTAGAAAAATCAGAGTCAGGTAACTTGACGTAAAAATTTGAATAAGTTATCTATATTATTTCAAAAATATAGAAGAATAGAATTTGTAGAAAATTGAATGTAGTTTCTAAACTATTAGGTTTATTTTTTTAAAAAAATCTATTTGGTGAAAATTTGAAATTTCAATGTAGTAGTACTTAAATTTTAGGGAAAAAATAAGAAGTAGGTGTTTGTCTGACCATCCTAACCATAATAAAATAATAATATTTTTTAATAATACTTTAGTTATAAGTAGAGGACTCCTGTCCCTATGTGATGCATATTTTTTTGTAATTTTTTTCCAAGTAAATAATTAATTATGATTTTTTTATTACAACTTTTAAAAAATATAAAAAATTGTATGTCTGACCACCTTAACTTTGTCAAAACTTCATGAAATTATTTTTTTATTTTTTTAGTCCTATAGAATGTGAAGCATATAATGTGACGCATGTTTTGGATTCAAAAAATGTGATACCATTTGAAAGCTATAGATGTCTTTCAATTAGCCTATCAATCAGGACTTTAGTCATAATTGAAATAGAAAATAAATAATAATTATTTATTAAATTCAAAGTAAAGCATAATTTATATTGGTTGAAAGTTGATAATATCCTTTGAAAACCCTTTTCGTTTCATCAATTTTGGGTAAAAAAAGGTCGTCAGCCACATACCCTACACATACCCATCATATGGCCACTTTTTGGCCCATCATAATCTTGCACATACCCTCGACTTCAAAGAAAGAAAAGAAAATAGATGGCCAGTCAACAGAAATTATAAAAAACATCCAAAGTCACAATTACACATGGTTGTTTGGCATTGAAGGCAGTACAACAATTATCATTGGAAGGTCTTGTGTGGAAACAAAAATTTCAGGCAGGCCTGACAACAACAAGTTGCACTAAGCTTCAAAGTTAATTCTTGTAACCTTGACTATTGTTGTTTTAAGCCTTGTTTCTAAATTATAGGTCTGAGTTTCAATAAGAATAGTGAAAATAAATATATGAATATTGTCTACATCTAATGCCATGTACATACATTTATACATGTTCTTTTTTAGTGTGTATATTTTACAACATAAATTGCACAACATTGACTATTTGGCTACGTTGCAACCATGAACACTATATGCAAGCCACAAAGAAATAAATAGTAGGTGCTATTGCAGCCATCGCTAGCACATTCAAACAATACAACAAGTTATGTAGATAAAAAACAACATTTAATTTAGGTGGCCTTCTCTATCCATGTGATGGGAAATCCACCAACCTATTCTCAATGTGTGCGATATGCATCTACAACCTTTTTAGTTAGTATTTATTTCACCCTCAAATAAGGAGTTGTTGAAATGATGGGTTGTATATTAACTGTGGTATGAAATATTGGTTTCACCATTGATAAAATTGGTGAACAATATATATTCTTTCTTGAGGGTTTTGTGAGAGCCCACGGGGCTCCATGACCCAATATGGTAGGGTGGAGAGTAGGCCTTGTTTTGTTATATTTGATTTCATATTTTCTATTTGTTGTTTAGGTACACTATGGGTCTTTGCGTTGGTGTTTGCAAGCACTTTATTATCATCACAATATATGCATATGTATATGTGTTTGTATATATGCATGTGTAATAAAAAAAATATACTTCTTTTTGATGGAGGCTCTAAAGAAGGAAAGCACGACACATAGGCTTAAACACCAACAACGTTACACTCTCCTTTAAAGAGTGCATCGTATTTTTCTATTTTGTGGTTGCATTTCTGATATGTGGTTTCCATTGATGTCAACACTATTAGCATTGGTGATTCTAAAGGCTATATATGTCTTAGATATTGAGAAAATTGTAATAAATATATTGCAGGCAGCCAGTGAAGCTGAGAAGGCCAGAATGATGGAAAGTTGTGAGCATTGAGTTTCTGGTGGAACTCACTAAAGGGATTTTTGTTAAGTATATCTAGTATGTTGTCTAAAAGTCTTAGTGGTACACATCAAGATTTGAGGAAGTTAGGAAGTTCTATATGTCTACAGTCATTTTGTTACTATAGCAGGTGTTCTTGGAAGAAGAGGATGAAATTATGGTAATTTCAGTTGTTGCCCTGTGATGTTCATGGATGAGTCTAGATCATTCTCTATCTATTTTGTACATCCGCATTGATCGGAGTATTCGTGATTGGATATTTTTCTTATGTGTGCTCGATTTTTCATGTTCTTGGCCAACATGATGTTGGTAGCGTGTTGTGGATCCACGAAGATTAATATTTTATTGTTTGGAGTGTTCAAAGGTGTTTGTTTGGGTCATCACTATTTTGTGACTGAATTGTGTTGGTAGGTATGTGCAGGATCATCATGGAAAAAACAAGCCCTTAAGTAGCCAAAAATTCAAAAAAATAAGAGTTATGAAACTTGACATAAAAATTTGAATAAGTTATCTATATTATTTCAAAAATATGTAAGAATAGAATTTGTAGCAAATTGAATGTAGTTTCTAAATTACTAGATTTATTTACAAAAAAAATAAAATCTATTTGGTGAAAATTTGAAATTTCAATACAGTAGTACTTAAATTTAAAGGAAAAAATAAGAAGTAGGTGTCTGGCTGACCACCCTAACCACATTAAAATGATAATAATTTTTTATAAGATTTTAGATATAAGTATAGGACTCATGTCTCGATGTGATGCATATTTTTTTATAAAAAAATTCCAAGTAAATAATTAATTATAATTTTTTATGAATTTTTAAAAAAAATATAAAGACTCGTATGTATGACCACCTTAACTTGGTCAATACTTCATGAAATTCATTTTTTAATTTTTTAATTTTATAGTATGCAAAGCATAGAATGTGACACATTTTTTGGATTCAAAAAATATGATACCGTTTGAAAGCTATAGATGTTTTTCAATCAGCCTAAAAAGCAGGACTTTAGTCATAATTCAATAGAAAATGAGTAATAATTATTTATTAAATTCAAAGTAAAGCATAATTTATATTGGTGGAAAGCTAAGAATCTCCTTTAAAAACCCTTTTTGTTTCCTCAATTTTGGGTAAAAAAAGTCATCAGCCACATACCCATCATATTGCCACTTTTTGGCCCATCATGATCCTGCACATACCCTGGTGCACATTAAGATTTATTCATGTATTGAGGCCGACATTTGTAATTCATTATTTATTTATGGCTGACAGAGTAGTGGATGTAAATCCATGTGGTGGATATATAAGAGCGATTTTTTACTCATTTTGAAGGGTTCGCAAGGTGTGTGCAAGTGATGTACATGTGTGAATAAAGGTCAATTTATTCAAGAGCATAGCAGTGTGTGAAAGAGATTGAGAAAAGTGTGGAAGAGTGTGTAGAAGTTTTTGTGTGCCTAACCAAAACTGTAATCAGGCTATTGTAGAAGATAATTTCTCAGTTCAAACTCATCAGATGGATTTAATCTGATTATTGTATGTAAGGCAGTGAGCCTTCCTCTGAGCAGTGTGCTTTAGGCAGTGTGCCTGAATGCAAGTGCATTCCGTATTCATTATTTATTATACTTCTAACAGGGTATAATCTTGTGGACTAACATGTCCACCATGGTTTCTCCCCTAATAGGGTTTCCACATATAAAATATTGGTGTTCATGTGTCTCTGATGTGTTATTGATTTATGCTTGCATTGTAAATTATCAGATCTAAGATTTAAGGTTGATCAAAGTTGAATAAGTTTGATTTTTGTAACAACTAATTCACCCCCCCTCTCAGTTGTCTATCCTTGTTTTTCCAACATGTACCTTCCATTCCTTTGAGTCTCCATAAAAAATGTATTGCATATGCATAGATAAATCTACATATACATATGCATATATGTATGCTTTGGTTATTCTTCATAAGGTATTGTTCAAAAAAGAATTGTTGTGCCTATGGATTTTTTGTTCTTATTCTCCCCCCACACAATTTCATATTTCCAATTAGAAAATTCCTACATATGCATCCAATGTATAGTTTCGGTTCCAATAGCTTGTCTATTGTTGCTTTTGCCTTAGAAAAGGATTTGTTACAATGATAGGTTCTATGTTGATTTTGATAAGAAAAATTGGTTTTGCCATTGATGATAGTGGTCGACAATGTTTGTTCTTGCTCGGGGGTTTGGTGAGAGCCCATGAGGGTCCATGACCCAATATGATAGGGTGGAGAGCACGTCTTGCTTTTTTTTCTTTCATTTTATATTTGTTTTTTTGTGTTTAGCTGCACTATCAATCTTTAAGTTGGTGTTTGCAAGAAGATTTTTGTCCTCATCATAATATCATGGTTTCATATTTCCAAGTAGAAAAATCCTACATATCCATCCAATGTCTTTACATTGGTGTTTTCAAGAACTTTATTATCTTCATCACAATGTATGCATGTGTAATAAAAAAATGGTAGTTCTTTTTGATGGAGGCTCCAATTAAGGAAAGCATGATGTATAGGCTTTAACAGCTCAACAACATTACACTTTCCTTTAAATAATGCATCATACCTTCCATTCATTAGACTCTCCATACAAAATGCATTGCATATGCATAGATAGATTTACATATACATATTCATATATTTATGGTTTGGTTAAATTCTCCATAAGGTATTGTTGAAAAAAGAATTGTTGTGTCTGGATTTTTTGTGTTTTATTTGCCCCGCATAGGGTTTCATATTTCCAAGTAGAAAACTACTACATATGCATCCAATGTATCGTGTCACTTGCGAGAGCTTCTCTATCATTCCTTTTAGCCTCAGCATAAGGATTTGCTATAGTAATAGGTTGTATATTGATTGTGATAAACAACATTGGTTTTACCATTCATCATAGTGGTGGACAATGTTTGGTCTTGCTCAGGGGTTTGGTGAGAGCCCATGCGGCTCCATGACCCAATATGGTGGGGTGGAGAGAACATATTATTTTGTTGTCTTTCATTTTATATTTTCTTTTTGTTGTTTAGTTGTGTTGTGAGTCTGGAAGTTGGCATTTGCAAGCACATTTTAATCCTCATCATAATATCTATATATGTATATATGCATGTGCAATCACAAATGTGAGGTTTTATTGATGGAGTCTAGAATGAAGGAAGATATGGTACACAACCATAGTTAGCAGCACCATTGCACTTTTCTATTAACAATGCAAAGTACCTTCCATTCCTTAGAGTCTCCATCGAAACTACATTGCATATGCATAGAGACATTTGCAAATACTTTTGCATATATGCATGCTTTTGTTGTTGTCAATAGGTCACTATTGGGAAAAGTATTTTTGTTTGTTTGGTTTTTTATATTACATATTTTTTTCCCCCTCAACCATGGTTTTATATTTTCAGGCAACAAATTCCTACATATGCATCCAATACATCATGTTGATTGTGACATCTTGGCTATTATTCATCCCAGGGAAAAAAAATAACTATTAGAATGTAAGGTTGTATATTAGGTGTAATAAGAAACATTGGTTTCACCATTGATCATATTGGTGCATAATGTATGTTCCTTCTTGGGGGTTTGGTGAGAGCGGATGGGGCTCCATGACCCAATATGGTACAATGGAGAGAAAATGTTCCTTTCTTCTTTTCCACTTTATATTACCTATCTATTGATTGGCTTCTTTTTTTCTCTTTAAGTTGGAGTTTGCAAACACTTTTTCATCTTCATTCTAATGTAGGTATATGTATTCTTTTCCTTATGACATTGTTGAGTCTTGCTATCTACCTTTGGTTGTTTCGTCCCATATTGAATTAGTTTCACCTTTGTACTTATTCCAATGCCCTTTAAGTTGGTGTTTGCAAGAATTTCATTATTTTCCTTGTATTTTGATTGTAGGGTCCTCAACCTTGTTCAAGTTCCAACTCTATACCAAGTGTGGACAGTAAAAAGGAAGTGAAACACCAAAGGAACCAACTTTATTATGCCAACAATAAAGACCGAATTTGTGCAGGTCGTCGAGCCAAATACTTGCAAGAAAGAGGCATTCTAGATCACCCTTCCTTAGCCCCACAAGTCCAAACAAGTGTACCACAATTGTAGCCAACTCTATTGGTAGGGCTTGCCCCCTATTTTAGCATTGCATCCGCCATTGCTTTCCAACTTCCACACAACGATCATAGTAACAAATCCTCCACAATAGGTGATTTTACACCTCAACAAAGTTTTCCTAAGCATCCATTGCCATCCACATCATCACCTGACTCCCACTTAAGTAACATATTTGGTGATTCATTCCACACTACAATGCAATCATTTTATTGACGCATTGATGCTTTTTCTGACTTAAAAATTTGTAGTGTTTGTAAGGAAAGCTATGTTGGCATGAAAATTTGAACATCCAACGCATGCATCATCTATTTGTATTGTGATTCTGAAAAGGGTGTACATAGATTCAGTTTGGTGAACAAGATGGACCCAAGCCCACCATCTGTTGTCCTTGCAAAACTTACTCAGGTTGAAGAAATGCTTATAGCTAGAGTTGCTCCAGTTTTGCAAGTAACCTATACTAGAGGAGGCCAATATAAATATAGTGGTCATACTATAAGCTTCCCTCAAGACATCACAGTCATTGCAACTTTGTTACCTCATCGTCTACATGATCTTAAAGTGGTGATTGTACACATAATTGGTGTTTAGGGGACGAACTATGATTTCTACGTTGAAAAACATAGTTTCATGGTTGCCTTAATATACAAAATTAAAAATGACCCATATTACAATGATGTTGCAATAGATTGCGATGCTTTAAATTTGTTGCCTGCTATATGTACTAAAATATTTGATCTTCTGCACACAATGAAAGAACCAATACATAACACAATTGAATTAATGGCAACTCCAGAAAGTGTTGTTGATGAGGAAGTTGAGTTTGAGGCCTCATCATCAAATATTCCTTTTATGCCCAGCCCTTCTCGGGAGTTGCAGGCAATTAGAGATGGCTTTCAAATTAAAGAAATTAGTGAAAATAATTTTCCTTGGCCTAAGATAATTTCTAGCCCTATCAATGAATAAAATACAAAAGGGCTATTAAGCATGGCTTTTCCAATCTTCTTCCCCACTGGCACAAAAATGCCCCTACAATCAAGGATCATACAAATTCACATACATGAATATGCATTGCACTTGATGAGATACTATGATAATAGATTTGGGAGGAATGTCAGATTAAGAGATTACCTTTATAATTTTATAATGAGACATCAAAGCCAACAATCAACTAAATTTTTTATGAAAAAAAACTCGAAGGAAAGGATCCCAAAGTCTGTTGCTTTGAGGAAATTTCTTCGAGATGCACCGAACAACCAGATAGCAAAAAAACTTGTTTTCTTTGGTGCATCTTTGCGGGGAACACACTCGTATTGGGGTAAGTTTTGTCAAGAGCTTGTGGGAATTATCCACCAACTTGGTACACGAAATCTCTTCTTCACGTTGAGTGCTATAGACACAAAGTGGCCTTTATTTGCACAAGGTGATTGATCTTTATGCCTTGCTAGATATACCATACTCTTGAAGATACTTCACTGACAATGTGGCACAAAACTCACACCTAACATCTATGTACATTCACTTATGGTTAACCATTTTCCATGAAAAGGTTATTGAAAGGATTTTCCAAAAAAAGGACTATTGGTATAGGTATGAGTGGAAACATCATGGATCATCACATGTGCATGGTTTCTTGTGGCTTCCAGGTGCTCTGAATATGGACATGCTTGATTGGTCCAACCCACATCAACTTAAATAGGAAAAAACCTTCTTTGATCACTACGTTTCAGCATGGAATATTCGAACCCCGGATCAACTACTATCAAGGGTCCACCACTCATCTTTGGAGGACCCGTGCTTTCTTAATACTACACAAATATCTTGCATGTACCCAATGGTGGATTATGAACAAATCTTGAACACGATGAAGAGGCATATGAAGTGTACTCAATCCACTTGCCTTAGAAAAAAGGCCACCAACTAGAATATCGCTACAAAGCTCCATGGAATACACAACCATCATCAAAATTGGTAATTGATAGTGAATTGAACAAATCCTAGAAGCTAGAAAGAAATGATGAGCGTGTGAATATTCACAATCCTAAGATGCTTGCAATTTGGTGAGCAAATCTCGATTGCTAGCCAGTCTTGTCTAGACAAATTGTCTTGAATTACATTTCCAAATAAACATCAAAGTCTGAAAAATAATCTAAAAGCTATGCTAATATCTTACAAATGCTTGCCAATTAAAATTCCTCTGTAGATAAAGCATTGATTTCCTATCAAAAATTCTTGATGAACTTGGTTGCAAATCATGACAATGGTGCACAAGAAACATTCCATATGCTCCAAAAGTTGCCCCTTGTCATCTCAAGTCAACATTTCTTATCTTTGAACATCAACAGAGATACATTCCACCACTTGAAAAAATTTGATTTTGGTGATGAGCTTGCAAGTGGCTATATTTGTTGTTAGATGCAAAGACCTGTTGAAATGGAGACAATATCCCTTATCCAATCTACATAATTGTATACATATTGGAAAAATCGCAAAGGTGCAACCTGACGTCCTTGCCCACAACCTACTATCATCATTGTTTACCCACTATTCAAGAGTGCCCCCCCTGAACAAAGTGATACCTTTGAAAAAAATTTTTGGTCGCAATTTCTATTATACAAGCCTTTTTGAAATGTTGAGGAAGACATAGGCCTCATGAGAGAAATCATCATACATAATTGGAGGTTGTTTCATGTTGTTGGCTGTGACCCTTGGCATGTCAATATATTTTTTTCCCCACCCACCGATGAAAAGGAAGGCCACAGTGATATTGATAGTGCACAATCTCTACCTCCCGCAAATGAATATGAATGAGAATTTTTTTCCTGCCTTTTTGCTACAAACAATGTTTTCTTTAACCAGATGCAACTATTGGGTAGGCAAGACTTTGATCTACATCATAAGTGGGATGCACACCATGTTCCAAATTTTTTGCATAGTATTGTTGAACAGTTTATTTTAACAAGTTGCATACAACTAAAGACATGCTTTATTTATTCGCACCACCTACACTTTCTCATCATCGATTTCCTAAGAAAAATATTGCTCTTCATATCATTCAACAACACCATCTTGGCCCATCTTCATCGTCTCCATTGCGTATGTTCATTCAGGTAACTTCTTGCACAAGTAAATTGTTCCTTATAGATAAGATTTGAAGCATGCTAAATACATCACCAAGTCAAAGAATGAATCATTTTCTCACTTTGGCACCAATGGCAGTAGTTTCTTATAATATTTGTGCCTCCATAGTACATACAATTCTCTGAATACCAATTAGAGATATGAATCCATTAAAGGGACAAGCATTGACCATCCTTCAAGATGAGTTCAAACATATTAAGTACATCTTAATTGATGAAATGAGCTTCCTAGGGCCTAAGTTGTTGGTTAAGATAGATAGCCAATTGTGGAAAGCATTCCCTACTAAACATATGTAGCCATTTGGTGGGGTGTCTGTTATACTCATGGGTGACCTGGCACAACTGCCTCATATTTTGGACAGGCCTATCTATGCTTCTCAATCCACAACATTAGCTCTTTGGCACACTTTTAATATTGTTTTCATGCTTGACACTATCTTCCCCCAACATGGACAATTTGATACACAAGAATAATTTCATACATTTCTTTTGAATATTAGAAATTTTCAGGCATCCCAGTTTGACTTGAAAACCCTTATGAATCGATCACATGCAATTCTTTCCACTAAGGAAAACCAAGAGTTTGATAAAGCTATTAGTTATTCCCAAAAAATAGGTTGGTTTCCTTGCACAATAGGAAAATGCTTCAGCAATTAAATGTTCCCATTGCAATTAGTTCTGCTAAAAGTTCTCAGCAAAATGCATTTGACTATGGCGATGATGATCAACTTCAAGAAGAGCTCTTTCTTGCAATTGGCCAACAATTAATGTTGACAACAAATATTTGGGTGGAAGCTAGCTTGGTTGATGGATCATTGGGTTTAGTGAATGCTATCATGTATGCTAGCGGTGCTAAACCACCTCAATTTCCTAAATATGTTATTTTCCACTTCCCAAACTACATAGGCCCAACATGGGATGAAGAAAATCCATGAGCCATTCCAATTCCCCAATCACAAGAGGTAGACAAAGACAACTCCCCTTGATAATGGCTTGGGTGATAACAATACATAAATCTCAAGGCTTGACATTGGAGAGAGCTACAATAGATATTGGAACTAAAGAAAGGCAAGGACTAACATTCACAACTCTCTCTCGTGTTAAATCAATAATAGGAATACACATAGATCCACCTTTCTCTTTTGATAGATACTCTAGGCTGCATTCCAACAAATACAATGCACTTTGAATTAAGGACGAGACTTGACTTTAGCAATTGTCTACATCCCCATCATGATAAAATGTTGTTGAAGGTAAATATGCCACTTTTCCTTTTCCTTTTCATTTCTATGCATTTACAATCCCCACTATTCCTAATTTCCCCTCCTGCTTGTTTCCTCCATAATGCATTAAATGAAGGAAGACAAATGCCTCCAGCAAATTTTTTGCATTCTGATCATGATCTAATTATTCTATTCCTTAAGCTAACTATACCACTTGTCCTTCTCCTTTTCACTTCAATGCATTTAGAATTCCCATTATTCCTAATTTTCCTTCCTCCTAGCCCCCCTGCCGTAATGCAGCTACAATCACTTCTGCCAATATGTGAAACGTTTTACTTCTACACTGATTACTAAAACAAGTTTTAATTTAATTTTTTCCCTTCATTACCTCTTACCTCCAACAACAAGCATGGATTCCTACCTCTTTCTAGCTTCACCGAATGTTTTTAATATTTAATTTTTCTCTCAGAACCTTCCTCCCCTTTGATAAATTATGTCGCTTCTAGATCTATCAAGTTCAAACCATTTGTATGTAATTATGTTATATTCTAACAAAAGTATATTGCAAACATTTTCAATTGTAACTGTAGATCTTGACAATTTTTATTAGGTTCCTGCTCTCAAGTTTTTCATGTTGTTCAAGTTGCAACTGCATTCCATTGATATACAAGGTAATGCTATATCTCCTTTATTCCATCTCTTCTTTCACAACTACATTTGAAATTATTTGTCACAAATGTTGTAACAGTATATTTTTCCAAAATAGGCTAACACTGATTTCAGCTGAATAAAATTGCCAAGTACCAGAAGAAAATTATATCCAAGTTATAATTATACACATATTGTCTCTTGGTCTTTTTCGAAGGTATGTATGTATCTTGTTTATATACCTCTTCTATTGCAGATATATTATATATTATTTGTTATGAACTATAGAGTTGTTTATATTTCTTGATTTAGATATTCTCTACAACTGACACATTTTCCCAGAACTCAACTTCAATTTTCCCTTATGTTTAACTATATTTGACTAAAACTATTTTAAATTGAAAATGTTGTGAACTATACATGAACATATCCATAATACTAAATAGCTTTCCAATCAGATGTTTTTCATAGTTTACAAGATCAACAACATTCTATTTACATGGATGTAAGTCTATATGTCATTTACTCCATCTTTTATTACACAACTACATCTCATATTGCTTTTCATAAGCAATACTACATATTTTTTTCAAAATACCAAATATTGATTGCGACTAAATAAAATTTATAGGTTAATACTATTGATATGTCCACAATCCATAATGCTTAATATTTTTTGTTACTAGATATTTGATTGTATTTTTGTTTTTCGATGGACAAACTCACACACAATCAAATATCCAGAAACAACATATATCAAGCAAAAAAACTCATGTGCCAAATCATTTCTTTCAGCATTGATCATAGTGGTGGGTATTGTATGTTCTTTCTCAGGGGTTTGGTGACAGCTCGTGCAGCTACATGAACCAATATGGTAGGGTCTAGAGCAGGCCTTCTTTTCTTCTGCTCATGCTACATTTCGTTGCACCCACAAGGTATCCCTACATCTTATATTTTTAATTCCTTCTATTGTACATGCATTACATATTATCTGTTATAAATTATATAACTCTTTATTTTCTCTAAATTACATATTGTCTATGAATGATACATATTCATTACACTAAACTTCACATCCCCTTTCAGTTTTTGCATGCCTCACTTGAAAGAAAGAAATTCAGTTTCACATAACAGAGTAATGTCTTGTGATTGATCTTTTCTCTCAGCTTATATTCATAGGTACTACAGATCTTTTCATAGCATTTGACCTTGTATGAGCTCAACCTCATCACAGGTTCACTTTCCAAATTTTGTTATGGCCATTTCAAAGAAGTAATGTTCTCTAATTGAGGTTTGGAAATGATTAGAAATAAAATAAAATAAAAAATATATAGTTTCAAATTGTTATGTCAATCTTCAATGCAATTTTTTCAATGCAACGATCTCTTTATTCTTAAGGTTCTGCATGGCTTCTATAAATACACTTATTTGACATTTTAATTATACTGTAAGCTTTCACATCATTGAATTACCTTTTTGATATAATATATTGTCCATTCCTCTCATCAATGGTCACATTAATGTTGCATATAACACTTTGAATAAAAAATTTGGATGGTTTTTGTACTATCATTTTTTTCTCTTTAATGGGTTTTCCCATCTACCTTGTTGTTGAAACCAATATTCTTTGATTTATGTCTTCCATTTTATGGCCGTGGTTGCAATGCAGTAAAATAGTTAATGTTAGATAGTTTATCTTAATATATTATTGCATTTTCAATTTCATGTTGTTGAACACTCTATATTTTTGCATTGTTTTTTTACTATCATTTTTATCGTTTTATGAGCATTATTAATATTCTTTCATTTATTACTTATGAATATGGTTGTTTAGTTCTCCTATGGTTGGATTGTCACATATTGTTATATCTATATAATTTTTCTTCACTATTTCAATGTTAACATGCATGTGTGGGAGTGTATGTGTGTATATGGTCATTTTCGATAAGGTCATGCTCAATATAGAATTTTATATGTTGTTGTTAAATTTTTTATTGTTTCATTTAAAGCTTCCATTTTGTGCTTATGCTTGCACCGCCAAACAACCATTTTTGACTGTTTTTCTCTAGCTTTTGTTATATTGTTTCATGTTCTTTGCATGCAATTAAATAGTGGATGTAGTATAGTGCTATACAATTTTTCTTTATTTCTATGAGGCATTTTTTATTCTCGTTATCCACTTTGGCCTATATTGTTCCATTCTCTAATACATGCTCTTCAAAATGTTGTATTCTTTCAATCTTTTATAACGTGTTGTCCACAAAATAATGTGTTGATTCTCACAACCAATGCTGCTACATGTTGTTTGAATGAGCTATATCATATACACATATTTGTACTTTCTCTCTCTCACATTGCATTCCTTCCATTTGTGCTTCATTTCACCTATCGGAGCATCATTGGATGTCACTACACACAACTGCTAGTAATAAATGTGTGAGCAATAGTATTGAGTTGAACCCAGTTCATAATAACATTAGCCATATTAATAAATTATTAAGGTGATCTTTCACATACTAGATGATTATAACAACTTTCTTTGATTCCTAAACATTGAATATGCTTGAGTTTATTATTGGCTGATTTGGTTGCCAATGTAGCACCTTAAATTTACCACCTAGAATACCTTGTCTTGTCATTCAAACCATCTCCATTCAATTCGTTTCTAGCGAGATTATCTTCAATCAGCACCTATTAAACTTCAAACCAAGCCTTATAGCCAACCAATCATTTACCAATAATCATATCCTCACTTTTTTATCACAACATTTTGTGTTTACGCTTTGCTAAAACATGTGTATAATATCTTGCAACTCATTTTGTCATGATCTCGTCTTAAATTCTTTAGAGTGCACACCAATTAATTGATACTCAACAATGGTTAAAATCAAAAACTTTGATACCCAATAAATGTTGTAGACAAATGCAAGATCATGAACCTTGTTATAAATAAATAAATAAATACAATATATTCATGTATCTGTATTGTCCATATCTTCTTCATATTGCTTAGTTTTCTAGCTACATGATAAATGCAAAAGGGTAATTTTTCCTAGTGATTGGTGTTATTTTGAAACTTGTATTTTATTAGCCTTCCCTCATTAAGCTTCCTATCAAAGTCCTGACTTTCTTCAAAAACCATAAATTTTGTAATAAATATTTAAGGCAGTGTCTTTGATGCTATATCATTTGCTCTTCCAAGAAATATTATTTTGTTTACTCTAACAAAGTTATTAAAGATAACAAAAATAATGATACTCTAACAATGACTTTAAATACAACAAAAATAATGATAATCTGTGGAGGATAACTTCTGCCAGTGAGCAACATGAGCAAGAATAATTTTGGCTGGTGTTAAAATAAAATAAGATTCATAACAAATCAGTTCGTAATATCTTGATAGGGATATGACTATATTATTAGTAATATTATTAGTTGTAATACCAAGGGTTGTATTAGTTTTTATATTGTTTAGAATATTATTGTATTTGAAAAACAAATATTCAGATTAATACCAATAATTCTAAGTTAGTATGTTATTAACCACGACAATAATGGTTATATTCATATGTACATACTTGTTAATATTGGTAAAATTACTATTAACATCGGTGATATATATGAAGCAGAGATGAGATTAGTATTCATATTAACATATGTGATATATATGAATGCTAGTGAAATGGTATCAACATTAATTGTTGTAAGGTTTTCATGTGGTGGCGATGGTTGTAAGTAACACCTACCCTTTAAAATCCTTGGAAAACAAACTGAATGTCTCCACAATTTTTGATAAGGCATTTGTTGGGTCTCATTCTCTAGTTTTACCTTGTTTTTGTAGATAGTTGTGAGTGAGGAGGGAAATCTTCTATGAAAGTGCAAGTGTGACCATCTGTTGTGGAGTTTCTGTGAAGTTGGTTGGAGGTTATTTTGTGTTTTTTGCATCGGGTGATGGTTGCAAAAGTAGTGCAAAAGTGTCGGTTGCGATAACTATTTGTCCAATTTTTGTAGGCCATGGAGAAAGAAGGGAGTAGAGAGAGAGCAAGCCAGAAGAGGTGCATTTGAAGCAAGCATGAAGAGGTGGGGGAAGAGGTGCATACTGAAAAAACCATTTGTCGAATATTTGGAAAACAAATTATGTTATTTTCCAAAGGGCATTGTTTATTGTTGTTATGTAGTTTAGGTTATATTATTTCGTTTATGGTTTCCATGTAGTCGCAAAGGGTGGAAGGTAGTGTTGATTTTTTTTCTCTAGCTTAGTCTATATTGTTTCTTTTTTGACAAGGGCCTATTGAAAAAAGACTATATAGTTTGTTGAAACAAAAATTAATTGATTTATGGTTTAGATTTTGTGGGGATGATTTTGCATGGGTTTTTTAGTGGGATTTTTTGTGTAATGAAGGTTTTCCCATTTGGGTGACTATTGATACCAATATGTTTTGATTTATGGCTTTCATTTTGTGGCGATTGTTGCAACTCTCTAGCTTAGGCTATATTGTTTCATTTATGGCTTTAGTTTTGTGTGAATGGTTGCAAAATAGTTAATCTCGTGTGTTTTTTTTCAGCTTTTTCATCTAGGTTGTTGTTCAAACCAATATTGATTCATTTATGGTTAGCATTTTGTAGTGAAGGTTTTGAATCGGTCTATTGTTGTGAGGTTTGTGTGTTTTATGGGTTTTTGATTTGTGTCACTATTGAAGCTAATATTTTCTAGAGATGGTTGGCACGAAATAAAATAGTTAATGTTATGCAGTTTGCATTAAAATAGGTCATATTATGCAGTTTGCATTATTTTCCATAAGGAAGTGTTGATTTTTGTTGTTTAGCTTAGGGTATATTGTTTTCTTTTTGAAAAGGTTTTGATTGAAAAAAAACTATGTAGTTCGTTGCAACCAATATTGTTTGATTTATGGTTTGAATTTTGTGGTGATGCTTTTGCATGGGTTTGTTCCTATGAAATTTAGTCTTTTATGAGTTTAGTTCTTGTGTGGTTGGATTGTCACATAGTGTTATATCTGTAGAATTGGTGTTCGCTATTTGAATGTTTACATGTATGTGTGGGCGTGTATGTGTGTATATGGTCATTTTCGACAAGGTCCTATTGAATAAATAATTTTCTATGCTGCTCAAACCCTTTGTCCACACTTCCTTATTTATGGAACCCTACAAAAAACTACATAATGTTAACAAATTTATTTTGTTGCAAAAATAGCCAGAAAATAGGGGCCATAAATAGAAACCCACAAAAATTCACAGTAACAGACCCATGCAAAGCCACAGACACAAAATGCGGACCATAAATGAGTGTTTTCTTAACAACATCCTATCAAAATTTGAAACAATCAATACTATCTTATTGGAAATCAAACACTATAGCCTGTGATAAACCATACACCTCAAATAAAACAATATCGCAAAAGGGGTTTTTTAATATCCACCTCTTCCCATGGTTGTAAGTAACATCTAGCTTGTAAAGCTTTAGAAAATATAGAAAATTTCTGCTCAATTTTTGAAATCCATTGGTTTATGGCTATATTTTTTTCTTTTTGATAAGGTTATGTTCAAAAAAAGAATTTCCTAGGATGCTACTCAAACCATTGTTGTTTCATTTAACGTGTCACAGTGTGTATGTCTATATATTCATTATGTATATGTATCTTATAGGTGATGTGTTTATGTAAATATGGATGTCTCTAGTTTTAAATATTAATATAGCTATTTTCTTCTTATTCATTTTATGGTTGTGTTTGCAACATAATAAAATTATTGTTTTCATGCAATTTTTGTTGATTGTTGTTGTTTACCTTGGGTAAATATCAATATAGCGATTTGCTTCCTATTCGTTTTGTCGCTATAATTGGAAAAAAATAAAAGTGTTTCCCTGACGTAGTTTTTTGTGGATTGTTGTTGTCTGCATTGGCGTATATTATGTCATTTTTGATAAGGTGTTGGTGAAAAGGCTATATTGTTGCAATTTTAGTCGATAGGCTATTTGTGTGACCTTTGGTCAAAAAAATTCATAACCTCACCGGTTTTTGAGCTTCCCCCCATTGGTGAAAAGGTAGTGGATTGTATTTAAGAAGAATTTGGCATGTCAATAGAGAGGTTTAGTGAAATGGAATCTACATTAATTTTTGTAACGTTCCTCTGTAGTAGCTTAGGGTACAATTCTTCACACATTGAATCAGTGTAGTCGTGAAGGTTGTAAGGCAATATTCTTTTGTTTTTTCTATTGATTGTTATTGTGAATTACTATGTTTTGTAAATTGTTGTGTTTGTGTGTGTTTTTTCATCAGAATCAATGTTCAGATCAATACACTTCCATTTATGATTCACGTTGTATGACGAAGGTTTTCAATGGGTTTGTCACCATCATATTTTGATTGTTGTATGATTTTCGTGTAGTGGTAATGGTTTTGAGTAACACTTGCCATTTAAATCCTTGGAAAAAATAGAGAATGTCTATGCAATTTTCAATATGCCATTGTTGTGTGTGGTTCTGGTGAAAAGAATCTATTGTTGCAATTTTAGTTGATAGGATATTTGTGTGGCCTTTGGTCAGAATTTTTCACAACCTTCCCGATTTTTTAGCTCCTCGGTGTTAGTGAGAAGGTGGCAAATTGTTTCTAAAAAGTATTTGGAATGTCGATAGAGAGGTCCAATGAAATGGAATCTATATTAATTTTTGTAAGGTTTCTGTATAGTGATGATGATTGTAAGTTACACCTACCCTTTTAAATCCTTGGAAAACAAAGTGAATGTCTGCGCAATTTTTGATAAGGCATTGTTGGGTGTCTTTCTCTAGGTTTACCTTATTATTGAAGATAGTTTTGAGTGATGAGGGCAAGCTCATGCAAAACCATAGCCACAAAACCCATGCAAAATGATAGCACAAAACGCCAACAATTTTATTCTGTTGCAAACATAGCTAGCAAATGAAAGTCATAGAAAGAAAGCCACAAAGATTCATAGTAGCAAACCCAACCAAAAAAAATGCTCTTCCGTCAATAGAATCCTATCCAAAATTGAAACAATATAGCCTTTTGAACAAAACCCTATCAAAAACTGAAACAAAATAGCCTTTTCAATAGAACCTTATAAAAAATGAAACAATATAGCCTAAGCTAGAGAACAATAATCACCAATGGATAATGGAATCAAAGATAAACTGTCTAACATTAACTATTTTATTGAGTCTTCTAGTGGTGGTGAAAAAGGGTGGTAGATGTTCTTGAACTTTGGTCAAATTTCTCGATGGCTAGCTTGGCTATCCATCATCCACCCCATTTTCTAGGCCTTGGTGACGGCCTTGGGGAGAGGTTGTGGAAGTGCTTTGATACATGTGCAATAAAAGGAAATAAAAATATAAGATGTAAGCATACCTTGTGGGTGCAACGGGATGTGCTATTTATAGAAGAAAGGAAACAAAAAACCACAGTCATGAAACCCATGCAAAACGACAACCAAAAAATGCCAACCATAATCGAAACAATATTAATTTTAACAAACAATATAGCCTTTTCTGAACAATGCCTTATAAAAAATTGAAACAATTGTGCCTTTTCAACAACATCCTATTGAAAATTTCACAGTGCATATTTTTTATTTTCTATTCTAAGTGTCTATATGCCATTGTTGAGTGTTGTTCTCTAGGTTTGGCTATATCATTTCATATTTGAACCACAATACAAAGGTATATGTTATACAATTTGTGTTGTTGTCCATGGGGCATTGTTGAATGTTGGTCTCTAGCTTTGGCAATATTCTTTCCTTCCTGATAGGGATCTCTTGGAAGAAAGAATTTCCTAGGTCGATGTTCAAGCCATTATTGTTCTATTTATGGTGTGAGTGTGTATGTTTGCATATGAATTTATGACTTGTATCTTTGAGGTTATGTGTTTGTCTGTATATAGATATGTCAAGTTTTATATATCAGTATGGTTGTTTGGTTCTTGTGTGGTTGGATTGCCACATAGTGTTATATGTGCACAATTGGTGTTTGTTGTTTGAATGTTTATTTGTTTGTGTGGGCGTGTATCTATGTATATGGTCAACTTTGATAAGGTGTTGTTTAATACAAAATTTTCTATGTTGCTATTGAAATGATTATTGTTTCATTTAAAGAGCCTATCTTTTTTTGTTACACATTATAACTTGGTGTTAGTTTGTGGCAGGCTATATTGTTTGGTTTGCGATAAGGTAGTGTTGATTGTTTCAAATTTTGATAAGTTGTTGTTGAAAAAACACTATATAGTTTGTAAAAATGGATATTATTTTATTTATGGTTCGCATTTTGTGTCCCAAGTATATATGGATGTAATGTGCATGTTATTTTGAGTATATATGGATGTTGTGTACATGTAATTTCACATACATACATATCTGCACATGGGAAAAGAAAAATGAATTCCTACAACAAATGCCAAAAACTTGTAGAACATATAAAAGTTGACAGTACCAAACCTAATCAAAAGCATTTCTGAAAAAGGTGAATCATAAATGAAACAATATTGGTTTCAAAAAACAATATAGTCTTTTGTAGAATACAATCAACAATGCATATATATGAGCATTTATCTTTATATATATATATATATATATATATATATATATATATATATATATATATGTATATTGGTGTATCTTTTGTTTTACAGTTGCATATATATGTATTGCATGTGTTGGATGCATATGCACAAAAATGTTACTTCGAAATATAAGAACACAAAAGGTACGTGTTTCTTTTTTTGTGCTTCATTTCTCTTTTGTTGTGTGCAGATATGTATGCATGTGAAGTAAGATGTAGAGAACATTCATATGGGTATGTGCAAGATCATCATGGAAAAAATAGGCCCTTAAGTGGCAATAAAAAGTTAGAAAATTAGAGTTACACAACTTGACGTAAAAGTTTGAATGAGTTATCTATATTATTTCAAAAAAATGTAAATATAGAATCTGTAGAAAATTGAATGTAGTTTCTAAACTACTAGACCTTTTTTTTTTTTCAAATCGATTTCGTGAAAATTTGAAATTTCAATGCAGTAGTACTTAAATTTCAAATTAAAAATAAGAAGTAGGTGTCTGTCTGACCACCCTAACCATAATAAAATGATAATATTTTTTTATAATATTTTATTATATAAGTAGAGGACACATGTCCTAATGTGATGCATATTTTTTTATAATTTGTTTCGAAGTAAATAATTAATTATGAATTTTTTAATACAACTTTTAAAATATATAAAAGCTCGTCTGTCTAACCACCTTAACTTGGTAAAACATTCATTAAATTCATTTTTTTTTTTTTAATACTATAGTATGCAAAGCATATAATGTGACGCATGTTTCAGATTCAAAAAATGTGATACCGTTTGAAAGTTATAGATGTTTTTCAATCAGCCTATCAATCAGGACTTTATTCGTAATTCTAATAGAAAATGAATAATAATTATTTATTAAATTCAAAGTAAAGAATAATTTTTATTGGTGGAAAGCTGAGAATCTCCTCTAAAAACCCTTTTCATTTCATAAATTTTGGGTAAAAAAAAAGTCGTCAGCCACATGGTCCATCATATCACTTACATATTGCCACTTTTTGGCCCATCATGATCCTGCACATACCCTTATATACTGCAAGAAATGTTTATTGCTTGGGGGAAAATGAAGTTAAATAAACCTTGTCAGTTATAATTTATTTTAGCCTCAAAAAAGGAATTAGAATGATAGATTGTATAGTGAGTGCAATAAGGAACATTGATTTTACCATTGGTCACAGTGGTGTGTGATGTATGTGCTATTTTGTGGCAGGCATGCATACATTGTCCACAAACATATTTAATCATGATAGCAATGTTTATTATTGTACTTATTATATAGGTTGTTGTAGATATATGTGTTGGTTGCATCTTATTTCACAAATATACATATTTGCACATGGGGAAAATTATATGGCACAAAACAAAAGAAGGTAAGACAACATTAACTTTATAACATTAACTATTTTATTGTGTTGCAACCATCGTCCCACATCGAATGCCATAAATAAAACAAAATTGGTTGCAAGAGTGGCCCGAATGGAAAATCCCACAAAAACACAAAAAAATCACAATAACAAAGCTTTAAAAAAAGATCCCTATTTTGGCTTGCATCTCTAGTAGTAGGCAAAGCCAAAAAATAACACCTAGCAATGCCTCACTAAAATTTGTGCAGGCTTTTGGTATCTTCCTTGGTGTTTTAAATGGTATGTGTTATTACAACCATTGCCCCTAGACGAAAACCATAGAACAATTAATGCTAATGCCGTAATAGCAAGATTCTATGCAACCCTTGCCACTACATGAAAGGCATATAACAATCAATGTAGATGCCACATTGGTGAGCTCCTGAGCTGAATTAGCCATTGTTAAGGTTTTGTGAAGGTGGTTGGAGGTTTTATTGGTTGTTTTTTGCATGGGGTGATGGTTGCATAAGCAATACATGTAAGCCATATATCAAACAATATTTGTATTAGCAAACAATAGAGTCTTTTGCGAACAAAAACTTGTTGAATATTGAAACATTGTAGCCTTGTCAACAACATCTTGTATAAACTGAAACAATGCACCCTAAACTACAATGCAACAATCAAGTATGATTTATGGAGATCACCATAAATTGTATAGTGTTCACTATTTTCCTATGTTACAACCATAGCGACAAAATGGAAGGTGTAAATCAGAAATTATTTCGCCCACCAACACGTTATCGATAATGTACCAGCATAGCCAAGTCTAGAGAACCATGAACAACAATGGATTGTTGAAAACAATAAAAAAGTGTATAATATTAACTATTTTATTGTCTTGCATCCATGACCACAAAACAATAGATACATACATCTGTACGTAGGAATAATAGACTATATTTTAAATGTTATATGGAAGAGTGATGTCACAATTAATCGTAGTGATGGACCATGCTTTTTTTTGTTATGTTTTAATTTATTTCTCCTATCTACAGATATTCATGTATACCATACTAGATGCAAACAATATTGATATATATAATGAGACATCCTTGGAATGATAATCTATATTTTAACCAGTCTATGGAAAATTGATGCCCCCATTGACCGTAGTGGTTGACAATATGTTTCCTATGTTTACTTTTTTGGCATATTCTTGGAATGATAAGGTGTATATTAACTTTTATATCAAACATTGATGGCACCATTGATCTTAGTCATGGACAATGTATGTTCTACGTTGGTTCTTTTTCAAGAACAAAGATTGTTTTCAAAATGATCCACAAAGAGTTTTTCAATTGTGCCTTTTTTAGGTTCTTTCTTTTCGGTCATATTCTTATTGTTTCCATGAAAAATTTGAAAGATAAAAAAAAATGAAATAAAAAAATGGGAATGGAGCTCGTCAGCCTTTATTTCTTTAATTGAATCTACAACCCTTGTGTTGTTATTGCAATAGATCTCGTGGTTATCCACCGACATTTGAACTCTGACCTTTTTAAAGAGAAGGCCCAACAATGTCAGTGAACTCTAGGTCTCCCAAGCTGCTGGACAACCCTTGGATGCGAATCATGTAAGTCTTCTACTTGATTACTCTTTGTTCTTGACAATTGTATTGGCTTTTTTCCATGTGTATCCAAGGAACTATGGAAATGATTTGCTTGCATTGGCAGAACATGTACTATATAGCCTGACTTATTTATATATGAGATGTTTATGTGCCCTTCACCTTTTTGTTTGCTAGCCATTTAGGAATAGCATATGTCTACCTAGTTATGTGTCCCATTTTATTTGAGTTACATAAAACTTAATTTTTGTTATTATATTTCCTATGTGATGTTCAATGACAATTGTTGTCTACATTCTACACAATACTTTTGTGATTTAGCTTGTGTGTGCCTGCACCGATAGATAACTAGATTTATAGTTGTTGATAGACATAATTGCATTTAAAGTTATACATATATATATTGTATCAACATGAATTTTCACCTCTAACGCAAATTCCCTTTTGACCCTTAACAATTTAGAAAATAAAAAGTAGAGGTTCAATTCCACTTAAGCCCGCTCCTTGCATTCCATTTGGCACCTGGTTCACATTTTGGTGGGGGTGTTTCTGTCAGAGACGCTCGCACGATGCGTAGATGTCCGTGTGGCACACTTACATCCCTAGAAGATTCCTGCGGCTAGAGACTACATAGGCGTTACATTTTTGATTCGAAGTCAAAGAGTAACATCCCTCTTCGGCTGGCTGACCCAAATATCTAGTTGTTTTTCATCTTCTCCTTTATATTCTCACTCCATTCTTCCATTCTCAATTTTTTGAAAAATTTGGCACACTCTCTCCATGATTTTGAGAATACATTCACAAGATTTGTAGCAACATCATTCACTCACTTGCAACAATCGATTACTCCATCACTCCAATAGGGCAAGCACAAGACAAACATTGTGGCAATAGAAACTTGAGTGCCTCTCGTTCACTCCTCCACGAGCCTTGAGTTCTTTGGACTCAGGTGGTAAGCTCCTACAATCTCTGCTTTTTCTTTCGATTGAGTAAGAACATACTTCTTGTAGTGTTTTTGTGTTTATGTAGCTTGTAGTTTCTTTAGTTTATCATTTATCTCTACTATTCCAAACTTGGCTATTTGTGGAGGTGGAAACACCAAGACAGGGGTCTGACTGAGGTAGGACCCTATACAACCCCAACAATTTCTCCCTTTATTGTGTGCAGGTGGAGAGAACTTGGAGCAAGATGGCGAGGAGAGAATTGTACGAGATCATCTTTGTCACCTTGGTGGTAACACATTTCCTTTATCATATTCGTATTTGTATTTCTCTTCACTTAATCTCATTTTATCACTTCAAACATCAATAAACTAGGTTGATAGTCTCCCTTTAGGAGTTAGATTTCTGTCTTTTTTGGTTCTCTATCTATACAGACACCAATGCACCTGTGAGACACTAACGCGTCACACTGTCATCCTAGAACCGCACTTTCATCCTCAGACAGAGAGTTGCCTGAGACATGAATCTGATTCTAAAGGCTGACTCATCTAGTATCCTTCCAACATTCAGGATTGCAGAGTGATCGAAGGATGCATAATCCTCATCATCCTAATTTCCCCTTAAACTGAGGTGGGTTAGGGCATCCTTTACACTCTTGCCCTTTTGTGACCTAGGGCCTTGCAGTGGGTGGTCCCCTACTCTCACATTGTTGGTGAACCTGACGAGAACCATTTTTCTTCCATTTTTCAATACTAAAGTCCCTTTCCTCATGTCCTATGAGTGTTGTAGGTGTGAGTGTTGTGAGGCTTCTACCTTGCAACCCAACCTGTGACCCCTAGTAGGCATAGTTGAAAGGTTCAAACGATGTTGTGTGACGCAACCTTAATTGGGTATGTATCCTATCTCATAAACCTTAGGAGGCTCTGTATAAGTATAGTTTGGTGTGCACAATGAACTCTTTCTTAAACCAACCCATTCCCTCTGCATAGACTATGAATGAGGGTACTAGCATAACCTTTACTTCATAGGACCTGCCGATGGGCTTCAATAGAGATCCATCTCCTCTTTACATTCCTATGAGGATAAATGGGAACACTGTAGTAGGTGTTCTTGTTGATCCGACATCACAAGTGAATATCATAGCTAAGGAGATCATGTTGATTAACTTCCTGCATAAAGATGGGTATGATGCACCTGAAAGTACCGTCTGCACACACGATAACCTTTTCATACCTCCTATAGGGAGTATTATCCTATCGGTCCTCTTTGGACCTAAGTTCATAAGCCTTAAGTTTGACATCATCTCAGGGTTCAAACTCTTCAAAGTGAAGCTAGGCATCCCTTGGCTCGTGGCTATGAATGCAATTCCCTCGGTCATACAAAAATTTTTGAAGTTTTTTCATGGAGGTTCAGTACATGTTTTCCATGACACCGACTACAAACCACCAATTTCACATGGCTGCTATACCTTTGATTACTTTTGGCATACCTCCCTTGGTCCTCTCCCGCCTAGGAAGGACCTCCTACACTGCATGTATCAAAGCTATAAGAAGGGTCGCACTAGGATGAAAGTGAGGTACCCTCCTTTTCCTTAGGCTATCTCGCATAGAGCTTGCTTAAAGGTTGATAGTGATGTTTCCAAGGCCCATAGAAGAGAAGAAGAGAAGCTATCTCGAGATCCTCCTTCCTCTTTGATGATTCAACCTGATGCTTCCTCTCATCCTGTTGTGGTACCATTTTATTTTGTCTCGCATTTGTGAGGGAATCCCATGGTGCACGCTTGGTGGAAGGCCAAGCATCATGCATTCGAGTTTCTTGTCTTATTGACGAAGCCTAGGCCTATTTAGTATGGAAGGAAAAAATCCCCCCATGGAGAATCTTGTTTGTCTCAGCCTTCATGGCCTCCTACTGTTCCTATTCTTAAAACAATAAACGGGAAGAGGCCTTCCACCGAGGCACTAGATTCAACTCCTCCTGCCATTTCTGAGCTTGCCCCTCCTCCTTCCATTGGAGATAATCGTGGAGGACACTCCCATGGCTGACCATGATCCTTTTGTCCCTTCACAAGTTCTAGCTTCTGGTTCGAAGAGCTATAGAAATCGTCTTGTGTGCGAGTGGAAGCCTTGATGAAAGGATCTCCTAGCTGAGCTAGCCTCCTTGTAGAAGAAGATGGACAAGACCGCACCTCATGTGGTGTCTCCCTCTCTCCCCCCTTTTGTCCTTGTTCAACCTAGTTTCATAACTCTTTTATCTCCTACACCTGGAAGGGTGCAAGTGTTCATTTCTACTTCTATGGAGCCACCCTTGATGACTTCCATCCCAAATTTCTTTCCTTTCCCAAAGCTTGTGAACATGGTGAACACTTCAGTTGTGTCCATTACGGTTCTTTCTTCTTCTCCCTCGACCCTTATTTCATTTGTAGGAAGTTCACCTCCTTTGATGAAGGAGAAGGTAGAGCATGGTCTCTCTAGCAATGGAGGATGTAAGAAGAACCCACCTTCTCCAAAAGGTGGCCCTAAACTGACTTGTTCTGTCTTAGTCATAGAACTAGTCCTAGCTTCCCCCGAGTTCATCACTGCTCCCGAGTCTCTCAGAGAGCCTACCAGTGAACCTCGAGTACAAACTCCATCTACTGAGGTGAAATATGACACTCTTGTTAAGTGCATGTTTAACTTGGTGGATGAACTCTCGACACTTTCATTGATCTTCTCTAGGTCATTGACCCTGGACCCACAAGAGCTAAGTGACAGAGACCTTACAGGTCCCTCTTCTTTGGCCCTTGTTATGGGAGGATCAGAAGCTCCTCCCCTTAACATTACACTGTTTCAGGCTTGTCTTCCTTCCTTCTAGGATCTAGAGTGGGAAGTCGACAACCTCATGGTCGAGTAGTGTTAGGGGGAGACCCTCTTCTGGATGTTTAGATTAGATGTGTGTGTGTTTCGTGACATGTGCTTCCCTCATGATCATGCTACATAAGCCTAGATGAACCCTCATCACCCCTATTGGTGATTTGAAATAGGTGTGGTGTTTATGTTGTAAGCCTTCCTCTATATGTATCTCTATTCTTCCATGTTTATGATTGACTTTTGCTAAATTGGGGATGATGCAAAATGTCGAAAGAATTTAGGCCTCCTTCCATGTTAACCCAATTTTTTATTTTACTTTGTCTTTCATGCATTCATCCTGATCTGGTTGGGGATTGATGATCTTTCGCCTCTTACCATGGTTACCTACATATATATAAATAAAGGCAGATCTGACCTCGCAAAACCAAATCCCCCTTGTGTGATTTGTTTTCTTTATCTTTCTCTCATCTTTTCTTGAGTTTTCCCTTTCCTATGTGATAACGCACCTTCTACATTTCTTTGTCTTTAGAAAATTTATTTTTTTCCAAACAAATCTTTTCTTGAAGACCCTTCACAAACTTCCTTGTTAGAATGGCATTCTCAACTTGGAACCCTAACAAAACATGTTTCCTTCATTAGGAGTTCACAAAGAAAGGATTTGGAAATCCTCTTCCGAATCGAGAACGGTCTTAGTATTCCCCTCGCATGAGCACATCTCCTTCCTTTCGAATTCCTTGATGAAGTGAACATCTTTCAAATAGATTCCTTGATGACGAATCAATTCGACAAGGAATACATTAAGATTTTTGAACAGAGTGTCCCTTGAGTGGATCTTGCCTCTTCATGTCAGTCTCTTGAGGGACCCCTTGAAAAGTTTTTCACAAAGTTAAATGGCATCTTGCTTGGGGGCAACCCGACTAGACCAAATTCACATCTCAAAATATAGTTTGTAGGTATCTTGACTAGACCATCTTTGTATCTTAACATCTAGCTTTGGGGTAGCCCAACTAGACGCTACCTTTCAAACAGTGCATACCTTGTTTGGACCCTCCTTCCTTTCGAAGGGTTCCCGAGGGAGCCCTTTGAAAGTCTTACAACTTAGGGATGGTTTGTGTGATTGTATGTTCCCTAGCCCAGGCAACCACTTACTAATGTGTTCTATCTGCGGGTAAACATGTCACCATCTTTGGCTCTACTCAGTCCCCTTTACTAGTTCTCCTTCATGTGAGAGTTCTTGGGGGATACCTTCCTTGCAGGACTATGGGTTTGTAAGGTGCTTTTCTCAGTCTCCCTCATGTGAGAGTTTTTTGGGGATACCTTCCTGGCTGGTCTACACAGCTGTAAGGTGCTTTTCCTAGTTTCCTTCATGTGATAGTTCTTGAAGGCTACCACCCTTGTAGGACCATGAACCTATAAGGTTCTTTTGTGCTTCAACTTTGTATTTTTTTGGAACTATGAAGTCCTTTCCTACATTTTCGGGTTCGCCAGATCGTGCTCTACTTCCTTGTCAATTTAGGTACTCTAATTTTGTTACTTCTTTACTACTCTACTTTACCGAAGCACTCATTAGTACTCGTGCTCGCTAAAGTGGGGGAAAAATGTATCAATATGAACTTTCACCCCTAATGCAAATTTTATTTTGACCCTTAACACTTTAGAAAATCAAAAGCGAAGGTTTAATTCAACTTAAGCCTGCTCCTTGCATTCCACTTGGTGCTTGGTTTACATGTCGCTGGGGGTTTTTATGTTAGGGATTCCCATGCAGAACGTAGATGTCTACACGGTGTGCTTATGTCCCTAGCAGATTATTGTGGCTAGAGACTACAAAGGCATTACATTTTTGATTGGGTGACCTGAATATGGCAATTTTTCATCTTCTCCTTAATATTCTCACTCCATTCTTCCATTCTCAAGTTCTTGAACAAGTTTCCACAATCTATCCATGCTTTTGAGCATCCATTCACAAGATTTGTACCAACACCATTCACTCCATTGCACCAATCCATTTTTCCATCACTCCAACAGGGTGAGCACATGATAGACACCATGGAAATAGAGGCTTGAATCCCCCTTGTCCACTCCTCCACAAGCCTTGAGTGCTTTGGATGGAGTTGGTAAGCTCCTACAATCTCTCCTTTTTCTTTCAATTGAGTAAGCACGTATTGCTTGTAGTGTTTTTTTGTTTATGTAGCTTGTATTTTATTTTCTTTATTATTTATCTCTACTATTCCAAACATGGCTATCCGTGGAGGTGGAAATAGAAAGATGGGGATCTGACTGAGGTAGGCCCCTATATAACCCCAATAATTTATCCCTTTATTGTGTGTAGGTGGAGAGAACTTGGAGAAAGCTAGCAAGGAGATCATTGTATGAGATCATCTTTGTCACCTTGGTGGTAACAAATTTCCTTTATCATATTTGTATCTGCATTTCTCTTCCCTTATTCTCGTTTTATCACTTCAAACATCTCTAAACTAGGTTGATATTCTCCCTTCCAGAGTTAGATTTCTATCTTTTTAGTTCTCTAGTCGTATGGATGCCAATGCACCTATGAGACGCCATCACACCACGCTATCATCCTAAAACTATGCTTTCATCCTCAAACAAAGAGCTGCCTGAGACACAAATCTGAATCAAAAGGCTAACTCATCTAGTCTCCTTCCAACATTTGGGATTGCCGATTGATCAAATGACCCATAATCCTCATCATTCTCATCATCGTCATCCTAACTTCCCCTTAAATAGAGGTGGGTTAGGGAAACTGATAGGGTAGGGTTGGATGGAACAAGCACTGCTCCATGCTCTGGATCTTTGTTTGCAGGATCACCTTGGTGTCTCCACCACCTTAACCTTTATGTCCTACCTCATAGATAGGTACCCTTGGTTCTACTGGCCAACCCCACTATCATTTCACACTCAACCTCCCAAGACAATCTTGGTGCATTGCTTCTTTTCTTCCCTTAGCCTTTAATCTTCCCTAAAGGCCAATTAATCCCAACTCTCAGTTTGTTCTTTGTAGGGGTATGGGGATGGTTTCTACAGGTTCACACCATCCTAACTTAACTCTGAAAACTCCACCTTGCTTCATTAGTCCATCGTTTTCACCAAACCCTCATCTAGGGTTTTAGTTCCCTAATTCTAGGCCTATCAATTAGGTCTTTTTCTCTGAGGAAATAGGTTAACACTCCTAAATTCTTCGAAGAACATAGAATTTTTCCTTTGGTTTCTTGATCCTTATACCCATCCCTCAAATATTCTAGAGGTATTCATCTTCACCTGACCGTACACTGTCTTAACCCTCCTTTTTGCTATTTAGGCTTCTTTTAGGCCATTTCCTGACCTCACAATGGACTGTTAGTTTGTTCTCCAATCAAAAGGACTAGTGAAGTCTCCTCTTTCATACCAAGCCTTTTCAAGGCTTCCATCTACCTTTCCACCACGTGATTTTTCAGGGAAAGGTAACCCCTGCAAACCAAGTTCCTTGCACTTCTTGACTCTTCTAGTCGGGCACTGTCAAGCTCACCTAGGAGAAGTATTTCTTCATGCCTCCAAGGCTCTTGTACACTCCTAACCGTAGATTATATATAGACATGGAGCCTAACCACATTTCCCAAGGGCCTGTACATAATTACAGTGGGAAAGTAATTAGGAATCCATCAATTATAGTTTGCCAGACAAAACAGTAAACTAAAAGACCAAATAAACTTCAAAAAGCAATGCTTGGAAACTGATCACACAAGCTAATTATCACAACACAAATCTTGGAACATAGATATACTACAAACTACAATAACCTACAAAGCCATGATCACTCCTGATCACACAAACTCAAAGCAAACACATAATTTTACTTATTCTTCTCACTGTCCACACTAGAATTTATGAACTTCCAAAATTACAAAAGCTTCCAACCTTTCACATAGGTCGAGGCCTTCTCTATATAGGTCAGAAAAGTAGTTAACTTTCCCCTTGGTTGGACATGTTGGTTACAAAGTGGCAAAGGTGCAAAATGTACCATTTTGCCACTTTTGCCTATTCAAAGAAAACTAGGAAAAGTGAATTTCCAAACTCATGAAACACTTTCACTTCCTAACCTACTGATCGCTCCTGATCACTACTGATCAGAAGTGATCACTACCTATTCCTAATTTTCTAACTCCATTGCAATGGTCAACATGACCTTCATAAGTTTCAAAAAAAAAATTACATCCTAGACTTCCTCCTGCCTAGTGTTTCCTAGGTGCTCCTGCACTAGAAATGTTTCCACTCTTGGCCTTTCATGACCTAGGGCCTTGTAGTGGGTGGTCCCCCTCTCTCTCTCATATATATATATATATATATATATATATTTGTACATGCATTGCCAAGTATATGTGTTCATAACTATGTATGTTGTCCAGCTCAAGCTACAACTCTACACTCAACAGTGCCTTACTTAAAATAACATAAAGTGTTGAATTACGGTACTATGTTTTGAATGGAACCTACTGTTGCAACCACAAACCTATCAAAATTTGAAACAATCAACACTACCTTACTCGTAATCAAACAATATATCTTGCCACAAACCATGAAACACAAATGCAATAATATCGCAAAGGTTTTTTTTGATATACACCTCTTCTTGCTAGCTTTCCAGCAAAAAATTGGCATCCTCACAGAATAACCTCCACCCACCTTCACAAAAGCTAGACAATGCTAGATAAAACCTGCACCCTTATAGAAGCTTACCCTCCTCGCTCACGACTCTAATAGCAGGTATAAAATACTTAGCAAATACTTTTTTTAGTATGCACCTCTTCCCACACCTCTTCATGCTTCCTTGAAATGAACCTCTTCAAGCTTTATTTCTCTCTACTCCCTTCTTTCTCCATGACCTGCAAAAAATGGACAAAGAATTATCACAACCAACACTTTTGCATTGCTTTTGCAACCATCACCCCATGCAAAAAACACAAAATAACCACTAACCCAGATGCACAAACTGACAAAACACAAAAAAATCATAGTTACAAACCCATGAAAAACCATAGCCACAAAATATGAACCATAAACCAAACAATATTTATTTTTACAAAAAATATAACCTTTTCTCAACACCTTACCATCACAAGTTGTGCCAACTGATGTTTATTTCATTTTATCGGGCAACAAACATATGTATCTAGATTTAAATTTATCTATATTTATTCTTGCACCTATTGATAGGTCATTGTTTCAAAAAAAAAAATCTAGGTCCTTATTGAAACCATCATTGTTTCATTTAAGGCTTTTGTTTTTTGGTGATGGTTGCAACACTATACAATTTACGTTGTTTTCTACAAGGCATTGTTGACTATTGTTCGCTATCTTTGGCTATAACCTAAAGCTACAAAATATCATTCAACAATTCCTTTTTCTAAATAGCATATACTGTTTAGTTTCTTTTGTAACTTTAGTATGTTAAATATCATTGTGGCCGCATATGTGCACTATTTTCTTGCTTATTGTGTCTATATATGTGCACTGTTTTATTGCTTTACAACTATTTCCACTACATGGAAACCATAAATGAAATAATATGTTTAAAGTTATTTTGCAAGAACCAATAATGTGTACATATATGCATCTAACATTAGATATATATATATATAGCGGTGTACCTTATTTTTTGGCACCACATATCTATGTATTGTACGGCTTGGATGCATATGTAGGAATGTGTTTCTTGGAAAACTATAAACACAAAAAGTGTGTGTTTCTTTTCTTGTGTTCCATTTCCCTTGCACTCTCTATAGATATGTATATATATGTGATATTAGATGTATGCAGTGGTGATATATACTACTCACCATGTTTACTGTTCAGGCAATCTAGAATTAAATGCACCTTTTCCATTATTATTTCTTCTAGCCTCACAAAAGGAGTTGTTAGAATGATAGGGTGTATACTAGGTGTAATAAGGCACATTGATTTCACCATTGATCAGAGTCATGGATGATGTATGTTCTTGCTCAGGGGTTTGGTGAGAGCTGATGATGTTCCATGACCCAATATGGTAGGGTGGATGAGCAACCATCATCTTTTTGTGTTTCATTTTATAGTTTTCTATGTGCAGATCTGTGTGTTTTTTACATTTGATACAAACAACATTTATATGTTTGAATTCCACCTATGGATATATATATGTGTTGTCTACATATAAATTTAGATTCATATATATTTGTATGCATCTTCTTTTATAAGGGATGAGAACCGATGAGGGTCCATGACCCAATATGGTAGGGTGGAGAGAAACCCTCATTTTGTTGTGTTTTATTTTATATTTTATATGTTCAGATTTGTGTGTTTTTTACATTTGATGTAGACAATATTTATATGTTTGAATTCCACCTATGGATATATATATGTGTTGTCTACATATAACTTTAGATGCATATATATTTCTATGGATCTTCTTTTCTAAGAATATATGTAGAGTCTTTTATTGCTTTCCACCCATTGCCACTACATGGAAATAATAAATGAAATAATATTTTTGCAGCTATTCAACAACAATCAACAATGTGTATATATGTGTAGTTAACTTTGGAAACATATATATATTGATGTAGATTTTTTTTTGCAACTCCCAATATATGTATGTGTAGTTAACTTTAGAAACATATATATTGATGTAGGGTTTGTTTTGAAACTCCTAATATATGTATTGCATGTGTTTTATGTATATGTAGGAATCTATTGCTTGGAAATATATGCATTCAAAATAGTATAGTCTTTTGTAGTGTTTCATTCCTCTCTTCTCCTGCATAGATATGTGTATGTGAAATTAGATGTAGACAACATTCATATATACTCCTCACCATGTTTATTGTTTTGAAAAAATAGTTCTTATTTGTTTCATCCTCAAAGAAGCACCCTTACAATAATAGGTTTTATATTAAGTTTAATTAGGAAGCTTAGTTTCACTATCCATCAAAGTGGTGGACAATGTTTGTTCTCACTTGGGTGGTTTGGTGAGAGCCTGTGGGACTCTATCACTAAATAAGCTAGGGTGGAGAGCAAGCCTTCTTTTTTTCTTTCTCATTTTAGTTTCCCTATGCATAGATATGTATATTTGTGAGATTAGAGACTAAAAACATTCATCCCTATGTGCAATAATGTATCTATGTGAAATTAAATGCAAACAACATTCATATAAACTCCCTGCTATGCTTATTATTTTCATAAGATAATAACGATTTTCTCAATGTTTCATGTGACACCTAATATACAGCCTTCCATTGTAACGAAAACTTATTGAGGTTTACGCAGATAACAACTATGCTTCAAGAAGAATACAAACTATTTTATTACTTTGCAAATATTTCCACCACAAAGGAACCATACAACAATTAATGTTGATGCCAACTAGTGTTTAATTTTGTTGGCCTTCTCTGTCAACACGCCAAACACTTTTAATTTAAAATTCAAGGAACATCCACCATCTTTTCCCTGGTTGGAATGTCAAGTCCTTTCTATGCTTATTCTTTTCATAAGATAATAATTATTTTTATTTGAACTATGGTTTTTTTCCACTGGGAATGGTTGGGAAGTGGTGAAATAGTGCATGTTCTCCATGATAAGCCATTGTTGGTTGTTTATGTATGGCTTCAAGGATAGTTGTTATTTATCTAGGCCTCAATAATGATTTTCTCAATGTTTCATCCACACTTAATAAATAACCTTCTATTGTAACAAAGCCTTATTGAGGTTTAGACAGATAACAACTATGCTTCAAGAAGAATATAAACTATTTTATTACTTTGCAAACATTTCCACCACAAAGGAACCATAAAGAAATTAATGTTGATGCCAACCAGTGTTTTATTTTGTTGGCCTTCTCTGCCGACATGCCAAACTCTTTTAATTTAAAACTCAAGAAAAATCTGCCACCTTTTCCCCGATTGGAATGCCGACGCTGGAAGGCTCAAAAAATTGGGAAGGCTAATGAAAATTCTGACCAAAGTTCACATAATAGGGGGAAACCATGCATTTGGGGGTAATGATAAATATGCCTTTTGATGCCTATATTTTTATTCTTCTTGTGTCGGCTGACTGTAGAGTATATTTTTCCCACATGTAAATTCATATAGTTAGTTCAATGGTGGCATCAATCTTCCATATGATACATAAAATACAGCTTATCATTGCAATAATGTAACAACAAAATAAACATACGGATCACTCTATATGAATGTTTTTTGCATCTAATTTTACATACATACATATCGATATGTAGGGAAAATATATTTTCCACCACTCAAATCAATTGTGGCATCAACAAAAAAATTCAAAGTAACAAACGTGTGCAAAAATATAGTCTTCTTTGAATAGTACCTTGTCAAAAATGAAAAAATATTGCCTTCTCAACAATCTTGAATTGAAAATTAAGTAGTATACTATATGCTAGAGAACAAAAATCTACAATGCACAAAGCCCATGCAAAATGATAGCCACGAAATTCCAACCATGAACAAAACATTATTGCTTATAAGAAACAAAATAGGCTTTTCCCAAAAGAAACTTATTGATAATTGAAATAGTCTAGCCTTTCCAACAAGGCTCTATCAAAAATGAGACAATATACCCCAAGCTAGACAACAAAAATCGACAAAAAACTGCATGACATTAACAATTTTATTTTGTTGCAAATATAGCCATAAAATGGAAACCATAAAGAGAAATGCACAAAAAATTGTAGTAATCAAGCCATGAAAAAATATACTCTTTTCTCAACATAACCTTTACAAAAATTCTAACAATGTAGCCTTTCCAACAACACCTTTTGGAAAATGAAACAATATAACCTAATATGAATCATTGTGTATGAATGTTGTTTGTATCTACTATGGAATACATACATATATATACATAGGGAAACTATATTGCCCATAACTTCAATCAATGGTGGCATTAAACAAAAAAAAATACAGTAACAAACCTATGCAAAAATATAGTCTTTCCTCAACAATACCTTGTTGGAAATGAAACAATATTGCCTTCTCAACACTCTATTATTGAAAATAAAACAATATACCCTAAGCTAAAGAACACCAATAAACAATGCACAAATTCCATGCAAAACCATAACCACAAAACCCATGCAGAATGATAGCGACAAAACACAAGCCATAAGCAAAACATTATTGCATAAGAAACAATATAGGCTTCTGCCAAAAGTGCCTTATCTATAATTGAAATAGAATAGCCTTTTCATCAATGCTCTATTGAAAACTAGACAATACACCCCAAGCTAGACAACACAAGTCGAAAAAAATTGCATCATGTTAACAATTTTATTTTCTTACAAACATAGTCACAAAAAGGAAGCCATAAAGAGAAACCCCCAAAAAATTACAATAAGCAAGCCATGCAAAAATATACTCTTTTCTCAATAGAACCTTTTCAAAAATTCAAACAATATAGCCTTCTCAACAACACCTTTTTGAAAATGAAACAATATAGCCTAAGCTAGAGAACAATAATCAACAATGCCTAATGGAATCAAACATGAACTATTTCACTCTGTTGCAACCATAGCCACAAAAATTAAAGCCATAAATCAAGGAATGTTGGTTTCAATAGCAATATAGATGGAGAAACCCACAAAACACAAAGATTTATAGTAACATGCCCATGCAAAACCATAGCCATGAAATGTGAATCATAAATGAAATAATTTTTGTTTTTACAAACAATATAGTCTTCTCTCAATAGAACCTTATAAAAATTTGAAACAATCAATAGTGCCTTATCAGAGATCAGACAACATAGCCTTCCACAAACTGTGAATGATAATTGAAACAATATATCTAAGGGTTTTCCCGATATGCACCTCTTCCCAGTTCCTTCAAACACAACTATCCCCACTAGCTTTCTGCATGGTGCCTTGTTTCTCGAAGCTTGCAAAAACCTGCATACCATTAACATTTTTATTCCATTTTTAACATAGCCACAAAATGGAATTTAGACAAGGAAATCCACAAAAAAAAAATAGAGTAACAAAACCATGCACAAATATACTCTTTTATCAACATAACCTTCTTGAAAAATGAAACAATATAGCCTTCTTTGCATTTTCTATGGCATACATAGATATCTATACATATGGCACATACATTGTCCATCACTCTAATCTATAGTACCATTACCAATAATTTTGTATTTCTTTTCGAGTCATCCACCCATGTAAGAAACATAAAATATCCTCCAAGCACCTTCACAAGAACTCCACAATGGATGGTCAGACTTGAACCTTCACAGAAGCTCACCCTATTGGCATAAACATTAATTGTTGTATGGTATTTGTGTAGTGGCAATGGTTGTGCCAAAATCTACCATTTAAAACATGAAAAGAGGCAGTGAAAGTCTTTGCCATTTTTAATAAGGGATTGTTGGGTGTTCTTCTATGGGTTAACCTGCTACCAAATTTGTGAGCCAGGATTGTGAGCTTCTTTGAAGGTTGAAGTTCAATCGTGCTTCCCAACACATGTATCAATCTATATCTATATCCATAAGTTTCCATTCAACTATACATGTATATTGTCTACATCTAATTCCATACACATACATTTCTACTTGTACTTTTTTAGTCTGTATATTTCTAAATAGAAAATTCTTACATATGCATCCAATGCATGGTGTTGGATTGTATTTCTTTTCGTATTTGTTAATTGTACCTTTTTAGCTATTATTTCTTTCATCCTGAAAAAGGACTTGTTGGAATGGTAGGTTCTATATTAAGTGTGACAAGAAATATTGGTTTCACCATTGATCAAAGTGGTGGACAATGTATGATCTTGCTCAAGGGTTTGGTGAGAACCCATGGGGCTCCATGATCCAATATGGTAGGGCAGAGAGCAGGCCTTATTTTTGGTGTTTAATTTCACATTTTCTATTTTATATTAACCTACATTGTGGGTCTTTATGTTAGTGTTTGTAAGCACCTTATTATCATCATTGTTATTTATGGATATGTATATGTATTTGTATATATGCATTTACACTCCAAAGAAATAAAAGAAAATAGATGCCAAGTCAATAGAAATTATAAAAAATACCCAAAGTCATAATTACACATGGTTGTTCAGCATTCAAGGTAGTACAACAATTGTCTCTGGATGCTCTTGTATGACAATAGAAATTGCAAGTACACCTGACAACAACAACTTCAAGTAAGCTTCAAAGTTAATTCTTGCAACCTTGACTATTGTATTTTTAAGCCTTGTTTATAAATTGTAGTTGTTAGTTTCAATAAGAATAGTGAAAAAAAATGTATGAATATTTTCTACATCTAATGCCATGTACATACATTTCTACATGTTCTTTTTCAGTGTGTATATTTCACAACATAAACTACACAACATAAACTATCTGGCTATGTTGCAACCATGACCACTAAATAAAAACCACAAATAAATAAACAACATGTGTTATTACAACCATCACCAGCACATTCAAACCATATGAAAAATAATGTAGATGCAAACTAGTGTTTAATTTCTCTAGCCTTATTTATCCATGCAGCAGAAAATCCACCAACCTATTCACAATCCGTGTGATATGCCTCTGCAACTTTTTTATTTATTATTTCTTTCAGCCTAAAAACATGAGTTGTTGGAATGATGGTTTGTATATTAACTGTGGTAAGAAAGATTGGTTTCACCATTGATCAAAGTAGTGGACAATGTGTGTTCTTGCTCGAGTGTTTGGTGAGAGCCCAGGGAGCTCCATGACCCAATATTGTAGGGTGGAGAGCAGGACTTGTTTTGTTATGTTTCATTTCATACTTGTTATTTGTTGTTTAGCCACACCACAGGTCTGTATGTTGGTGTTTGCAAGAATTTTTTTCTCTACATCGCAATATATGCATATGTATATGTGTTTGTATACATGCATGTGTAATAAAAAAAGTGTAGTTCTTTTAGATGGAGGCTTCAATGAAGGAAAGCACAATGCATAGCCTTAAACAACATCAGTGTCACACTCTCCTTTAAAGAGTGCATTGTACCTTTCATTCATTGGAGTCTCCTTTGAAAATGCATTGCATATGCACATATACATTTACATATACATTTTCATATATGTATGCTTTGGTTATTCTCCATAAGGTATTGTTGAAAAAATAATTATTGTGTGTATGGATTTTTTGTCTTTATTTTCCCCCCCACATGGTTTTATATTTCCAAGTAGCAAACACCTGCACATGCATCCAATGTATAGTGTCATTTGCAACAACTTGTCTATTATTCCTTTTAGTCTTAGAAAAGGATTTGTTACAATGATAGGTTCTATAATGATTGTGATGAGCAACATGGGTTTTTCCATTGATCATAGTGGTGGACAATGTTTTTTCTTGCTCAAGGGTTTGGTGAGAGCCCATTTGGCTCCATGATCTAATATGGTAGGGTGGAGAGCATGTCTTGTTTTGTTGTCTTTCATTTTATATTTTCTATTTGTTGTTTAGCTTTGTTGTGAGTCTTTAAGTTGGTGTTTGCAAGCAGATTTTTGTACTCATCATAATATATGTATATGCATATGCATATGTATATGTATATTTATATATGTATGTGCAATAACAAATGTGAGGTTATTTTTATGGATGCTAGAATGAAGGAAGGCGCATTGTGCAACCATAGCTAGCAATAGTGTTGCACTCTTCTTTAAAAACTGCAACGTACCTTCCATTCATTACATTCTCCATTGAAACTACATTGCAGATGCATAGATACGTTTTCAAATACATTTGCATATATGTATGATTTTTTTGTTGTCGATAGGTCACTATTGGAAAAAGTATTTGTGTTCATTCAATTTTTTAATATTACACCATTTTTTCCCCGCTCAACCATGTTTTTATATTTTCAAGAAGAAAATCCCTACATATTCATCCAATGCATCATGTTGATTGTGATTTCTTGGTTATTATTCATTCTAGGGCCAAAAAATAAATATTAGAATGTAAAGTTCTATATTGGGCATAATAAGCAACAATGGTTTCACCATTGATCATACCGGTGGACAATGTATGTTCCTGCTCAAGGGTTTGGTGAGAGCCAATGGGACTCCATGACCCAATATGGTAGGGTGGAGAGCAGGCATTCCTTTCTTCTATTCCACTTTATATTACCCATCTATTCATTGGTTGATTTTTTTCTCTTTAAGTTGGAGTTTGCAAGCACTTTTTCATCTTCACTCTAATGTATATATATGTATTGTTTTCCATATGGCATTGTTCAATCTTGCTATCTACCTTTGATTGTTTCATCCCATATTGAAGTAGCATCATTGTTCCAGGGCCAAAAAATAACTATTAGAATGTAAGGTTCTATATTGGGCATAATAAGCAACATTGGTTTCACCATTGATCATATTAGTGGACAATGTATGTTCCTGCTTGGGGGTTTGGTGAGAGTCAACGGGGCTCCAAGATCCAATATGGTAGGGTGGAGAGGAGGAATTCCTTTCTTCTATTCCACTTTATATTACCTATCTATTCATTTGTTTCTTTGTTTCTCTTTAAGTTGGAGTTTGCAAGCACTTTTTCATCTTCATTCTAATGTATGTATATGTATTGTTTTCCATATGGCATTGTTCATTCTTGCTATCTACCTTTGACTGTTTCATCCCATATTGAATCAGCTTCACCTTTATAATTATTCCAATGCCCTTTAAGTTTGTGTTTGCAAGAATTTCATTATTTTCCTCATATTATGATTGTAGGCTCCTCAACCTTGTTCGAGCTCCAACTTTGTAGCAAGTGTGGACCATAAAAAGATAGTGAAATGCCAAAGGAACCAACTTTATTATGTTAGCCATAGAGACATGATTTGTGCAAGTCATCAAGCCAAATACTTGCAACAAAGAGGCATTGTAAATTGACCTACATCTCCCCCACATGTCCACACAAGCGTACCACAATTGCAGCCAGTGTTACTGGCGCAACCCGCTCCCTATTGTAGTCTCATGCCCCCTATTCCTTGCCAGCTTCTACACAGTCATCGCAATGATGGATCCTCCAAAATAGGTGGTTTTATACCTCATAAACCTCTCCCGGAGCATCCCTTTCCATCCAAATTATTGGCTTCCCCCACTTAAGCAACATTTTTGGTGATTCTTTCCACACTGCAATGTAATCATTTTGTCAACATATTGATGCTTTGTCTAACTTAAAATTTTTTATTGTTTGTAAGGAAAGTTATGTCGGCATGAAAGTCTGAGCATCCAACGTAGGCACCATCTTTTTGTGTTGTGATTTTAAAAAGGGTGTACATAGATTTAGTTTGGTGAACAAGATGGACCCAAGCCTGCAACCTCCTGTCCTTGCAAAACTTATTCACGTTGAACAAATTCTTATAGCTAGAGTTGCTCCAATTTTGCAAGTGACGCATGCTAGAGGAGGCCAATATAAATATAGTGGTCATAATATAAGCTTCCCTCAATAAATCATGGCCATTGTAACTTGGTACCACGTCATCTAGATGATCTATAAGTGGTGATTGTGCACAAAATTGGCATTTAGGGGATGAACTATGATTCCTACGTTGACAAAAATAATGTCATGGCTACATTAATATACAAAATTGAAAATGACCCATACTACAATGATGTTGGAATAGATTATGATGCTTTCAATTTTTTGCTTGCTATAAGTACTGACATCTCTGATCTTTTGCACAAATGAAAGAACTAGTACATAACATAGCTGAACTAATGGCAACTCCAAAAAGTGCTATTGATGAGGAAGTTGAGCTTGAGGCCTCATCTTCATTTATTCCATTGATGCCCAACCCTCCTCAGGAATTGGAGGCAATTAGAGATGCCTTACAAATTACAGACATTAGTGAAAATAATTTTCCTTGGCCTGAGATAAGTTCTATCCTTATCAATGAATATAACACATAAGGTTTATTAAGCATGGATTTTCCAATCTTGTTCCCCACTGGCACAACAATGCCCCTACAATCAAGAACCCTATAGATTCACATACATGAATATGTATTTCACTTGATGGGATACTATGATAATTGATTTGGGAGGCATGCCAAATTTAGATATTACCTTTATAATTTGATAATGAGACATTGGAGCCAACAATCAACTTCAATTTTTATGAAAACAAACTTGGAGGAAAGGATCCCAAAGTCTATTGTTGCTTTACAACAATTACTTTGAGATGCTCATCATAGCTAGATAGTGAACCAACTTGTTTACTTTGGTGTATGTTTGCAAGGAACACACTCGTATTGGGGTAAGTGTCATCAAGAGCTTGCGACAATAATCCACTAGCTTGGTATACTGACCCTCTTCTTCAGTTTGAGCGTTACAGACATAAAATGGCCTGATTTGCACAAGTTTTTTGATTCTCATTTCAAGCCACATATTCCATACCCCCGAAGATGCTTCAATGTAAATGTGGTGTAAAACCCGCACATAATAGCCTTGTGCATGCACTTGCGGTTCAGCATTTTTCATGAAGAGGTTATTGAGAGGCTTTTCTAGACAAAGGACTATTGGTATAGGTATGAGTGGAAAAATCATGGATCGACACATGTCCATGGTTTCTTGTGGCTTCCAGGTGCCCCAAATATGGAAATTTTTAATTGGTCCAACCCACATGAGCTTCAACAGGGAAAAACCTTCTTCAAACACTATATTTTAACATGGAATCCTCGATCCTTGGATCAACTAATATCAAGGGTCCACCACTCATCTTTGGAGGACTCGTGCTTTCTTAATAGTACAAAAATCTCTTGCATGGACCCAATGGTGGATTATGAACAACTCTTGAACATAGTGCAGAGGCATACCAAGTGTACTCAATACACTTGCCTTAGGAAAAAAGGCCACCAATTACAATGTTTCTACAAAGCTCCATGGAATAAACAAACATCATCAACATTGGTGATTGATAGTGAATTGAAAAAATCCTATAAGCCAACAAGAAATGATGAGTGTATTAATATCCACAAACATGAGATGCTTGCAATTTGCCGAGAAAATGTTGATTTCCAACCAGTCTTGTCTAGACAAATTATCTTGAACTACATTTCCAAATATGCAACAAATTCTGAAAGAAATTTGAAAGGTATATTGATATCTTGCAAAGGATTTCCAATATGAATTCCTCTACAGATAAAGCATTACTTTCCTATCAAAAAATTATGATGAAATTTCTTGCAGATCGTGACATTGGTGCACAAGAAGCATGCCATATGCTCCAAAATCTTCCCATTGTCATCTCAAGTCAGAATTTCCTATCTCTCAATCTCAGTAGGAAAACATTCCACCATTTGATAAAAAATTGATTGTGGTGATGAGCTTGCAAGTGGCTATATTCATTGTTACATGCAAAGACCAGTTGAAATGGAGATAGTATCCCTTATCCAATCTGCACAACTGTATACATATCAAAAATATTACGAAGGTGCAGTCTGGCATCCTCGCCTACAGCCTATTATCAGCATTGTTTACCCGCTATTCAAGAGCACCCTGCTAAGCAAAGTGATACCTTTGAAACATTTTTTTGTTTGAAATTACTACTATAAAATCCTTTTTGAAATGTTGAGGCAGACATAGGCCTCATGAGAGAAATAATAATATAGAATTGGAGGTTGTTTCATGTTGCTGGCTATGACCCTTGGCATGTCAATAGAATTTTTTCTCCCCCCACCAATGAAGATGAAGGGCACAATGCTACTGATAGAGCACAGTCTCTACCTCCCACAAATGAATAGGAATGGGAGTTTCTTTCTTGGCTTTGTGCTACAAACAATTTTTGCTTTGACCAGCTGCACTTATTAGGTGGATGAGACTTTGATCTACATCACATGTGGGATGCATACCATGTTCCATAAATTCTGCATAGCATTTCTGAATAGTTTATTTAAACAAGTAAGTTGCATACAGCTACACCCTTTATTCATTCGCACCGCATACACTTTCTCATCAGCTATCTCCTAAGAAAAATATTGCTCTTAATATCATTGAACAACAGCATCATGGACCATCTTCATTGTTCTCATTATGTATGACCATTCAATGAACTATTTGTACAGGTAAATTGTTCCTTATAGACAAGATCTGGAGCATGCTAAATACATAACCAAATCAAAGAATGAATCCTTTGCTTGCTTTGGCACCAATGAGAGTAGCTACTTATAATATCCATGCCTACACAATACATACAGCTCTTTGGATACCAATTAGAGATATGAATATATTAAAGGGACAATCATTAACCATACTTCAAGATGTGTTCAAACATATTAAGTACATCTTAATTGATGAAATGAGCTTCCTAGGGCCCAGGTTGTTTCTTAAGATAGATAGGCAATTGTGACAAGCATTCCCTTCAAAAAATATGCAACCATTTGGTGGAGTCTCTATTATACTCGTGGGTGACCTAGCACAACTACCTCCTATTTTGGATAGGCCTATCTACGCTTCTCAGTCTAGAGTGTTATCTCTTTGGTACACTTTTAATATTTTTTTCACGCCTAAGTCTATCTTCCTCTAGCATGGAAAATTCGATACAAAACAACAATTTCATACATTGCTTTTGAATATTAGAAATTGTCATGCATCCTAGCCTGACTGGAAAACCCTTATGAATTGATCACATGCCATGCTTTCAGCTAAGCAAAACCAAGAGTTTGATGAAGCTATCCACTTATTCCTAACAAATAGGTTGGTTGCCTTGCATAATAGAAAAATTCTTCAGCAATCCAATGCTCTCATTGCAATTAGTGCTGCTAAAAGTTCTCAGCAAAACACAATTGATTATGGTGATGATGAATAACTTCAAGCAGAGCTCTTTCTTGCAATTGGCTAGCAAGTAATGTTGACAAAAAATATTTGGGTGGTAGATGGCTTGGTTAATGGATCGTTGGGTTTAGTGAAGGCTGTCGTATAAGCTAGTGGTGCTAAACCAACTCAACTGCCTGAATATGTTGTTGTCCACTTCCCAAACTACATTGTCCCACCATGGGATCAACACAATCCATGAGCCATCCCCATTCCCCTTATCACACGAGGTATCTGAAGACAACTCCCCTTGAAAATGTCTTGGGCGATAACAATACATAAATCTCTAGGATTGACATTGGCGAGAGCTACAATAGATATTGGAAATAAATAAAGGCAAGGAATAATGTTCATAGCTATCCCTCATGTTAAATCAATAAGAAGAATACCCATAGATCCACCTTTCTCTTTTGATAGATACTTTAGGTTGCATTCCAACAAATACAATGTACTTTGAATCAAGGAAGAGAATCACCTTCAACAATTGTCTACATCCCCATCATGATAAAATGTTCCCTTTATTTAAGGTAACTATACCACTTTTCATTTTACTTTTCATTTCAATGCATTTAGAATCTTGACTATTTCTAATTTACCCTCCTTCTCGCTCCCTCCATAATGCATCGAATCAAGGAAGAAAAATGTCTCCAACAATCATCTGCATTCTGATCATGATGTAATTATTCTATTCCTTAAGCTAACTATACCACTTGTCCTTCTCCTTTTCATTTCAATGCATTTAGAATTACCACCATTGATAATTTTCCTTCCTCCTCGCCCCCCCCATAATGCAGCTACAATCACTTTTGCAAAGATAGGCAAGGTTTTACTTCTCCAGTGATTACTAAGACAAGTTGTCATTGAATTATTTCCCTTCATTACCTCTTGCCTCCACCAACAAATGTGGATTCATTTCTATTTCTAGCTTCACCGAATATTTTTTATATTTATTTTCTCTCAAAACCATCATCCCCTTTCATCAATAATGTTGCTTCTAGATCTATCGCCTTTGAACCATTTTTGTCTAGTTATGTCAGATTCTAACAACCTTAGATTGCAAACATTTTCAGTTGTAACTACAAATCTTGACAATTTTTATAAGCTTCCTACTCACAAGTTTTTCATGTTGTTCAAGTTGCGACTACATTCCATTCATATACAAGGTAAGCTTATATATCCTTTATTCCATCTCTTCTTTCACAACTACATTTTAAATTCTTTGTCACAAATGTTGCAACTGTATATAATTTTAAAAAAGGCTAACATTGATTTCAGCTAAACAAAATTGCTAGGTACCAGAAAATAATTATATGCAAGTTATAATTGTACACATATTGTATCTTTCTCTTTTTAGAAGGTATGTATGCATCTTCTTTATATGACCTCTTCTATTCTAGATATATTAGATATTATTTTTTATGAACTGTAAACCTCTTTCTATTTTTTGATTTAGTTATTCTTTACCACTGACACATTTTTGCTACACTGAACTTCATATTTCCCTTATGTCTAACTATATTTGACTGAAACCATTTTAGATTGAAAATGTTCTGAATTGTAAATGCAGATCTCCATAATACTAAATAGATTTCCAATAACATGTTTGTCATAGTGTACAAGCTACTGAAACATTCTATTTACATTGAAGGTAAGGCTATATGTCCTTTACTCCATCTTATATTTCACAACTACATCTCATATTGCTTGTCATAAACAATACAACTAAATATTTTTTTCAAAATGCAACAGACTAACTGCAACTAAATAAAATTTCCAGGTTAATGCTACTGATATTATCACACTCCATAATGCTTAAGATTTTTTGTTATTGGATATTTGATTATGTTTTTGTTTGCGAATGGACAAACTCACACACAATCAAATATCCAGAAAAAACATATATTAAGAAAAAAATCTCATGTACTAAACCATTTGTTTCACCATTGATCATAGTGGTAGGCAATGTATGTTCTTGCTCAAGGGTTTTTTGATATCCCATGTGGTTGCATGACCCAATATGGTAGGGTGGAGAGTAGGTCTTCTTGTCTTTTGTTCATGCTACATCCCCTTGCAACCACAAGGTATGCCTACATCTTATATTTTAAATTCCTTCTATTGCACATGCATTGCATATTATTTGTTATAAATTATAGAACTATTTATTTTATCTACATTACATATTGTTTATCAATGATACATATTCATTACACTAAACTTCACATTCCCTTTCATTTTTTGTAGACCTTACTTGAAAGAAACAAATTCAGTTTCACATAAGAGAGTAATGTCTTAGTGAATGATCTTTTGTCTCATCTTATATTCATAGGTACTATGGATAATTTCATAGCATTTGAACTTTTATGAGGTCAGCGTCACTACAGGTTCACTTTCCAAATTGCATTATGGCCGATTTGAAGAAGTAATGTTTTCTAATTGACCTTTGACAATGATTAAGAATAAAATAAAATTAAAAAATATAGTTTCAAATTGTTATGTCAATGTTCAACACAATTATGTCAATGCAACCATCTCTTTATTCTTAAGGTTCTGCATGGCTTTTGTAAATACACCTATTTGAAATTTCAATTATACTCTAAGCTTTCACATGATTGTATTACCTTTTTTTGATAATATATTATCCATTCCTCTCATCACTGGTAGCATCAATGTTTCATATAACACTTTGAATACAGTTTTTGCCTGACTTTGGTACTTTCAAAATTTTCTCTTTTGTGGGTTTTTCCATCTAGCTTGTTATTGAGGCCAATATTCTTTGATTTATGTCTTCCATTTTATGGTTGTGGTTGCAGTGCATTAAAATAGTTAATTTTATACAATTTATCTTAATATATTGTTGTATTTTCAATTTCATGTTGTTGAACACTCTATATTTTTTCATTGGATTGTTATGAATATGCTTGTTTAGTTCTCCTGTGGTTGGATTGCCACATAGTGTTATATCTGCACAATTTCTCTTTGTTATTTCAATGTTAACATGTACGTGTGGGCGTTTATGTGTGTATATGGTAATTTATGATAAGGTGTTGTTCAATATATAAATTTCTATGTTGTTGAAATTTTTATTATTTCATTTAAAGCTTTTGTTTTGAGCTTATGGTTGCAACACTAAACAATTTATATTGTTCTCCATAGGGCATTGTTGACCGTTGTTCTGTAGCTTTGGTTATATTGTTTCATGTTCTTTGTATGAGATTAAATAGTTCATTTAGTTAGTATTATACACTTCTTGTTTCTTTCTATGAGATATTGTTGATTCTCGTTCTCCAATTTGGCCTATATGCTCCATTCTTGAAAATGTGTTGTTCAAAAGGTTGTATTATTTCACTCTTTTATAACGTTTTGTCCATAAAATAATTTGTTGCTTCTCACAACCATTATTGCTACATGTTGTTTCAATGAACTATAACATATACACATATCTACACTTTCTCTCTCTCACATTGCATTCCCGCCATTTGTGCTTCCCTCTACCTATTGGCTCATTGTTGCATGTCACTACATGCAACTACTAGTATTAAGGGAAACATCATTATTAATCTAATCTATGAGAGTAGTGAGCTCAATATTGTTATTAATATTGAGGATTATGAGATTCACCATTTATATTCATAATAATAATATTACTATCATTTATATGGTGAGTCTCAACAATATTAATCATAATATTAATATACTAATGTAGCATTGGAAATAGTACTCCCTTACCTTTGAGGAATGAGCACAAGGGTAGGGTTCCTATTTCACACATTCTACACTCAAGGATGCCTTAGATATCTCTATCCAATGAAGAAAAGGGAGAGAAATGTGATAATAGGGTATCCTAGGGTATGTTTAGAGATTAATGAGGGGTTCACCACAAAGCTAGGGCTTGGAGAAACAAATGAAATGAAAGATCTAATGACAAAACCTAGTGATGCATTAAACATAAATGAATGACCTAGAAATGCATGTAAATCAGAACATAAAGGTGTAAAATCAGAAATGTACACTTTGAAACTTGTAGAGGCTTGAATGGTGACCTAAAATTTTGAATAACCTAAAGTTTTGGCCTAATGGGACTTATTCAACAATCTGGGTGAATCGGTCCCAGATCTAGGTTTTTGTACAGGAACAAGTTTCTACAAAAAGGGTATCCAAAACTATAAAAATCTACAAAATGACCTAAATGTTAGGAATAAGGTGTCTCAACCTTGGATAATTCCTATTCTTATTATTTGTTTTGTAAAATGTATTTCTTGCAAATAATGTAATTAAGTGTGAGTGTACATGTCTAGTTGGCATGTTGATGTGTCACTCCACTTAATGTGTCGGCATCTTGAATTGTGTGTAAGGAGATCATGGCTGAAACGGTTATGACGGATTCCTATGACACGTAAGAGCTATGTCTGGAAGATTCAATGACAGGTGAAGACATGTGGCAATTGATAAAGTTGAGTACTGTACACTCTTCCACGATAGTGGGGTTTGGGGCATCGCCCGAAAAAAATTTTTGGGTTCCTATTTTCTCGGAGAATGGTAAAACCCTAATACAGTTATCTTCGGAAGTTGCCCTAAAAAGGGAAGCGCATGATATAAGCATTTTTTAGAAGATGTGTGATGTGATGTATTGTTGTTTTGATGCTGCCGCATTTTGTCTTCAAGTGTTGGAAATCTCCTGAAAGAACTTGCATTGCAAGTGTGTTGTAACCGTTGTGTTGAAGATAATACATTGTGCAGGTTTTGGAGTGCTGGGGTTTTTTACCGAAAGGTTTTCCCCAGGGTAAATCATTGTGTCATTCTTTATTTTCTGTATGTATGGTATATTGCTGCAATATCATTGTTAAGTAGATTAACGAATCTGAAATTGTAAGGGTTTAAAACGAATTTGCACCATACTTTCCTTAAGAGATTAGTGTAGGAAGTTGTTTCCACACCTGAGTTTCCTTTCACTAAAATGGGAGTCATTCACCAATCTGGGTGAATGAGTCTAGTCAGTATTTTCTAGAATCTCAAAGTCTGAATCTTGTCTTCAATACTTTCTCTTTATGTTACTCTTTGTTTTTAGATCTGAAACAGCTAGATTAGGACTTGTACGCGACTTTTTGTGAAGATGACAACCTTGTGATGGCTTGAAAAAATATCTCAACCTTGCAACCTAATCTTCAAAGGATATTCAAGTCTTCAAAGTACCTAGATCTTTAGTCACACAAAGAAAGAGAAAAATTGTTGATTGTTAAGGAATAGGGATTTTCCTTAGCCAAACCCCTAATAGGTAAATAAATCAAATGATGAGATAATAAAATGAAGGAATGGAATATGAAACAAAGAACATGAATCATAGACAATAATACCTTGAATGATGTCTTGTAAATTATGTCTTTTGAATCTGCAACTCAACATGAAATGGCCATGAAGGATGCATATCTTAATGTTGAAAATAGGTGTAAAATAATGATTGATCTTAGATCTTCAATTCTACATCACAACACTAGACCAATAACATGTTTCATGCTTGATAACCTTGAAATGATGAGGAATCTACCTTTGAATGCCTTACAAATGATCTTGAATGTTCTCCAGATGATCTTGTAAATTCTTGGAATGCTTAACTCTTGAGTGCTTGACTTGATCTCATGAATGCTTAATGAAGTAATGATTTTATACCTCATTTATATATTCAAACCATCTAATATCCCGTTAATTAGATCCCGCAGGCCATCATACATAAAATTTGAACTTAAAACCTAGTTTTTCTTGCTTAAGACCTTAAAAATGGGCCAAATAGGACTCATTCGCCAAGCTGGGTTTATGGGTCCCACCTAGATGGGACTCATTCCCCCAAAGTGGCGAAGGGGTCTGACAAGGCCTATTTTAACTATTGAAGTGTCAGTGAATGTGTAACTTAAGCTTATTTATTGATCTTGTCATGTTTTTTATTGAAATATGCCTTGGGATGCACAATGTAGGGTTATAGGGGCCTATTAATGAATCTATTAAGGTTATAATCATAAGAGGGCCCAAAATCCAATGTGAAAGTGTAAATAAATACACTTTGCAACACTAAATTAAGGAAAATTTGGGTCTATTTAGCTTAGAAGGGCCCTAAATCTCATGTGAATGTGTAAAACACATTACAAGACTAGATTAGGCCCATTTAATTTCCAAGCATCATAAATTTAAAGTGAAGGTTTCAATAAATACACTTTACAACACTAAATTAAGGAAAAGTTTGGTTTATTTAGCTTTAAAAGAGCCCAAAACCTTATGCAGATGTCTAAAACTTATCACAACACTAGATCCAGGTGATATCAAGTCCAATTTATCAGTAATTATTCCCAAATTAGGAAAAATTGTACCATTTAGAAGGGTGTATAATTTTAATTACTACATTTATCCCCCACTTTAGTGAGAGGATGATCTTGCTTCAAACTCACAATAAAGTAAACATTCAAGAGAGGTCCAAGTGTACCAATGCAGATGAAAAATGATAAAAAATATTAGAGGAGGTGGCCAAGCCCCTAAAATTTGAGATCCTTCATCAAACCAACATGAGAACAAAAGGACATGCACAAGGTGTATGATTTGCAGCAAAACAAGATACACAAACATACAATGCCAAAGACATAAAGAAGAAAGAAAAGAATAAAATGGGTGGATCTTGCTTTGACCAAAATGTGCTCACTCTAGGGCTACAAAATGTCATGTCATCCACAAGATGAGTATCCACAATACGCTTACTCGAGGGCTACAAACCTTCATGGGGTGAGTATCTGAAAGAGTGAGACACACAACAAGTATGTACCCACATACACGAGTGGCTAAGGGAAATCATACCTTCATTTGGATCCCATACAACCAGACTGAAGCTATACCTCCTAATAATTTTGATAAGGAACCACACAATAATGATCTTTGAGCTTCATGAGACAAGCCAAACTTTGTATGCTTGGAGATCATGAAAAAATAATGGACTTCGACCTTCATGAGGCAAGCAAAACTTTATATTCTTGGACCTCATGAAAAAATAATGAACTTTAAGCTTCAAGGTATGTGCAGGATCATGATGGGCCAAAAAGTGGCGATATGTAAGTGATATGATGGCCCATGTGGCTAGCGACTTTTGTTATACCCAAAATTGATGAAACCAAAATGGTTTTTAAAGGAGATTTTCAGATTTCCACCAATATAAATTATTCTTTACTTTGAATTTAATAAATAATTATCATTCATTTTCTATTTGAATTACGACTAATGTCCTAGTTGATAGGCTGATTAAAAAACATCTATAGCTTTCAAACAATATCAATTTTTTTGAATCTGAAACATGTGTCACATTCTATGATTCGCATACTATAGGATTAAAAAAAATAAAATTTAATTTCATGAAGTTTTGACCAAGTTAGGGTGGTCAGACATAAGATTTTTTATATTTTTTAAAAGTTGTAATAAAAAAATCATAATTAATTATTTACTTGCAAAAAAAATACAAAAGAATATGCATCACATCAGAACATGAGTCCTCTACTTATATTGAAAATATTATAAAAAAATATTATCATTTTATTGTGGTAACGGTGGTTAGAGAAACACCTACTTCTTATTTTTTCCCTCAAATTTAAGTACTAATGCATTGAAATTTCAAATTTTCACCAAATAGATTTAAAAAAAAAAAAAAACCTTGTAGTTGAGAAACTACAGTCAATTTTCTATAGATTCTATTCTTACATATTTTTGAAATAATATAGATAACTTATTCAAATTTTTACGGCAAGTTGCCTAACTCTTATTTTTTTGAATTTTATCACCACTTAAGGGCCTATTTTTTCCATGATGTTCCTGCACATACCCTTCATGAGGCAATAAAATATTTGTATGCCTAGAACTCATGAACATGAACAAGATGGCTCCACAAGCAAGAAAAGTGTGTTCTGCAAGGTGCCCATATAATCGATGTTGTAAATACAAAACAGTGTAAGGAATGCTCAAAGGGATTTCTCTTAGTTCATGCAAGGTCTCTTATTAGGGAACATCATGCCTAATATATCCAAGAGAGGAAAACTCAAAGAAATATCATGCTCTCAGAGGAAATCAAACCCAATGACATCATCAAGAAGAAGGATGCATTACAAGAAGATATAAAATCACACGATGAAACATGATTGCCAATGTATGCCTCCACTTTAATGTGGTTTCTAACACCATTGCTATGACAAATTATTTTAAAGTAAAAGAATACATGCGAGCTTATTTGGAAAACCCTATCCCAAGTCATATGTTTTTAAATTGAATTACATAATGAATGAGTATATCACATGCATGTCAGCTTAAGGCATGTCATCCACATCCCAAGCTTACTCATATATATATATGAAAGGTGATGAACTAGCCAAAATAGATAATGACAAGTGACATACGAGGATAGGGGTACTTAACGCATTGCCCCCACTTAGTGCAGGACAAGGATGAGCCAAAATGATAAGAGGAACTAGGTGTTGCAACATAAGGAAGAGAACCACAATCTCTAAGATGCTGAATTTTGTTACTTAAAGCCTTAAATTTTTTAGTAGCATGACCATGAACTCTGTGATATGCACAAAATGAACTCTTGTAGTAAAATTTCTTTCATGTTCTTGGAGGGATGGATATCAAACAATCTTGGAGGAGTCTTCGAAAGATACCTTCTTGATCAAAAGTAGAGGATGCTCCTATATTTTGTGACAAATATGTCTCTTGCTTAGTACAAGGTGTCATACCTACAGAAGACTCTTTAGATTGTGAGATTTCATTCTCTTCTTTAAACGAATATGTAAAATCTACTAAATTTGAACCATAAGCATTTTGTGTGATGACATTGATTTTAAGTGAGTATTTCTTTTTTTCTTTCATGTTTTTCAAAGGATAATAATTAGGAGCATTAATGTCTATCAGTTCATAGTGCACTATTGTTAAAGTAGGCTTAGAAGAATCTTTTGTAATAGTGTTGATATTGAGTGAAGGCTTGTTTATTTCTTTTGGAGGACAATAACCAAAACCACTAGCCTTTTCTTGCATGTGAGGCTCTATAGGGACATAGATACCTTGTTCTCTAGCACCACATCCTTTTCCACTTGTAACGTCAAAAAAAGGGTCCTTAGGACTTTTTGTGCTTGTTTAGCTCCTTCTTGCGGATTTTTCCTTAGTGTGGCCTTTATTTAGTGTTGTAATATGGGTAAAAAATTGACATTAGGTCTTGGGCCCTTATGAACTAA
>CM021100.1:376402618-376566134 GCA_007115665.2 Sequoiadendron giganteum | reverse complement strand
GTGGCATCAACAAAAAAGTTCAAAGTAACAAACGTGTGCAAAAATATAGTCTTCTCTCAATAGAACCTTGTCAAAAATGAAAAAATATTGCCTTCTCAACAATCTTGAATTGAAAATCAAGTAGTATACTATAAGCTAGAGAACAAAAATCTACAATGCACAAAACCCATGCAAAATGATAGCCACAAAATTCCAACCATAAACAAAACATTATTTCTTATAAGAAAGAAAATAGGCTTTTCCCAAAAGCAACTTATTGATAATTGAAATAGTCTAGCCTTTCCAACAAGGCTCTATCAAAAATGAGACAATATACCCCAAGGTAGACAACAACAATCGACAAAAAATTGCATGACATTAACAATTTTATTTTGTTGCAAATATAGCCATAAAATGGAAACCATAAAGAGAAATGCACAAAAAATTACAGTAATCAAGCCATGCAAAAATATACTCTTTTCTCAACATAACCTTTAAAAAAATTCTAACAATGTAGCCTTTCCAACAACACCTTTTCAAAAATGAAACAATATAACCTAATATGAATCGTTGTGTATGAATGTTGTTTGCATCTACTATGGCATACATACATATCTATACATAGGGAAACTATATTGCCCATAACTTCAATCAATGGTGGCATTAAACAAAAATATATATAGTAACAAACCTATGCAAAAATATAGTCTTTCCTCAACAATACCTTGTTGGAGATAAAATAATATTGCCTTCTCAACACTCTATTATTGAAAATAAAGCAATATACCCTAAGCTAAAGAACACCAATAAACAATGCACAAATTCCATGCAAAACCATAGCCACAAAACCCATGCAGAATGATAGCGACAAAAGACAAGCCATAAGCAAAACATTATTGCTCATAAGAAACAATATAGGCTTCTGCCAAAAGTGCCTTATCTATAATTGAAATAGAATAGCCTTTTCAGCAATGCTCTATCAAAAACTAGACAATACACCCCAAGCTAGACAACACAAGTCGAGAAAAATTGCATCATGTTAACAATTTTATTTTTTTACAAACATAGTCACAAAAAGGAAGCCATAAAGAGAAACCCCCAAAAAATTACAATAAGCAAGCCATGCAAAAATATACTCTTTTCTCAATAGAACCTTTTCAAAAATTCAAACAATATAGCCTTCTCAACAACACCTTTTTGAAAATGAAACAATATAGCCTAAGCTAGAGAACAATAATCAACAATGCCTAATGGAATCAAACATGAACTATTTCACTCTGTTGCAACCATAACCACAAAAATGAAGCCATAAATCAAAGAATATTGGTTTCAACAACAATCCAGATGGAGAAACCCACAAAACACAAAGATTGATAGTAACATGCCCATGCAAAACCATAGCCACGAAATGTGAATCATAAATGAAATAATTTTTGTTTTTACAAACAATATAGTCTTCTCTCAATAGAACCTTATATAAATTTGAAACAATCAATAGTGCCTTATTAGAGATCAGACAACATAGCCTTCCACAAACTATGAATGATAATTGAAACAATATATCTAAGGGTTTTCCCGATATGCACCCCTTCCCAGTTCCTTCAAACATAGCTATCCCCACTAGCTTTCTACATGGTGCCTTATTTCTCAAAGCTTGTAAAAACCTGCATACCATTAATATTTTTATTCCATTGTTAACATAGCCACAAAATGGAAGTTAGACAAGGAAATCCACAAAAAAAAAATAGAGTAACAAAACCATGCACAAATATACTCTTTTATCAGTAGAACCTTCTCAAAAATTGAAACAATATAGCCTTCTTTGCATTTTCTATGACATACATATGGCACATACATTGTCCATCACTTTGATCTATAGTGCCATTACCAATAATTTTGTATTTCTTTTTGAGTCATCCACCCATGTAAGAAACATAAAATATCCTCCAAGCACCTTCACAAGAACTCCACAATGGATGGTCAGACTTGAACCTTCACAAAAGCTCACCCTATTGGCATCAGCATTAATTATTGTATGGTATTTGTGTAGTGGCGATGGTTGTGCCAACATCTACCATTTAAAACATGAAAAGAGGTGGTGAAAGTCTTTGCAATTTTTAATAAGGGATTGTTGGGTGTTCTTCTATGGGTTAACCTGCTACCAAATTTGTGAGCCAGGATTGCGAGCTTCTTTGAAGGTTGAAGTTCAATCACGCTTCCCAACACATGTATCAATCTATATCTATATCCATAAGTTTCCATTCATCTATACATGTATATTGTCTACATCTAATTCAATGCACATACATTTCTACTTGTACTCTTTTAGTCTGTATATTTCCAAATAGAAAATTCTTACATATGCATCCAATGCATGGTGTTCGATTGTATTTGTTTTCATATTTGCTAATTGTACCTTTTTAGCTATTATTTCTTTCACCCTGAAAAAGGACTTGTTGGAATGGTAGGTTCTATATTAAGTGTGACAAGAAATATTGGTCTCACCATTGATCAAAGTGGTGGACAATGTATGATCGTGCTCAAGGGTTTGGTGAGAACCCATTGGGCTCCATGATCCAATATGGTAGGATAGAGAGCAGGCCTTATTTTTGGTGTTTAATTTCACATTTTCTATTTTCTATGAACCTACATTGTGGGTCTTTATGTTAGTGTTTGTAAGAACCTTATTATCGTCATTGTAATATATGGATATGTATATGTATTTGTATATATGCATCTACACTCCAAAGAAAGAAAAGAAAACAGATGCCAAGTCAATAGAAATTATAAAAAATATCCAAATTCATAATTACACATGGTTGTTCGGCATTCAAGGTAGTACAACAATTATCTCTGGATGGTCTTGTATGACAATAGAAATTGCAAGTACGCCTGACAACAACAACTTGAAGTAAGCTTCAAAGTTAATTCTTGCAACCTTGACTATTGTATTTTTAAGCCTTGTTTATAAATTGTAGTTGTTAGTTTCAATAAGAATAGTGAAAAAAAATGTATGAATATTTTCTACATCAAATGCCATGTACATACATTTCTACATTTTCTTTTTTAGTGTGTATATTTCACAACATAAATTGCACAACATAAACTATCTCGCTATGTTGCAACCATGACCACTAAATAAAAGCCACAAATAAATAAACAACATGTGTTATTACAACCATCACCAGCACATTGAAACCATATGACAAATAATGTAGATGCAAACTAGTGTTTAATATCTCTAGCCTTATTTATCCATGTAGCGGAATATCCACCAACCTATTCACAATGCATGTGATATGCCTCTGCAACCTTTTTATTTATTATTTCTTTCAGCCTAAAAAAAGGAGTTGTTGGAATGATGGTTTGTATATTAACGGTGGTAAGAAATATTGGATTCACCATTGATCAAAGTGGTGGACAATGTGTGTTCTTGCTCGGGGGTTTTGTGAGAGCCCAAGGAGCTCCATGACCCAATATTGTAGGGTGGAGAGTAGGACTTGTTTTGTTATGTTTCATTTCATACTTGTTATTTATTGTTTAGCCACACCACAGGTCTTTATGTTGGTGTTTGCAAGAATTTTTTTCTCTACATCGCAATATATGCATATGTATATGTGTTTGTATATATGCATGTGTAATAAAAAAAGTGTAGTTCTTTTAGATGGAGGCTTCAATGAAGGAAAGCATGTTGTATAGCCTTAAACAACAACAGTGTTACACTCTCCTTTAAAAAGTGCATTGTACCTTTCATTCATTGGAGTTTCCTTTGAAAATGCATTGCATATGCACATATACATTTTCATATATGTATGCTTTGGTTATTCTCCATAAGGTACTGTTGAAAAAAGAATTATTGTGTGTATGGATTTTTTCTCTTTATTTTCCCCCCCACATGGTTTTATATTTCCAAGTAGAAAACACCTACACATGCATCCAATGTATAATGTCATTTGCAACAACTTGTCTATTATTCCTTTTAGTCTTAGAAAAGGATTTGTTACAATGATAGGTTCTATATTGATTGTGATGAGCAACATGGGTTATTCCATTGATCATAGTGGTGGACAATGTTTTTTCTTGCTCGAGGGTTTGGTGAGAGCTCATGCAGCTCCATGACCCAAAGTGGTAGGGTGGAGAGCATGTCTTGTTTTGTTGTCTTTCATTTTATATTTGCTATTTGTTGTTTAGCTTTGTTGTGAGTGTTTAAGTTGGTGTTTGCAAGCAGATTTTTGTCCCCATCATAATATATGTATATGGATATGTATATGTATATTTATATATGTATGTGCAATAACAAATGTGAGGTTTTTTTTATGGAGGCTAGAATGAAGGAAGGCGCATTGCACAACCATAGCTAGCAATAGTGTTGCACTCTTCTTTAAAAACTGCAACATACCTTCCATTCATTACATTCTCCATTGAAACTACATTGCATATGCATAAATACATTTTCAAATACATTTGCATATATGTATGATTTTTTTTTTGTTGATAGGTCACTATTGGAAAAAGTATTTGTGTTCGTTCAGTTTTTTAATATTACACCATTTTTTCCCCGCTCAACCATGTTTTTATATTTTCAAGCAGGAAATCCCTACATATTCATCCAATGCATCATGTTGATTGTGATTTCTTGGTTATTATTCATTCTAGGGCCAAAAAATAAATATTAGAATGTAAAGTTCTATATTGGGCATAATAAGCAACATTGGTTTCACCATTGATCATAATGGTGGACAATGTATGTTCCTGCTCAAGGGTTTGGTGAGAGCTGATGGGGCTTCATGAACCAATATGGTAGGGTGGAGAGAAGGCATTCCTTTCTTCTATTCCACTTTATATTACCCATCTATTCATTAGTTGATTTTTTTCTCTTTAAGTTGACGTTTTCAAGCACTTTTTCATCTTCAATCTAATGTATATATATGTATTGTTTTCCATATGGCATTGTTCAATCTTGCTATCTACCTTTGACTGTTTCATCCCATATTGAATTAGCATCATTTTTCCAGGGCCAAAAAATAACTATTAGAATGTAAGGTTCTATATTGGGCATAACAAGTAACATTGGTTTCACCATTGATCATATTAGTGGACAATGTATGTTCCTGCTTGGGGGTTTGGTGAGAGCCGATGGGGCTCCATGACCCAATATGGTAGGGTGGAGAGTAGGAATTCCTTTCTTCTATTCCACTTTATATTACCTATCTATTCATTGGTTGCTTTGTTTCTCTTTAAGTTGGAGTTTGCAAGCACTTTTTCATCTTCAATCTAATGTATGTATATGTATTGTTTTCCATATGGCATTGTTCAGTCTTGCTATCTACCTTTGACTTTTTCATCCCATATTGAATCAGCTTCACCTTTATAATTATTACAGTGCCCTTTAAGTTTTTGTTTGCAATAATTTCATTATTTTCCTCATATTATGATTGTAAGCTCCTCAACCTTGTTCGATTCCAACTTTGTAGCAAGTGTGGACCGTAAAAAGGTAGTGAAATGCCAAAGGAACCAACTTTATTATGTTAGCCATTGATACATGATTTGTGCAAGTCATCAAGCCAAATAATTGCAACAAAGAGGCATTGTAAATTGACCTACATCTCCCCCACATGTCCAGACAAGCACACCACAATTGCAGCTAGTGTTGTTGGCACAACCCGCTCCATGTTGTAGTCTCGTACCCCCTATTCCTTGCCAGCTTCTACTAAGTCATCGCAATGACGGATCCTCCATAATAGGTGGTTGTATACCTCATAAACCTCTTCCTGAGTATTCCTTTCCATCCACATCATTGGCTTCCCCCACTTAAGCAACATTTTTGGTGATTCTTTCCACATTGCAATGTAATCATTTTGTCAACATATTGATGCTTTGTCTAACTTAAAAATTTGTATTGTTTGTAAGGAAGGTTATATCGACATGAAAGTCTGAGCATCCAACGTAGGTACCATCTTTTTATGTTGTGATTTTGGAATGTATCTACATAGATTTAGTTTGGTGAACAAGATGGACCCAGGTCCACAACCTCCTGTCCTTGCAAAACTTATTCACGTTGAAGAAATTCTTATAGCTAGAGTTGCTCCAATTTTGCAAGTGACCCATGCTAGAGGAGGCCAATATAAATATAGTGGTCATAATATAAGCTTCCCTCAATAAATCATGGCCATTATAACTTATTTACTGCATCATCTACATGATCTATAAGTGGTGATTGTGCACAAAATTGGCATTTAGGGGATGAACTATGATTCCTACATTGAAAAAAATAATGTCATGGCTACATTAATATACAAAATTGAAAATGACCCATACTACAATGATGTTGCAATAGATTATGATGCTTTCAATTTTTTTCCTGCCATAAGTACTGGCATCTCTGATCTTTTGCACACAATGAAAGAACCAATACATAACTGAACTGAACTAATGGCAACTCCAAAAAGTGCTATTGATGAGGAAGTTAATCTTGAGGCCTCATCTTCATTTATTCCATTGATGCCCAACCCTCCTCAAGAATTGGAGGCAATTAGAGATGCCTTACAAATTAAAGACATTAGTGAAAATAATTTTCCTTGGCCTGAGATAAGTTCTAGCCCTATCAATGAATATAACACATAAGGGTTATTGAGCATGGATTTTCCAATCTTGTTCCCCACTGGCACAACAATTCCCCTACAATCAAGAACCCTACAGATTCACATACATGAATATGTATTTCACTTGATGGGATACTATGATAATTGATTTGGGAGGCATGCCAGATTTAGATATTACCTTTATAATTTGATAATGAGACATCGGAGCCAACAATAAACTTCATTTTTTATGAAAACAAACTTTGAGGAAAGGATCTCAAATTCTGTTGTTTCTTTGCAACAATTACTTCGAGATGCTCATGATAGCTAGATAGTGAACCAACTTGTTTACTGGGGTGTATGTTTGCAAGGAACACACTCATATTGGGGTAAGTGTCATCAAGAGCTTGCGACAATGATCCACCAGCTTGGTATACCGACCCTCTTCTTCACTTTGAGCGTTACAAACATAAAATGGCTTGATTTGCACAGGTTGTTTGATCCTCATTCCAAGCTGCATATGCCATACCCCTGAAGATGCTTCAATGTAAATGTGGTGTAAAACCCACACATAATAGCCTTGCGCATGCACTTGCGGTTAGCCATTTTTCATGAAGAGGTTATTGAGAGGCTTTTCTAGACAAAGGACTATTGGTATAGGTATGAGTGGAAAAATCATGGATCGACACATGTCCATGGTTTCTTGTGGCTTCTAGGTGCCCCGAATATGGAAATTTTGTATTGGTCTAGCCCACATGAGCTTCAACAGGGAAAAAACTTCTTCGATAACTATATTTTAACATGGAGTCCTCGATCCTTGGATCAACTAATATCAAGGGTCCACCACTCATCTTTGGAGGACTCGTGCTTGCTTAATAGTACACAAATCTCTTGCATGGACCCAATGGTGGATTATGAACAACTCTTGAACACAGTGCAGAGGCATACCAAGTGTACTCAATACACTTGCCTTCGGAAAAAAGGCCGCCAATTACAATGTTTCTACAAAGCTCCATGGAATGAACAACCATCATCAACATTGGTGATTGATAGTGAATTGAACAAATCCTATAAGCCAGCAAGAAATGATGAGTGTATTAATATCCACAAACATGAGATGCTTGCAATTTTCTGAGAAAATGTTGATTTCCAACGAGTCTTGTCTAGACAAATTATCTTGAACTACATTTCCAAATATGCAACAAATTCTGAAAGAAATCTGAAAGGTATACTGATATCTTGCAAAGGCTTTCCAATATGAATTCCTCTACAGATAAAGCATTACTTGCCTATCAAAAAATTCTGTTGAAATTTCTTACAGATCATGACATTGGCGCATAAGAAACATGCCATATGCTCCAAAATCTTCCCATTGTCATCTCAAGTCGGCATTTCCTATCTCTCAACGTCAGCAGGAAAACATTCCACCATTTGATAAAAAGTTGATTGTGGTGATGAGCTTGCAAGTGGCTATATTCATTGTTACATGCAAAGACTAGTTGAAATGGAGAGAGTATCCCTTATCCAATCTGCACAACTATATACATATCACAAAAATTGCAAAGGTGCAGTCTGGCATCCTCACCACAGCCTATTATCATCATTTTTTACCTGCTATTCAAGAGCACCCCCGCTAAGCAAGGTGATACCTTTGAAACATTTTTTTGGTTGAAATTGCTACTATAAAATCCTTGTTGAAATGTCGAGGCAGACATAGGCCTCATGAGAGAAATAATAATATAGAATTGGAGGTTGTTTCATGTTGCTCGCTATGACCCTTGGCATCTCAATAGAATTCTTTCTCCCCCCACCAATGAAGATGAAGGGCAGAATGCTACTAATAGAGCACAGTCTCTACCTCCCACAAATGAATAGGAATGGGAGTTTCTTTCTTGGCTTGGTGCTACAAACAATGTTTTCTTTGACAAACTACAATTATTAGGTGGATGAGACTTTGATCTACATCACATGTGGGATGCATACCATGTTCCATAAAGTCTGCATAGCATTGCTGAATAGTTTATTTAAACAAGTAAGTTGCATACAGCTAAAGACACCCTTTATTCATTCGCACCGCATACACTTTCTCATCAGCTATCTCCTAAGAAAAATATTGCTCTTAATATCATTGAACAACACCATCATGGACCATCTTCATTCTTCTCATTGTGTATGACCATTCAATGAACTATTCGTACAAGTAAATTTTTCCTTATAGACAAGATCTGAAGCATGCTAAATACATAACCAAATCAAAGAATGAATCCTTTGCTTACTTTGGCACCAATGAGAGCAGCTACTTACAATATTCATGCCTACACAATACATATAGCTCTTCAAATACCAATTAGAGATATGAATATATTAAAGGGACAATCATTGACCATACTTCAAGATGAGTTCAAACATATTAAGTACATCTTAATTGATGAAATGAGCTTCCTAGGGCCCAAGTTGTTTCTTAAGATAGATAGGCAATTGCAACAAGCATTCCCTTCAAAAAATATGCAACCATTTTGTGGGGTCTCTGTTATACTCGTGGATGACCTAGCACAACTACCTCCTATTTTGGATAGGCCTATCTACGCTTCTTAGTCTAGAGTGTTATCTCTTTGGTACACTTTTAATATTTTTTTCATGCTTGAGGCTATCTTCCTCCAGCATGGAAATTTGATACACAACAACAATTCTGTACATTGCTTTTGAATATTAGAAATTGTCATGCATCCTAGCCTGACTGGAAAAACCTTATGAATTGATCACATGCCATGCTTTCAGCTAAGCAAAACCAAGTGTTTGATGAATCTATCCACTTATTCCCAACAAATAGGCTGGTTGCCTTGCATAATAGAAAAATTCTTCAGCAATTCAATGTTCTCATTGCAATTAGTGCTGCTGAAAGTTCTCAGCAAAACACACTTGATTATGGTGATGATGAATAACTTCAAGTAGAGCTCTTTCTTGCAATTGGCTAGCAAGTAATGTTGACAAAAAATATTTGGGTGGTAGATGGCTTGGTTAATGGATCGTTGGGTTTAGTGAAGGCTATCGTATAAGCTAGTGGTGCTAAACCACCTCAACTACCTGAATATGTTGTTGTCCACTTCCCAAACTACATTGTCCCACCATGGGATCAGCACAATCCATGAGCCATCCGAATTCCCCTTATCAGACAAGGTATCTGAAGACAATTCCCCTTGAAAATGGCTTGGGCGATAACAATACATAAATCTCAAGGCTTCACATTGGCGAGAGCTACAATAGATATTGGAAATAAATAAAGGCAAGGAATAATGTTCATAGCTATCCCTCATGTTAAATCAATAAGAAGAATACCCATAGATCCACCTTTCTCTTTTGATAGATACTTTAGGTTGCATTCCAACAAATACAATGTACTTTGAATCAAGGAAGAGAATCACCTTCAACAATTGTCTACATCCCCATCATGATAAAATGTTCCCTTTATTTAAGGTAACTATACCACTTTTCATTTTACTTTTCATTTCAATGCATTTAGAATCTTGACTATTTCTAATTTACCCTCCTTCTCGCTCCCTCCATAATGCATCGAATCAAGGAAGAAAAATGTCTCCAACAATCATCTGCATTCTGATCATGATGTAATTATTCTATTCCTTAAGCTAACTATACCACTTGTCCTTCTCCTTTTCATTTCAATGCATTTAGAATTACCACCATTGATAATTTTCCTTCCTCCTCGCCCCCCCCATAATGCAGCTACAATCACTTTTGCAAAGATAGGCAAGGTTTTACTTCTCCAGTGATTACTAAGACAAGTTGTCATTGAATTATTTCCCTTCATTACCTCTTGCCTCCACCAACAAATGTGGATTCATTTCTATTTCTAGCTTCACCGAATATTTTTTATATTTATTTTCTCTCAAAACCATCATCCCCTTTCATCAATAATGTTGCTTCTAGATCTATCGCCTTTGAACCATTTTTGTCTAGTTATGTCAGATTCTAACAACCTTAGATTGCAAACATTTTCAGTTGTAACTACAAATCTTGACAATTTTTATAAGCTTCCTACTCACAAGTTTTTCATGTTGTTCAAGTTGCGACTACATTCCATTCATATACAAGGTAAGCTTATATATCCTTTATTCCATCTCTTCTTTCACAACTACATTTTAAATTCTTTGTCACAAATGTTGCAACTGTATATAATTTTAAAAAAGGCTAACATTGATTTCAGCTAAACAAAATTGCTAGGTACCAGAAAATAATTATATGCAAGTTATAATTGTACACATATTGTATCTTTCTCTTTTTAGAAGGTATGTATGCATCTTCTTTATATGACCTCTTCTATTCTAGATATATTAGATATTATTTTTTATGAACTGTAAACCTCTTTCTATTTTTTGATTTAGTTATTCTTTACCACTGACACATTTTTGCTACACTGAACTTCATATTTCCCTTATGTCTAACTATATTTGACTGAAACCATTTTAGATTGAAAATGTTCTGAATTGTAAATGCAGATCTCCATAATACTAAATAGATTTCCAATAACATGTTTGTCATAGTGTACAAGCTACTGAAACATTCTATTTACATTGAAGGTAAGGCTATATGTCCTTTACTCCATCTTATATTTCACAACTACATCTCATATTGCTTGTCATAAACAATACAACTAAATATTTTTTTCAAAATGCAACAGACTAACTGCAACTAAATAAAATTTCCAGGTTAATGCTACTGATATTATCACACTCCATAATGCTTAAGATTTTTTGTTATTGGATATTTGATTATGTTTTTGTTTGCGAATGGACAAACTCACACACAATCAAATATCCAGAAAAAACATATATTAAGAAAAAAATCTCATGTACTAAACCATTTGTTTCACCATTGATCATAGTGGTAGGCAATGTATGTTCTTGCTCAAGGGTTTTTTGATATCCCATGTGGTTGCATGACCCAATATGGTAGGGTGGAGAGTAGGTCTTCTTGTCTTTTGTTCATGCTACATCCCCTTGCAACCACAAGGTATGCCTACATCTTATATTTTAAATTCCTTCTATTGCACATGCATTGCATATTATTTGTTATAAATTATAGAACTATTTATTTTATCTACATTACATATTGTTTATCAATGATACATATTCATTACACTAAACTTCACATTCCCTTTCATTTTTTGTAGACCTTACTTGAAAGAAACAAATTCAGTTTCACATAAGAGAGTAATGTCTTAGTGAATGATCTTTTGTCTCATCTTATATTCATAGGTACTATGGATAATTTCATAGCATTTGAACTTTTATGAGGTCAGCGTCACTACAGGTTCACTTTCCAAATTGCATTATGGCCGATTTGAAGAAGTAATGTTTTCTAATTGACCTTTGACAATGATTAAGAATAAAATAAAATTAAAAAATATAGTTTCAAATTGTTATGTCAATGTTCAACACAATTATGTCAATGCAACCATCTCTTTATTCTTAAGGTTCTGCATGGCTTTTGTAAATACACCTATTTGAAATTTCAATTATACTCTAAGCTTTCACATGATTGTATTACCTTTTTTTGATAATATATTATCCATTCCTCTCATCACTGGTAGCATCAATGTTTCATATAACACTTTGAATACAGTTTTTGCCTGACTTTGGTACTTTCAAAATTTTCTCTTTTGTGGGTTTTTCCATCTAGCTTGTTATTGAGGCCAATATTCTTTGATTTATGTCTTCCATTTTATGGTTGTGGTTGCAGTGCATTAAAATAGTTAATTTTATACAATTTATCTTAATATATTGTTGTATTTTCAATTTCATGTTGTTGAACACTCTATATTTTTTCATTGGATTGTTATGAATATGCTTGTTTAGTTCTCCTGTGGTTGGATTGCCACATAGTGTTATATCTGCACAATTTCTCTTTGTTATTTCAATGTTAACATGTACGTGTGGGCGTTTATGTGTGTATATGGTAATTTATGATAAGGTGTTGTTCAATATATAAATTTCTATGTTGTTGAAATTTTTATTATTTCATTTAAAGCTTTTGTTTTGAGCTTATGGTTGCAACACTAAACAATTTATATTGTTCTCCATAGGGCATTGTTGACCGTTGTTCTGTAGCTTTGGTTATATTGTTTCATGTTCTTTGTATGAGATTAAATAGTTCATTTAGTTAGTATTATACACTTCTTGTTTCTTTCTATGAGATATTGTTGATTCTCGTTCTCCAATTTGGCCTATATGCTCCATTCTTGAAAATGTGTTGTTCAAAAGGTTGTATTATTTCACTCTTTTATAACGTTTTGTCCATAAAATAATTTGTTGCTTCTCACAACCATTATTGCTACATGTTGTTTCAATGAACTATAACATATACACATATCTACACTTTCTCTCTCTCACATTGCATTCCCGCCATTTGTGCTTCCCTCTACCTATTGGCTCATTGTTGCATGTCACTACATGCAACTACTAGTATTAAGGGAAACATCATTATTAATCTAATCTATGAGAGTAGTGAGCTCAATATTGTTATTAATATTGAGGATTATGAGATTCACCATTTATATTCATAATAATAATATTACTATCATTTATATGGTGAGTCTCAACAATATTAATCATAATATTAATATACTAATGTAGCATTGGAAATAGTACTCCCTTACCTTTGAGGAATGAGCACAAGGGTAGGGTTCCTATTTCACACATTCTACACTCAAGGATGCCTTAGATATCTCTATCCAATGAAGAAAAGGGAGAGAAATGTGATAATAGGGTATCCTAGGGTATGTTTAGAGATTAATGAGGGGTTCACCACAAAGCTAGGGCTTGGAGAAACAAATGAAATGAAAGATCTAATGACAAAACCTAGTGATGCATTAAACATAAATGAATGACCTAGAAATGCATGTAAATCAGAACATAAAGGTGTAAAATCAGAAATGTACACTTTGAAACTTGTAGAGGCTTGAATGGTGACCTAAAATTTTGAATAACCTAAAGTTTTGGCCTAATGGGACTTATTCAACAATCTGGGTGAATCGGTCCCAGATCTAGGTTTTTGTACAGGAACAAGTTTCTACAAAAAGGGTATCCAAAACTATAAAAATCTACAAAATGACCTAAATGTTAGGAATAAGGTGTCTCAACCTTGGATAATTCCTATTCTTATTATTTGTTTTGTAAAATGTATTTCTTGCAAATAATGTAATTAAGTGTGAGTGTACATGTCTAGTTGGCATGTTGATGTGTCACTCCACTTAATGTGTCGGCATCTTGAATTGTGTGTAAGGAGATCATGGCTAAAACGGTTATGACAGATTCCTATGACACGTAAGAGCTATGTCTGGAAGATTCAATGCCAGGTGAAGACATGTGGCAATTGATAAAGTTGAGTACTGTACACTCTTCCACGATAGTGGGGTTTGGGGCATCGGCCCGAAAAAAATTTTTGGGTTCCTATTTTCTCGGAGAATGGTAAAACCCTAATACAGTTATCTTCGGAAGTTGCCCTAAAAAGGGAAGCGCATGATATAAGCATTTTTTAGGGTTGCAAAGATGTGTGATGTGAGTGTATTGTTGGAACGTTTTGATGCTGCCGCATTTTGTCTTCAAGTGTTGGAAATCTCCTGAAAGAACTTGCATTGCAAGTGTGTTGTAACCGTTGTGTTGAAGATAATACATTGTGCAGGTTTTGGAGTGCTGGGGTTTTTTACCGAAAGGTTTTCCCCAGGGTAAATCATTGTGTCATTCTTTATTTTCTGTATGTATGGTATATTGCTGCAATATCATTGTTAAGTAGATTAACGAATCTGAAATTGTAAGGGTTTAAAACGAATTTGCACCATACTTTCCTTAAGAGATTAGTGTAGGAAGTTGTTTCCACACCTGAGTTTCCTTTCACTAAAATGGGAGTCATTCACCAATCTGGGTGAATGAGTCTAGTCAGTATTTTCTAGAATCTCAAAGTCTGAATCTTGTCTTCAATACTTTCTCTTTATGTTACTCTTTGTTTTTAGATCTGAAACAGCTAGATTAGGACTTGTACGCGACTTTTTGTGAAGATGACAACCTTGTGATGGCTTGAAAAAATATCTCAACCTTGCAACCTAATCTTCAAAGGATATTCAAGTCTTCAAAGTACCTAGATCTTTAGTCACACAAAGAAAGAGAAAAATTGTTGATTGTTAAGGAATAGGGATTTTCCTTAGCCAAACCCCTAATAGGTAAATAAATCAAATGATGAGATAATAAAATGAAGGAATGGAATATGAAACAAAGAACATGAATCATAGACAATAATACCTTGAATGATGTCTTGTAAATTATGTCTTTTGAATCTGCAACTCAACATGAAATGGCCATGAAGGATGCATATCTTAATGTTGAAAATAGGTGTAAAATAATGATTGATCTTAGATCTTCAATTCTACATCACAACACTAGACCAATAACATGTTTCATGCTTGATAACCTTGAAATGATGAGGAATCTACCTTTGAATGCCTTACAAATGATCTTGAATGTTCTCCAGATGATCTTGTAAATTCTTGGAATGCTTAACTCTTGAGTGCTTGACTTGATCTCATGAATGCTTAATGAAGTAATGATTTTATACCTCATTTATATATTCAAACCATCTAATATCCCGTTAATTAGATCCCGCAGGCCATCATACATAAAATTTGAACTTAAAACCTAGTTTTTCTTGCTTAAGACCTTAAAAATGGGCCAAATAGGACTCATTCGCCAAGCTGGGTTTATGGGTCCCACCTAGATGGGACTCATTCCCCCAAAGTGGCGAAGGGGTCTGACAAGGCCTATTTTAACTATTGAAGTGTCAGTGAATGTGTAACTTAAGCTTATTTATTGATCTTGTCATGTTTTTTATTGAAATATGCCTTGGGATGCACAATGTAGGGTTATAGGGGCCTATTAATGAATCTATTAAGGTTATAATCATAAGAGGGCCCAAAATCCAATGTGAAAGTGTAAATAAATACACTTTGCAACACTAAATTAAGGAAAATTTGGGTCTATTTAGCTTAGAAGGGCCCTAAATCTCATGTGAATGTGTAAAACACATTACAAGACTAGATTAGGCCCATTTAATTTCCAAGCATCATAAATTTAAAGTGAAGGTTTCAATAAATACACTTTACAACACTAAATTAAGGAAAAGTTTGGTTTATTTAGCTTTAAAAGAGCCCAAAACCTTATGCAGATGTCTAAAACTTATCACAACACTAGATCCAGGTGATATCAAGTCCAATTTATCAGTAATTATTCCCAAATTAGGAAAAATTGTACCATTTAGAAGGGTGTATAATTTTAATTACTACATTTATCCCCCACTTTAGTGAGAGGATGATCTTGCTTCAAACTCACAATAAAGTAAACATTCAAGAGAGGTCCAAGTGTACCAATGCAGATGAAAAATGATAAAAAATATTAGAGGAGGTGGCCAAGCCCCTAAAATTTGAGATCCTTCATCAAACCAACATGAGAACAAAAGGACATGCACAAGGTGTATGATTTGCAGCAAAACAAGATACACAAACATACAATGCCAAAGACATAAAGAAGAAAGAAAAGAATAAAATGGGTGGATCTTGCTTTGACCAAAATGTGCTCACTCTAGGGCTACAAAATGTCATGTCATCCACAAGATGAGTATCCACAATACGCTTACTCGAGGGCTACAAACCTTCATGGGGTGAGTATCTGAAAGAGTGAGACACACAACAAGTATGTACCCACATACACGAGTGGCTAAGGGAAATCATACCTTCATTTGGATCCCATACAACCAGACTGAAGCTATACCTCCTAATAATTTTGATAAGGAACCACACAATAATGATCTTTGAGCTTCATGAGACAAGCCAAACTTTGTATGCTTGGAGATCATGAAAAAATAATGGACTTCGACCTTCATGAGGCAAGCAAAACTTTATATTCTTGGACCTCATGAAAAAATAATGAACTTTAAGCTTCAAGGTATGTGCAGGATCATGATGGGCCAAAAAGTGGCGATATGTAAGTGATATGATGGCCCATGTGGCTAGCGACTTTTGTTATACCCAAAATTGATGAAACCAAAATGGTTTTTAAAGGAGATTTTCAGATTTCCACCAATATAAATTATTCTTTACTTTGAATTTAATAAATAATTATCATTCATTTTCTATTTGAATTACGACTAATGTCCTAGTTGATAGGCTGATTAAAAAACATCTATAGCTTTCAAACAATATCAATTTTTTTGAATCTGAAACATGTGTCACATTCTATGATTCGCATACTATAGGATTAAAAAAAATAAAATTTAATTTCATGAAGTTTTGACCAAGTTAGGGTGGTCAGACATAAGATTTTTTATATTTTTTAAAAGTTGTAATAAAAAAATCATAATTAATTATTTACTTGCAAAAAAAATACAAAAGAATATGCATCACATCAGAACATGAGTCCTCTACTTATATTGAAAATATTATAAAAAAATATTATCATTTTATTGTGGTAACGGTGGTTAGAGAAACACCTACTTCTTATTTTTTCCCTCAAATTTAAGTACTAATGCATTGAAATTTCAAATTTTCACCAAATAGATTTAAAAAAAAAAAAAAACCTTGTAGTTGAGAAACTACAGTCAATTTTCTATAGATTCTATTCTTACATATTTTTGAAATAATATAGATAACTTATTCAAATTTTTACGGCAAGTTGCCTAACTCTTATTTTTTTGAATTTTATCACCACTTAAGGGCCTATTTTTTCCATGATGTTCCTGCACATACCCTTCATGAGGCAATAAAATATTTGTATGCCTAGAACTCATGAACATGAACAAGATGGCTCCACAAGCAAGAAAAGTGTGTTCTGCAAGGTGCCCATATAATCGATGTTGTAAATACAAAACAGTGTAAGGAATGCTCAAAGGGATTTCTCTTAGTTCATGCAAGGTCTCTTATTAGGGAACATCATGCCTAATATATCCAAGAGAGGAAAACTCAAAGAAATATCATGCTCTCAGAGGAAATCAAACCCAATGACATCATCAAGAAGAAGGATGCATTACAAGAAGATATAAAATCACACGATGAAACATGATTGCCAATGTATGCCTCCACTTTAATGTGGTTTCTAACACCATTGCTATGACAAATTATTTTAAAGTAAAAGAATACATGCGAGCTTATTTGGAAAACCCTATCCCAAGTCATATGTTTTTAAATTGAATTACATAATGAATGAGTATATCACATGCATGTCAGCTTAAGGCATGTCATCCACATCCCAAGCTTACTCATATATATATATGAAAGGTGATGAACTAGCCAAAATAGATAATGACAAGTGACATACGAGGATAGGGGTACTTAACGCATTGCCCCCACTTAGTGCAGGACAAGGATGAGCCAAAATGATAAGAGGAACTAGGTGTTGCAACATAAGGAAGAGAACCACAATCTCTAAGATGCTGAATTTTGTTACTTAAAGCCTTAAATTTTTTAGTAGCATGACCATGAACTCTGTGATATGCACAAAATGAACTCTTGTAGTAAAATTTCTTTCATGTTCTTGGAGGGATGGATATCAAACAATCTTGGAGGAGTCTTCGAAAGATACCTTCTTGATCAAAAGTAGAGGATGCTCCTATATTTTGTGACAAATATGTCTCTTGCTTAGTACAAGGTGTCATACCTACAGAAGACTCTTTAGATTGTGAGATTTCATTCTCTTCTTTAAACGAATATGTAAAATCTACTAAATTTGAACCATAAGCATTTTGTGTGATGACATTGATTTTAAGTGAGTATTTCTTTTTTTCTTTCATGTTTTTCAAAGGATAATAATTAGGAGCATTAATGTCTATCAGTTCATAGTGCACTATTGTTAAAGTAGGCTTAGAAGAATCTTTTGTAATAGTGTTGATATTGAGTGAAGGCTTGTTTATTTCTTTTGGAGGACAATAACCAAAACCACTAGCCTTTTCTTGCATGTGAGGCTCTATAGGGACATAGATACCTTGTTCTCTAGCACCACATCCTTTTCCACTTGTAACGTCAAAAAAAGGGTCCTTAGGACTTTTTGTGCTTGTTTAGCTCCTTCTTGCGGATTTTTCCTTAGTGTGGCCTTTATTTAGTGTTGTAATATGGGTAAAAAATTGACATTAGGTCTTGGGCCCTTATGAACTAATGTATTTTAATGATTCCTTGTAAAGGTGTTTTAAATTTTTGTAACACTCTTTCAAACTTTTCTAGGATTTCTAAGCATAATTAACATTCTTTCAATCACAATTTCTCTTAACCTTTCCTTATTTGGTGTGTTGTAAAGTGTTGTAACACACTTTCACATTCATCTAGGCTTGTCATTAATAATTGGGCTCTCTTATGTTTTAATTGTCCCCTTTTTGTATCCACAAGCCTTATTTATGTGTATTTTTTAGGATAATCTTGATAAAAGGAATTTAAAACATGAAAATCCCAAAAACCCACCTCAAATTCCTAAGGTGGGACTCATTTTCCATTTTGGGTAAATGATTCCCCTTAGGTGGGACCCATTCACCAAAGGTGGTGAATGAATCCCCATTAACTCAAAAATCAAATTTAATTTAAATCTTTGGTAGGATTTTATTCTCCGAGATCCAATTCCATCTTGTAGTGTTGTAATTATAGGAATTATTTCATATTTGATTAGAAATACATTGTTCTTTATCTAATTTTTGTCCCAATACCCCAAGCATTCAAGTACTCATCCTTATAGAAAATTGAGTTTGCAAGAGTATTTGAGGAAGATAATTTAAGATTTTTAAGGAGAAATATTGGAAAAAAATTCATCAAGTTGTCAAAGCAACTCAAAGTTGTCAAGGTTGTGAACAAGCCTTAGAGAAGCTTGGAGAAGACATAGAGGCTAAATTTTGCAGTTTCAGACGCAGATCTGAATCAAGAATAGAAAAGTAGACAAAGCGTTATAGGATCCAACTTTTAATTTCTATAAATATAGAAGTGGATTTATTTTCCACTATTCGCGAATGAGTCCCACTGTACCTGTCTATTAGGAATTTTTGCATATCTGAGTACCCATTTGTCTGAAACATGTTTTGACATAGCTTACCTGAAACTAGACTGATTCGTCCATCTTGGCGTATGACTGCTAGCTGGCTTTAACTGTGGATTTTTCAAGACTCCAGACCTCCATTCTACCTTCTCCAACTTCCCAGGTGCACATTTCTAGTTTTATAGTTTTCTATTGTTTATTTTCATTTCTAGGTCATTTTCCATACCACGTTATGTTTTCAAACATTTTATTTTCCAAGTTTACACTTGGTGGTGAACCCCTCATTTAACACTATTCAATCCCTTAGAACATTCCCTTTGTCAAATTTCAATCTCCTTTGCTTTGAAGTATCAATTATTTGTTCTTGAATGTGAAGGAAAGAAGATTGTTGGCTTAGGTCCTAAAACCCTAGTGAAGTACACCAATGTTCACCTTTATATTTTAGTGAACCTGCATTTAGAATGTCATAATTAATATTTGGAGTGCATTTACATCCCATATTTAGCTTGCATTAACATTTCATTAGGTTTTGCATTGGTTCATTTACATTCCAGGGTTTCAATTTTTGTATTAGTGAAAAGCTCATTTAGCTTGCATTATTACACTTAATTGTTGAATAATCCAAATATTGAGAGGGGGGGTGAATCAATATCCACACAAACTTATTGAACAAATACTTCTATTTTTTTGTAGCATAGAATAGATAATAGCAATAACAAAACATGAGATTCCACAACACAAGAAAACCAGATTTTATGTGGAAAACCCAATGAGGGAAAAATCATGGTGTGGATTAGCTCACAATATATATATAGTTATTTCTATACTTGTAACAAGGAATCTCATTTACAAATACAAAAATCTCACTCCTTACAAGGACTCACTTTCCAAACATGGAGGCTCACTTCCTACAAAAAATATGTAAACAAAATGGATAACTGCCAGAGTTGAACTTATGAAGTTACACCACATGTATTGATTCATTTCCTTTGATCCTTAGAGTATTCAATTGTATGACAATAAAATAATCTTCATGTATTCACACACTTCACTTATACACATATATACACACACTTCTTCCCTTTGCATTCACATTCCATTTCTTCTCATCTTCTAACCATCTTGCATATATACCTGATATATGTGTATGCATTAATTTGGTCAACCGAATTGGATGCAATTCATATTTTCAAAATGATAACTCGTCAGCTTCATATAAAGCTTTTTGAAATTCACCTATGTCATGAAACATCATGTTGGTTGGCACCAAAGCTAGGTCTCACATATAATCCACAATTCATGTTAGGCTATGTTGGTTTTTTTTACTCCAACCCAAACGTACTTGCCACATTCAATAATAAAATTTCCAAGAAACATATGGCCAGCTCGACGAGAATAGCGATAAGGCTAATTCTCCTTCACTTCAGACTCTGTAAAATCTAGGAGAGTATTCCCTAAAATATTTTCTTATCATACAAGTTTTAAAGACTCATTTGCACTTGGATAAACTACAGATAGAGTCCCCATAATGCTAAAAGGATGAAATCCTCCAAGAAATTGGCTATTCCTTGAAAAGGCTCGGGTCTAGCTAACAGAGAATCATAAATACAACTAAAGTAAAGTGATAGGAAATGATTGAATAAAATATCCTGAGGCTATAACAAAAAACATGACAGAATAAAATGTGATCAAAATTCCAGTGCCATATCCCAATGCACGAAGTCAAAAGCGAAAACTGAACTATAGGAAAATTTTCATCTTAAGCACTTAATAATCTATTTGAATGGCATTAAAATCTATAAATCTATACCTGAGTTTATTACTTCTTTACAAATCCTATTTGTTATATTTCATGAAATTACTGGTTAACTGAAGCATTTAACCAATCCTTTGAACTAGAGCTATAGTTAAACATAATTCACAATAAAGAACACATGAAGATCAATGAAAATCATCTTGGATCAATGTTTCATTAATAATCCATACCATATATCACAATAAACTCCAAATATTCATTAGCTTGATACAAACATGCTCAACAACCCCATGATTAACTAAGTTACGAAATCTGACTCAAAACCTTAAAACCTAGACTTACAATTCATGCTCTCTGTATCACTAAACTCTTAGTTCTCATATTTTGGATATTTTAATAGGCCCCTCTCTCGGCCCAGAATTCCCTTTTATAAAACAAGGGAGCCAACAAGCTTTAGGTCAGAGAGTACACATGTCCATTTTTCATTGGACCAGTAATTCCTAATTCAGTTACAAATTTATTATGCGAGTAGGGAACATAAGACAAGAATCATCATTAGTCGATATGGAGGAAAGAATACATCACTCCAAAGGCTGCTCACTTTTCATCAAAGGCATGCTTAACCGTTATAGTACTTATTCCACCTCAGCACCCTGTAATTGAAGTCGAAAGGAGAATGCATTTTTAAAGCATAATATCTAAGACAGGACCTATATTATACATGACCAAGTTGCAATTCTTGACTACAATATTCATAATTCAAGTTCATGAGTGAACACCTTTTTCCATAATTCAAAATCCTCCTCAGAACGCCACTTGAAAGCCACAACCTGATCAACCTTGTTTCAATAAGGTGCATACTTCACCATTATCGATGTGGCCTTTTTATCAAAGTTCTCTAAGAAACTAATGACAAAAGACAACTTTTCCAGTGTACATTCCAGCATGCGAATATCAACATTTTTGCACATTTCATGTGTTTGAGAAATCATTATAATATTCATCTAGTCCTTCCAAACCTGTAGGGGCTTGACCTCATCCTGACTGTGCAAAATATGTGGCAATGGGGTCATGTCCTTTCCATCATATATATCTTTTAACAACTTAATCTTGGATTCCATAGGGGCGGCAAATCCTTGAAACTTGTGCTCAACAACTCATTTGAAAAATTGATATGTTGCAATAACTGTAGGATATTTATCCCCATGCTATTTTGCACCTACTGGCATGAATTTCAACTTCTCCATCCTGGGGCTCCATATTTTCAACAATGGGATGACCAATTCTCTATCCTTTGGAAACATTTTAAGTGCTTGCAACATTAAGGCATAATTTTCATGAACACTGTTTACCTTACCCTGGACCCTTATGTTTAAATGTTTCAAAACAGTGTCCACTATTACTACATTGCTTCTCCTTGATGCATCCCAGATTTTCTATACCATCTCCTTATACTCCGCCACTCGATGAATCAATTTATCCCTAGAGAGTCCCCCTCCTAGGCTTGTAGCCCTCTCAATTGCAATAGGCATTTGTCCCATATTGTACAGAACAATAGCCAAAGACTGTGCTTGTTTAGAGGGTTGAGACTGCTCTATTGGTGGATTAGAGACAGTATGGCTAGAAATGGCTTGTCTTTGACACATCATTGTGTCCATTTTTTGCTTCAATAAAGCCAATTCAGTTTCTAACTCTACTACCTTTTGTTGACTCTTATTATACTCAATAATAATTTTATTATATTGGCCTCTCAGAGTATCTGGATCCTTGATCAAATCTTCAACAGTTGCCCTCGTGCATTTGGCAATATTTACAACCATATCAGGAGCTTCCAAGGCTGGGGTATCAACAATTCTTCTCACAATCAAGTGACCACTAAAATCAGATGGCTCTGCAACAATTGGCTTTTTAGACCTAGTGGATAAAGACCAGATTGCCAAAGCATCCCATTCCTCGCTAAAAGCTAATCCTTGGAGTGCTAATGTAGCCTCCTCATTAGTTGCAATATCCCATTGAGGAAGTAGCAATACTCCACTTTTTGTACGAATTCTCGGCCCTGCTTTGGTGTTATTTCTTTGAATTTGTCTCTCATTTGTTCTTTGACCCTAGATTGAATTACCTTCTCAGGGAGCTCTAGATGCAGACTTCTCTCATGTGCCACCTTCTCAGCATATAATAAAGTATATGCTCTCCACACAAAACCTTTAAAATCATTAGTTTGAATAAAAGAGTCATCCATCATGAACTGTTTGTAGGCTTCCATCCTCACTTCATCATTACTTGTTATTCCTTTGATTTCGTCTTTTCCTAACCTCAAAGAAATTGCCCCTGAACTTGTTGTAGTCTCAACTAGTTCTAATGGTATCTCCTAATGCATTTCATCTGGAATCACAATAATATCATTGTTCTCATCGCCATCACAATTAGCCATCCCTCTTCTTTCAACCCTTTGTCTCTTCGGTGATGGTGGGAAAGCCTGCTATAAAAACCTCAAAGGAGAATCCAGGTCAACAAAATTTGGCATTGACTACCCTAAATAAGATGGTGCAATATTTTTAGCAACATCTTCAGCCCTACTTCCCCTTCTTCTACAAAAAACCTTTATCTTCTTTTGGGGCTGATAAGTAGGCCTCTCCTCCAATCTTACTTCAGGGTACTCCTCAAGAGTTTTTGATTTTCCCCTTTCTTCCACAACCCTTTCATCTTTCAATACCCCTACCCAACTCTCAAAATTATCAATGACATATATCGCCCTACTAAACTCATCTTTGGCATTAGGTATGGGGTTAAAACTAGGTATTCTCTCCTACTTACTCTTTACCATTTTAGAGGAGGCAATATACATTGCCTTTCTCTCCTCCTATAGATCCAAATCAAAAATATTCCTGATGATGTCCTCAAGAAAGTAGAAATTGAGAACAAAGGCTCTGGTCCAGTGCTTTTCCTTCATTTGAGAGATAAAACCCTTGGGATCATGATTCCTAGGGTGCACAGTCCTTACAATATAAGGCGTAAGAAATATATGTAAATCCTTCCATCCTTCGTTTGCCATAATAAAATTGGAAAATGTTGTATACTCAGGGAAGAAAGAAACCTTCTTTTGTTCAATAGGCAAGTGGAGTTCTTGAGTGCCTCCCCACTGCCTCATTATTTTGAGAAATCCAATTCTAAGGGGCACCTCCCTTGGTAGAACCCTTGGATTGACATTGGTGCCAAAAACCCTGAAAACTATGGTATTATGATAAGGGATAATGTCTCCCCAATTGTGCATTATGTTCAATTTAGGTCTCCTCTTCACCAGCCTCAAAAATTCATGAACTTCTTTTGGAGTCCTTGGGGGGTCATGAACCAGAGCCTTCCTTAATTTAGATCCGAAGACATTATGGAAAGTTACATAATCAAACTTATGATCATGCATGTCAAGAATCCTAGTCCAATATTGGACAGGCATTTCAATGTTTCCTTCATTCTTATTTAATTCCATATCTTTCTTAAATACATCTTGACCCCTATACAGAAACATGTGGATTAATAGGGAAAACCATCTGAATCCAACCCAATTCTTTCCCTCCTTTAGGGCTACCAGACTTGTGTGCATTTTTTCTCAGCAAGGTAAGTGGAAAAATCATATACCATGTTGAAACCCACGTGCTAAAGATTTATGACCATATACATAATATCAGTAGGTAGGGTTGTCTTTAAGCTGACTCTCGTAACTTGACATATAGCGCAAACAGTCTTCTTGAAATAACTAGAAAATAGTCCACAAGAAAAGGTTCAGGCTCATTCATGTCGATCACTACCTTCTTCTGATTATTTCCTCTTCCCGAGACAACCAAATGAGGTATCAAAAGGGATGTTTTGAACAAACCCTTAGTATTTCTATAATCCTTTTGAAAACCTCAAGGTTGACAGGAACCATATCCCGACTCCGTTCATGAAAACCAAAAATCTTTATGATTTCTTCTTTGGTTATCTTAATCATTTCTACACCAACATGTGTTCTGAAAATTCAAGCCACAAGGTCATATCTAGCAGCAATTTCCTTTAAAAGATCCACATCCATGTAAAAATTAGGCACCACTAATTTACACAAGTCCAACCTCCACACATTACACAAAGGGATGAACAAATTTCTTTTCCCAAACCAATTGGAGAACAATTGCCACCCAGTGTATGGCAACTCGACATCTCGAATTGCACACTGCTTTTCTGTTAACCTTTCCAAGAGTAAAGGCCCATAGAAAAAAACCTTTCCCTCCTACTTCTTGTTGGTAGAGGGGTTTAACAAATCAATAACGTCTTGGGAGAAAGACCTGGTAGTGGTTTCAGAACTAGAACTTTGGGCCTTGGGTGCCATTTATATCAAATAGATGGTAATTCAAGCTAGGGTTTTCTTATTTCCAAATGGAAAAAAATTACAATTATCTCCCTATAGTCTTAATAGAAAATTCTTCAAGATTCTAAAATCCTTAGCAATTATCTAGATAAGCTCAAAAAGAAAACCTATTCAAACAATTCTTCAGGAATGAAATAGAAAACAACCACTAATTGTTCAACAAGCAACCATAAAATCTCCTAAAACCACAAGAAATGGCGTACATGCTACGTACGATTTCACTTGCAAAGTGTTAAAGGCAGTGAGACTAGAAATTTGCAACAATGGCTTGCTTCACTCGACACCAGACAATTCTTCTTCAATCAAGAGATACAACATGAAAATAGCAATTCGGTGATCTTTTGGTATTTAATTATGCAGGCAAAGTCGAACTTAACCATTACTATTCACTCACACGAGATTAAATGGGTATAGTACAACACTAGTTTATTTTAAATATGAGTCGTTGATCAAAAGCAGTGTTGGCCAGGACAACGACTCAGATTAAGTCAAAAAAATTATAAAATGCCATGTCCACTCTCCAGTCATCAGGTGAATAGGAAATTTACCTACCAGGCACCATGTCAGCATGGAATGGGTCCCACCCTATTCATCCATCGAATAACATCGGCATCCATGCATCAAAAAATCACACACCTCACAACATTATTGAAACTGGAGTTTTATTTGCGTGAGTTTAGCGAGGAACGACCATGATACGTCGATACATAAACAGTCGTCGACATCATTATCCATCATCAGTCAGAAAAAAAATTGGTCCCCACCATCAAATTCAATAGGTGGCATCATCTTGCAAGCCTCGCACCATTTTTGTGATGTAAGCAGAAAACTTGCGAGGTCTCCGAGGAAAGGTTAAGATTAAAATCACTTCATCCAATGGTCACGCAATCTGTACATGTGAAAAAATTATTCTTGAACAAGGGGCCCAACTAGATGGACGGGGAAAAGACCCTTGAGGTCAAAAAGATTATTTAATGGTTAATCCAAATCAATTCATCAGCTTGACAGTATGGAAATATAATATGGTCATAGTGCAAAAAACTGAAAGGACGGGTAAAAGGGGTCGATAAAGTCACGACCAAAAAGGTATAAAACAACACTAAAGCGACTGACCACTATTGGTAGCAAGTCAACATTCAAAAAGAAAACCCATGACCCAAACTTATTTGTAGGACCCAAAACCTAATCAATTAGAGCCGAGGATAAAATAAAATGTACCACACAAGAGGGGGAGAAAATAAAAGCTCCACCAGTGGCTCCAAATGGGGATGTATGCCCCCTTTGGACATAGCAAGATTCTAGAATCTATGGTTATGCAGACCAGATACAGAGACGACCAAAAAACCAAGGACCTGTTTGAACAATACAAGTAGACAAAAAACAAAGCAAAAGAAAAACAAACAAGCCTATATACCCTATTTACAAGACTACACAATGTACATGGAAAAAGAGCTACTTCAAGAGAAATAGTATTTCAAGAACTATCCATGTACTGGTAGTTTAAGAACTTCACCTATAAGTGACTGTAAAATGTATGAATCTTCTCCATGTGTATCCATAGCAATATATGGTCCCAACCAAAGGGGTCAAACTTCCCATGCTTCCCCTTATATTCTGATCTAGCATTCCAAAGCAGCACCATTGTCCCAACATCAAATTTTCTTTCAACTGCTTTTTTGTCATAAAGGTGTTTTAGCTGAAGTTGTAGCCTTTCATTTCTCTTATGAGATTCTCTTCTAGTTTCATCCAATTGGTTCAATTCTTCCATTCTGTGTTGCATCTCATTGCACACATCATCATCATACTCTTGGAAAAACTCATACATCTTCAATAGGTTATTTTGAGGAATACGTGCCTCCACTCTGTAGAGTAAGTTAAAAGGTGAATGACCAATTGCCTTTTTGATAGTTTTCTTGTCAGCCCATAACGCTAATTTTATCCTTGAGTCACAATCCCTTTTGTTCTTCTTAATCATGTGCTTAATAATCTTCATATGTCTCTTATTACTAGATTATGTCTGTCCCATTTCCTTGGGGGTGATAAGGAGAAGAATATGAAATAGTTATACCATACTAACTACAGAAATTGACAAATTATTCTGACTTGCAACACATTCCATTTTCTAAAACAATTCTTTCAGGCACCCCAAAATGGCTTAAAATATTATCAGTCAAAAAATCAATAACAAATTTACTCGTGGCCCTTCTGGTTGGGATTGCTTCAATCCATTTAGTAAAGTAATCAGTTTCTACTAGTATCCATGCATTTCCTCCACTGGATTTCTCGGATATCTCCCCTATGAAGTCAATACCCCATTGCTTGAAAGGCCTCGAAATAGACATAGGTCTCAACGAAATTTTTCCAGAAAACTTTAACTTTGCAAAAAACCTTTGATAGGCATCACACTTCTAACATATTTGTGAGTATCCTTGAACACAGTAGGCCACCAGTACCCTGCTCTTAGAACCTTATGAGCTATTGTGTTAGCCATGTAATGGCCTCCACATGCTCCCTTATGCATTTCTATCAATAGATCCTCAACTTGGTCTCCATCCACACATCTGAGTATAATACCTTGAGGGTTCCTCCACCAGAGCTCACCATCAATGATGACATATCTAATTGCTTGTAGTTTAAGAGTTATTTTCTCAGTAAGGGGCATACCTTCAGGGCATTTCATTGTCTATAAATATTCAACAATCCTTTTGTACCAGCCTCAAGTTTGCATATCACAAATAGGTGCAATGTTCCATTGCTCTATCTGGTTTATTTGATTTACTTCTAGATTTTCCTCATCCATTAATTTGGCTTGACCCTGACCTCTTAAAAGCTTGGTAATTTGTATGTCAATATTAAATTCTTGGATTCTATTTATCCACCTACATCTTCTTCCTATAGTCTCTTGCTAGGTAAAAATATCTTTAACTACTGTCGTCGATATATATGCCACAACAATTGCTCCCATTAGATAAGGTTTAAAATTATTAACTACCTTTACCAAAGCAATTGGCTGCTTAAGACCATCATTGTTCTTGTGTAGTAGCACTTCGGCTATAGTATGAAAAGAAGAAAAAGTAAATAACTTGAATGGTTTTGAATAATCAGGTGACTTGAGAATAGGGGCTTTCTTGATCGCATATTTGATAGCCTGAAAGGCATTGGATGGTTCTCTTGTCCACACTATCTTTTCTCCCTTCAACATCTTGGATATTGGGTGGAAAATTTCAGCAAAATTTGTCACAAACCTTCTTAGAAAATTTATCTGTGCAAATAAATATTGGATCCCCTTTACATTTCTTGGTTGTGTAATTTTTTCAATAGCAACCACTCTTTCAGGATCAATCTAAACCCCATCCTTTGAAATAAGAGGCCCCAGCAGTTTTCCTTCTTTCACTCCAAAGGCACATTTCCTAGGATTCAAAGATATCCCAGATTCCAAAGCTCTGATAAAAAAATTCTCTAAGTGAGGAGAACGGTCCTCCTCACTTTTTCTATGGGCAGTAAGATCATCTTGGTAAATGGAAAGGAATAGATCAAAAAAATCAGCAAAGGCTAGATCCATAGCCGTTTGAAAAGTTGCTCCAACATTTATTAATCCAAATGGCATTCTTACATAAACATATGTTCCCCATGGTTTGGTGAAAGCAATCTTCAATTATTCAGACTCTTTAACCATTACTTGGTTGTAACTGGAGAATCCATCCATCATGGATAACAGCTCACGTCCTGTGGCCTTTTGCAACATAGCCTCCATGTTAGGAAATGGGTAATTATCCTTTAAGGAAGCAACATTCAAGTTTTTAAAGTCAACACATAACCTGATGTCCCCATTTTTATTTCTAACAAGTACCAAGTTAGAAACCCAAGATGAGTGCCTAATTGGTTTGATAATTCATGCCTCCCTCTGTTTGGCAAGCTCCTCTTGCATCTTAGGTTGTAGGGTCGGGTTAATTGGTCTTTGTTTTTGCTTGAAAGGCTTCATATCAGGTTTCAATGGGATCTCATGTTGTAATAAATCATCCCTATATACTTTAAGGTCTTCATACGACCAAGCAAAAACATGTCTATATTTCCTAAGCAAGACAATCAACATGCTTCTTACATGTGGTTTCATTTTCTTTCCAACATAAACATTCTTAGGAAAACTTTATGTTCCTAATTTTATTTCTTCTAGATCATCCTTATCAGATGGTTTTTGCTTAGCTTTTGACATATCAGGGCCATCAAATACCCTTTCAAGAGCAACTAGACCCCTAGGGATGGTGTTTTTTTTGAGCTAAATCACTTCATTCCCAAATAGGGTTTCCTTCCCATCAATTTTTGTTACAAACGAGCCAAAATCAATTTCTTGTCTATCATACTGATCCACACAATGCAAGAATTTCAAAATGTTTGTCTCATCATCAAACACTTACTAGTTACAAATGTTATCAGGTATTGTAGGCCTAGTTTGTACTTCTATTTGTGAGATGCCACCAAAAGTGAAATCATCAAGTTTAATAGCAATATTTTCTAATAAATCAGCTTTAGCATTTTGTCCTCTTTCAACCCATTCAATACCAAAAGCATTAAATCCTTCAATAGTATCCCATATTGCATTTTTGTATTTCCTAAGCCTATTATCTTTAGCTAGAAAGTGGGATCTAATCTAGGAAACAACTAACTTAGAATCTCCCAAAAAATTTAATTCTTTAATACCATGCTTTGAAGCTATCTTCAGACCGAGTATGAGAGCTTCATACTCAACAACATTATTGGTACAGGAAAATTGCAACAAGAAAGAATATTTAAATGTTTTACCTTGTGGGGAAGTAAAGAAAATTTTTGCTCCTGAGCCATCTTTGGAACAAGCTCCATCAAAATGCATTATCCATAAATCACCTCCTGATGATAGCTTCAACACTTCCTTTTCAATAGGTGTTGATTGGATTTCTTCTTCTGTTTTATCTTCCTCAACTCGGAATTTTTCTAAAACAGTTTCCACAAAGTTAATTCTAATAGGTTCTAGTGATTCTTCCACATTTTCAATCATGTGAGGGTCTCTTTTTTACCTATCTACCTTAACATCTTTTTGTTCAATAGAAAATGTAGCAAAAGATAGATCACATTGTATACTCCCACCCATTGAAGCACTCTAAGGTCTAGATAATAACATACCATAAGTAGGGGGGATATCCACCACTATTACACTCATATGTAGCTCTTTCTCAGGAAATTTTGCTAGTCTATATGGAACATTATTTATAATACCTATAATAGGTACTTACAAAGAATCCATTGCATAGCATTTACCATATGTATTGTCCACTTTTACTCCCATTGCATGCATTATCTTTACTGACATCACATTGTTAGATGCTCCTGAATCAATCATGCAATTTCTCAACATTTTTCCATCAATAATAAAGCTTAAGAAAAAAGGATTGACATGGTTGGGATTAGCAGTAATAGTAGTTCCTAAGTATATTTGAGGGCTTTCTGTGATATTTTCTTCCACAACCTTCTACTTTTCTTGCTCCTTTTTTAAATTTGATTGGTCAAAGACCACTTTACTCTTTCCACTTGTTGGAATACTATTAATAAGTGCAACAGTATTATCCTTATGTTCATCTATATGCATAATTTCTAAGAAAGGAACAATAACCCTAACTTGTGAAAGTACTTGGAACATATCTATTGAAGTGTATTTTGGTAATTCAGGAAAATTTGTGTTTTCAGAAATTACCTTTTCTTTTCCTTTAGGAGTTTCATCATTAGAAGAGTGTTGATTGTTGTATTTGATGTTCTGGGGTATAGATTCATTCTTTGTCTTGGTCATATCAACCTTATTTTCCCATATATAGGGCTCTCTTATTTCCTTAGGCTTTGAAACAAAATTCTTAGCCTCCAAATTTGTATTTGTTCCACTTACATCTTTTTCTATTATGAAGAGGCTACATGGCTTTCTTGAATCACCTAGAATAGTTTTATTTCTCAATTGTATGTTATTCCTTGTCCTAGAAACTAAGGCAACAATGTAATTTTCAATTTCTTCATCAAAACGTCTTCTCAGGATAGTATCATCCACCTCCAGTTCATTCACAAAATAGTCATCATTGTCTCCTTCATTCAGAAACACTTGTTGGTGGTGTACATAATTATGTTGTCTCTGAACATCGACATCCATGCCACAAGGCTCATCATCTGAGGTATAATCATCAAAGGCCAGATTAGCTGGTCCTAATAATACATTTGTCATTGTATCCTAATCCTGGGGAAGCTAAGCATCTCCCTGATCATCCTGAGATTCTACCATATTTTGCACTACTGCACACTATTGTGGAGAATGTGGCATTCCACACACTTGACACCAAGGTAAATTTTTTGTGGCATTTAGAGAATGCTTCTCTAAAGGATCAGGCAAAACTTGATTGTTTCTCTGGTTTCCTTACAAAGGTTTTCCATTATTCCAATTGGTATTATAGGGATAGTCATGTAGCATGGGGGGCCTATCATTTCTTTGAAAACGAGGCTTGTCATTTTTTGCTTGTTTTTGTAGCAGGTTTAGGACTTGATCTATCTTCTCATTAGGAATAGTAAGTTTACCAACCTTTTTAGTCTGATTTTTGGTGCCTTTACAATTTTTAGAATCTTCTCTTCTCCCCACTTTACTAGAAGCTCTTCTATTATTTTCAATGTTCACCACCATCTTGTATGCCTGCCTCAAATTTTGAGGGTATTTATCTCTTAATAAATAGCACATTTTAGCATCGTAAGCATTACAATACACAACCAAACATGCACTTTCATTAGGCCTCAAATATGTAGGAACTCTTATCATAGCCTTCTGGAAACGAGCATTAAATTCAGTAACCAGTTCATTATGCCCCTCGATAATGTTATTGAAATCATTTAATTTAAATCTGGGGTCAGTCTGATCCTCATATTTTTCCCTGAAAACTATACAAAAAGCATCTCTGGAATGAATACTAGCATCAAGTAATCCTCTATACCAATCCCTAGCATCTTCAACTAATGACTGCATAAAGTATTTCATTGCTACGTCATCATCCCATAGCTCAAAGTCTTCAAAAAAACCTTGAAAAGCTTTCAAAATGGTCTTCCCCACTAAAAGCATTATTACTAGTGAATTTTGGGAGATGCTTTCATGCATTATCTGGGACTGGATTAGGATACCCTCAAATATTATCAAAACACAATTGTCTATATCTATCAATCTGGGGTGCTCCTCCACCACATCCACTTCTGGGGGTACTTTGTTGCTCAATATATTTCTTATCATCCCCCCTCTTATCCTTTTCACCACTACCTTGTTGGTGATTCCCTCTTCATCCTCTGAGTGAGAACTGGAGTTTTTATGACCACCTCCACCTCCACCACCTTGGTCACCACCACCCCCACCCTTAGGTATGTTCTTCTCAGAATTCTTGCTCAATTATTCATTCTCACTCTTTCCTGAACCAGAAGCTTGAGGAGTGGGTATAGATATCTTCAGGAAAGCTATCTTCCTTGCCATTTCAGCATTAGTAGCTTCTATTTCTGCCTTTCTCAGATCAGCCTGCAACTGATCATTTATTATTTGCAATCTTAGGAGCTCGGGGTTTTGGGGAGAATCAGATGGTCTGAGATTAGCTTCATAAATTTTATAATTTGAAAAAAAATGAGAATGTTTCGGAGGTTGATCAACATGAGCCTTCCCATGGTCTACAAAGGTTGTCTTCTTGGATTCAAGAAATGGATCTGATGTTTTGGTAGTTGATATAGGAGGGGTATATGTAGGAGTGGAAGAAGTTCCCATAGAGACTATTGCTTTAGGCACTTCACGAGCCCTATCAGTAGTTGCCTTAGCCACCCTTTCCTCAAAGGTTTTTCTCTTAGCTACTTCTTCCCTCATCTTTTCAACTTTCTTTTTCTGGGCGTTTCTTTCAGACTGCTTAGCTTGAAATCTCTCTAGATTCTCCTTTATTATTTTGTCCCTATTATCTTCTGCCTCTTGCAACCTCTTTTCTTCTTCAATTAAGGTTTGCATATCTTTTTCTATATCCATTTCATTCTCCAGAATATCTCCTACCTCACTTGGATTAGGAGTATAGTAAGGTTGTTCTGCCTGATCTTCATCTTGAAACAAAGGCGTTTCCTCATTTAAAGAGGTCCCTCATGGTTTGACAGTAAAAATGAATATAGTACTAGGTCTTGTAGCTTCTAGGAACTGCTTATCCTGTTCCCAAAATCCCCATCGCTCCTCCTCTTTGGACATATCGGCTTCAACTTCTCAAGCCATTTCAAAAGGAAAACTACCATGGTCCACTTGAGACACAATAACTTCTGAGGAATCTCTACTAATAAAAGCACTATTAATTTCAGCATTTAAAGTAGGAAAAGAGATGATAGGAGATGAAATAGACTTACTTGGGGTATCATTCACTTTTACCCATTTCTTGTCTTGGCCTAGTTCAAGCTCTAGCATTGGCTTCGGGTTCTCTTTTGCATAATTTCTAGTCTTCTTCATGGTCTTTGGTGTATGAGAACTCTCCTTTGCATGTTGTTGTTTTTACTTTGTATGAATAGTTGTGTTCAATATATTAGAGTCACCACCCAAAATATTGGGAATTATGAAGTGCTTGCCCTTTCCTTTTGAACTCGTGACTTAGGACAAGAGTTTAAACATTACCTGACACACTGACACAGAACTTAGGAAAACTAGACATATACGCCAAATATGACAAGTTGGGCACACACGTTAAACCAAGTATACTATAACAAATGACTCTGACAAAACTAGTTCTGCACTACAAACTTTTCATTCGATAGTTCCCAAGTAGAGTCACCATTTTGTTATTGTTTTTTACTACAACCCAAACGTACATCCCAAAAGCTTCTAAGAACTTGCCACATCCAATAATTAAAGTTCCTGGAAATGTATGGCCAACTTGACGAGAACAGCGATAAGGCTAATTCTCCTACACTTCGGACTCTATAAAATCTAGGAGGGTATTCCCTAAAATATGTTCTTATCATACAATTGTTAACGATTCATTTGCACTTGGATAAACTACAGATAGATTCCCCATAATGCTAAAAGGATGAAATCCTCCAAGAAAGTGGCTATTCCTTGAAAAGGCTTGGGTCCAGTTAACAAAGAATCATAAATACAACTAAAGTAAACTGATAGGAAATGATTGAATAAAATATCCTGAGGCTATAACACAAAACATGAGAGAATAAAAAGTGATCAAAATTCCAGTGCCATATCCCAACGCACGGAGTCAAAAGAGAAAACTAAACTATAGGGAAAATTTCATCTTAGCACTTAATGATCTATATGAATCGCATTACAATCTATAAATCTATACGTGAGTTTATTATTTCTTTACAAATCCTATTTGTTATATTGCATGAACTTACTGGTTAACTGAAGCATTTAACCAATCCTTTGAACCAGAGCTATAGTTAAACATAATTTACAGTAAAGAACACATGAAGATCAATGAAAATCATCTTTGATCAATGTTTCATTAATAATCCATGCAAAATATCACAATAGGAGAGGAAATAAACTCCAAATATTCACTAGCTTGATAAAAACATGATTAAGAACCCCATGTTTAACTAAGTTCTGAAATTTGACTCAAAACTTTAAAACCTGGACTTACAATTCATGCTCTCTGTATAACTAAACTCATAGTTCTCATATTTTAGATATTTCAACATGCCCCTCTCTCGGCCCAGAATTCCCTTTTATAAAACAAGGGAGCCAACAAGATTTAGGTCAGAGAGTACACATGTCCATTTTTCTTTGGACCGCTAATTCCTAATTCAGTTACAAATTTATTATGCGAGTAGGGAACATAAGACAAGAATCATCATTAGTTAAAATGGAGGAAAGAATACATCACTCCAAGGCTGCTCACTTTTCATCAAAGGCATGCTTAACCGTTATAGTACTTATTCCACCTCAGCACCCTGTAATTGAAGTCGAAAGGAGAATGCATTTTGAAAACATAATATCTAAGGCCAGACCTATATTATACATGACCAAGTTGCAATTCTTGACTACAATATTCATAATTCAAGTTCATGAGTGAACAACTTTTTCCATAATTCAAAATCCTCCTCGAAAGTCCACTTGAAAGCCACAACCTAATCAACCTTGTTTCGATAAGGTGCATACTTTACAATTATCGATGTGGCCTTTTTATCAAAGTTCTCTAAGAAACTAATGACAAAAGACAACTTTTCCAATGTACTCTCCAGCATGCGAATATCTGCATTTTTGCATATTTCATGTGTTTGAGAAATCATTATAATATTCATTTGGTCCTTCCAAACCTTCAAGGGCTTGACCTCATCTTGACTGTGCAAAATATGTGGCAATGGGGTCAATTCGTTTCCATCATATATATCTTTTAATAACTTAATCTTGGATTCCATAGGGGCAACAGATCCTTGAAACTTGTGCTCAACAACTCCTTTGAAAAATTGATATGTTGCAATAACTATAGGATATTTATCCCTGTGTTGTTTTTCCCCTACTGCCATGAATTTCAACTTCTCCATCTTGGGGCTCCATCTGTTCAGCAATGGGATGGCCAATTCTCTATCCTTTGGAAACATTTCCAGTGCTTGTAACATTAAGGCATAATTTGCATGAACACTATTTATCTTACCCTAGACCCTTCTGTTTAAATGTTTCAAAATAGTGTCCACTATTACTGCATTGCTTCTCCCTGCTGCATCCCGGATTTTCCATACCATCTCCTTATACTCCTCCACTTGATGAATCAATTTCTCCTTAGAGATTCCTCCTCCTGGGCTTGTAGCCCTCTCAATTGCACTAGGAATTTTTCCCATATTGTATGGAACAATAGCCAAAGACTGTGCTTGTTCAGAGCATTGAGACTACTCTACTAGTGGATCATAGACAGTATGGCTAGAACTGGCTTTTCTTTGAGACATCATGGTATCCATTTGTTGCTTCAATAAAGCCAATTTACTTTCTAACTCTGCTACCTTTTGTTGACTCTTATTATACTCAATAATAATGTCATTATATTGGCCTCTCAGAGTATCCTAGTTCTTGGTCGAATCTTCAACAGTTGCCCTGGTAAATTTGTCAACATTTACAACCATATCAGCATCTTCCAAAGCTGGGGTATCAACAACTCTTCTCACAATAAAGTGACCACTAAAATTAGATGGCTCTACAATAATTTACTTTTTAGACCTAGTGGATAAAGACCAGATTTCCATAGCATCCCATTCCTTGCTAAAGGATGATCCTTGGAGTGCTAATGTAGCCTCCTCATCAGTTGCAAAAATTGGCTTATTAGCCCTTCTTATTGTGTCGAACACTACAACATCCAAAATATCCCATTGAGGAAGTAGCAATACTCCATTTTTTGTATGAATTCTCAGCCCTGCTCTAGTGTTATTTCTTTGAATTTGTCTCTCATCTGTTCTCTAACCCTAGATTGAATTACCTTCTCAAGGAGCTCTAGATGCAGACTTCTCTCATTTACCACCTTCTCAGCATATAATGCAATATGTGCTCTCCACACAAAATATTTAAAAGAGTTAGTTTGAATAAAAGACTCATCGATCATGAACTCTTTGCAGAATTCCATCCTCAAATCATCATTACTTGTTATTCCTTTGATTTTGTCTTTTCCTAACCTCAAAGAAATTGCCCCTGAAATTGTTGCAGTATCAACTAGGTCTAATGGCATCTCCTGATGCATTTCATCTAGAGTCACAATAATATCATTGTCCTCATCGCCATCACAATCAGCCATCCATGTTCTTTCAACCCTTTGTCTCTTTGGTGATGGTGGGCAAGCCTTCTCTAAAAACCTTAGAGGAGAATCCAGGTCAACAACATTTGGCACTGTCTGCCTTGAATAAGATGGTGCAATATTTTGAGCAACATCTTCAGCCCTACTTCCCCTTCTTCTACAAAAAACCTTTATCTTCGTTTGGGGCTGATAAGTAGGCCTCTCCTCCAATCTTACTTCAGGGTACTCCTTGATAGTTTGTGGTTTTCCCCTTTCTTCCACAACCCTTTCATCTTTCAAAACCTCTACCAAACTCTCAAAATTATCAATGACATACATCTCCCTGGTAAATTCATCTTTGGCATTAGGTATGGGGTTAAAACTAGGTATTCTCTCCTACTTACTCTTTACCATTTTAGAGTAGGCAATGTACATTACCTTTCTCTCCTCCTCTAGATCCAAATCAAAAATATTATTGATGATGTCCTCAAGAAAGTAGAAATTGAGAACAAAGGCTCTGGTCCAATGCTTTGCCTTCATTTGAGAGATAAAACCCTCAGGATCATGACTCTTGGGGCACATAGTTCTTAACCTATAAGGTACAAGAAATATATGTAAATGCTTCCATCCTCCCTTTTCCATAACAAAATTGGAAAATGTTTTATACTAAGGGAAGAAAGAACCCTTCTTCTATTCAACTAGTAAGTAGAGTTCTTGAGCGCCTCCCAACTGCCTCATAATTTTGAGAAATCCAATTCTAAGGGGCACCTCCCTTAGTAGAACCCTTGGATTGACATTGGTGCCAAAAAGCCTAAAAACTGTGGTATTATGATAAGGGATAATGTCTCCCCAATTGTGCATTATATTCAATTCAGGTCTCGTCTCCATCGGCCTCAAGAAATCATGAATTTATTTTGGAATCCTTGGGGGTTCACGAACCAAAGCCTTCCTTAATTTATATTCGAAGACATTGTGAAAAGTTACATAATCAAACTTATGATCATGCATGTCAAGAAGCCTAGTCCAATATTGGACAGGAATTTCAATGTTTCCTTCATTCTTCTTTAATTCCATATCTTTCTTAAATACATCCTGACCCCTATACAGAAACATGTGGATTAACAGGGAAAACCATCTGAATCCAACCCAATTCTTTCCCTCCTTCAAGGCTACCAGACCTATGTGTATTTCCTCAGCAAGGTAAGTGGAAAAATCATATACCATGTTGAAACCCGAGTGCTGGAGATTTATAACCATATACATAATATCAGTAGGTAGGATTGTCTTTAAGCTGACTCCTAGAACTTGACATATAGCACAAATATTCTTCTTGAAATAACTAGAGAAATAGTCCATAGGAAAAGGTTTAGGCTCATTCCTACCGATCACTACCTTCTTTTGATTCTTTCCCCTTGCCGAGACAGCCAAATGAGGTATCAAAAGCGATGTTCTGAACAACCCTTAGTATTTCTATACTCTTGTCTAAAAACCTCAAGGTTGACAGGAACCATATCACAACTCCATTCGTGCAAACTGAAAATCATCATGATTTCTTCTCTAGTTATCTTAATCATTTCTACACTAGCATGTGTTCTGAAAATTCAAGCCACAAGGTCATATCTAGCAGAAAAGTCCTTTAAAAGATCCACATCCATGTAAACATTAGGCACCATCAATTTACCAAAGTCCAACCTCCATGGATTACACAAAGGGATGGACAAATTCTTGTTCCCGAACCAATTGGAGAAAAATTGCCACCTAGTGTATGGCAGCTCGGCATCTCGAATTGCACACTGCTTGTTTGTTAACCCTTCCAAGAGTAAAGGCCCATAGAACAAAACCTTTCCCTCCTACTTCATGTTGGTAGAGGGTTTTAACAAATTAATAACATCTTGGGAGAAAGACCTAGTAGTGGTTTCAGAACCAAAACTTCGAGCCTTGGGTGGCATTTATATCAAATAGATGGTAATTCGATCTAGGGTTTTCTTACTTTCAAGTGGAAAAAAATTACAATTATCTCCCTATAGTCTTAACAGAAAACTTTTCAAGATTCTAAAATCCTCAGCAATTATCTAGATAAGCTCAAAAATAAAACCTATTCAAACAATTCTTCAGGAACAAAATAGAAAACAATCACCAATTGTTCAACAAGCAACCATAAAATCTTCTGAAACCACAACAAATGGCGTACATGCTACTTAAAGTTTCACTTGCAGAGCATTAAAGGCAACGAGAGTGGAAATTTTCCACAATGGCTTGCTTCGCTCGGCACTAAGCAATTCTTCTTGAATTAAAAGATACAACACGGAAATAGCAATTCACTGGTCTTTTGGCATTTAATTATGTAGGCAGAGTCGAATTCAACCATTACTATTCACTCGCGTGAGATAAAACGGCTATAGTACAACACCAGTACAATTTAAATATGAGTTGTTGATCAAAAGTAGTGTTGGCAAGGAGAATAGCTCAGATTAAGTCAAAACATTTTGAAAATTCCACGTCCACTCTCCAATAATCAGGCGAATAGGAAATTCACCTACCGGGCACCATGTCAGCATGGAACGGGTCCCACCCGTCTCATCCATAGAAAAGCATCGGCGTCCATGCGTCAACAAATCACACACCTTTCTAGATTATTGAAACTAAAGTTTTAATTGTGTGAGGTCACCAAGGAATGGCCACGGTGCATCGGTATGGAAACAGTCATCGACATCAGCATCCATCATCTATCAACGAGCAAAAGTGGTCCCCACCATCAAATGCAATAGGTGGCAGCATCTTGCAAGCCTCACACCATTTTTGTGACGTAAGCAGAAACCTTGTGAGGTCTATGAGGGATGGTTAAGATTAAAATCACTTCATCCAATGGTCACACAATCTGCACATGTGAAAAAGTTATTCTTAAAGAAGTGGCCCGACTAGATGGACGGGGAAAATACCCTTGAGGTCAAAAATACTATTTAATGGTTAATCCGAAACAATTCATTGGCTTGACACTATGGAAATATAATATGGTCATAACGCAAAAAATTGAAAGGACGGGTAAAAGGGGTCGGTAAAGTCATCACCAGAAAGGGATAAAACACCACTAAAGTGACCAACCACCATTGGTAACAAGTCAACATTTGAAAAGAAAACCCATGACCCAAACTTGTTCGTACAACCAAAAAAGAAATCAATTAGAGCTGAGGATAAAATAAAATGTACCACACAAGAGGGGGAGAAAATAAAAGCTCCACCAGGCTATAGACTGAATATTAGGTCAGCCATGATTAACCTAATACCGAAATGCAATCACAAAAACTGATGCCAACGTACCATCCAATCATATGAACATTTGAGGGTGCATACATACACACTGCCAACAATCATAAGCCTTTTCCCAAAACCTTAGATCATATTGATTACTGGAGAGAATATGCAGACCAAAATATCAGATCAAATACTAGATGGGATAAGCTTTATCTACACACCGGTACAAGGTACCAGACCAACATGGTGAAATCAATGAAAATATGAGACAGATCTTCTCGATTCGTCCAACAATATTCCCCTTTGGCATTGATGGCAACATCTGCAAAAATTTCAATTCAAAAAATCTCCTTCAATCTCTCCAAAAAAAAAATCTCTTCCAAATCTCTAAATCTTTCCCCTTTTGACATCAATGGAAAAGGGTGCCAAAAAGATGTAAAAAGGGTGATATCTTATGTTCAAGGATTCTAATTCATTCAAAATTTCAAAAGCTTCAAAACTTTCAAGCATCCAATCTTTCAAAGTTCTTTGAAACCAGAATGACACTTTTCACCTGAAATACCTTTGTGTACCTTTCTTTGATAGCAAGATATAATTTATCCCATTCAAGTACTGCAAATCCCATTCTTGTACACATACTTTCTAATAGAGCCAGCAGTGTGAAGGAGGATGACTAATCTATGGATGAACATTGTTTTTTACAATCTTCTACATCAGATATTATTTCAGAAATATGGTCTAATCAAACCTCAAAATTTTCCTTAAGAAGTTAGAAGGTCTTCACTACATCATCCCTTTTTCACTGCACAATGAACATTTCAACTTCTAGTTCATCGACTCTCAGCCTTTTCTTTCCTTCTTTGTCTTCAAGAATATAAAACGTTTTTCCAATGTTGTTCACTTCGGATTTAATTGCTTTAATTCTGCCTCTGAAATTATCTACTGCACTAGTCCACCAGAGACAATGTTTGTCTATGTTTGACATTTCTTTTATGCACTTATTTGTCTCCATGATCAGTACAGATAGCCTTTTCTTTTCTTTAGAACATCTCTTTTTAACCAAAGCTTCCAACTTGCATCGTTCCAATCATTCAAGTAACATTCTTTCTTCAACAATTTCAACTATATTTTCAAGTATGGAATCATAAACAATAGATACATCAATAGCTTTATGAAGTAGATACTCAACTAAGGCATCATCAATTTAATTTTGTCAATAGGAGAGGTTGTACTCCATAAATCACCAATTTTCTTCATTTTCCCTTTTATCAACATAGACCAGATGTCATCTAGATTGGAATATTCTTATCCAGCTAGAGATTCTTCTTCGAATTCCTTCTCTTCAAAAATAACAATCATGTTTTCGGCAATAGCTTTTCTTTTCTTTGATTCCAAAGGGGAATCACTAGTGACTACTTCCAATTATTTTGTTCTAGAGGAGGAACCTTCCTCAAATCGACTCATCATAACTTCACTAGAGCTCAGTACTTTCTTCAAGGATAAGAAATAATTTTTACACTTATTTTCTTTATCCTCTAAGCTTTCCAAGTGTCTGCATATTTTTCTTGCAACGAGAATCCCAGATTCCCACTCAACATCTTTCTTCCTAGGTAGTGATTTTAGAAAGTAGAGTACCAGACATGTAAGAAAGGCCCCAAAACAGAATGGGTATCCTTCTCAGGTAGTGACATTCATATGTTCTTGATGAGATTTTAAAGAATTATATTACACAGATCAAACTGTTCATTCTCTTTTACTATTTTATGTGTCAAATACACAACAATGGCTAAAGTAGAGATTTCTCGATTTCTAAAATAAAATTTGTAAGAAATGCCATACGGGACATACCTAACCGAGGAATCGACAATAGTATCAATCAACAATGCTCAGGGATCTTTGTTAACTCTTTCCATTTCCTTTACTTCCTTGTATTTTATAGTCGTTTGTCTAGGAAGTTCTCCTATGCTGCACAATCTGGTAACAACATTGATTGCTTCCTTCATAATAGGATACTATTTATTCAATACAATGTTGGCATCCTTGAATTTTATCAAAAGGAACAAGATAAATTCTTTGTCAAGAATCTAATGGAATTCTCGCCATAAATGCAAACCTAGGGTTTGTAAGTTTCATAAGTCACTCTATTCCAGCCCTAATTCCATCATCTTTATTTTGTGGTGATTGAATTCATCCAACACAACTACTTTTAAATTCAGAGGGATATTCCCACTCAATCCTTTGTTAGAAATTTCCATTATAGTTCTTAAAATTCAATAAGGAAATTATTCTATTACCTTCCTTAGCAACTGTGAGAGAGAGAAATGTTTGTTGCTTGCTTTCAATTGTAACCAATGTTCTCTCAAGGGGTTCCAGAGCACTTCAGAAATGATCCAAGAGGGTTCCAAGTCACTCTACAAATCCTTCAAATGTATTTGATGATCAAAATGATTTGTTAAATTTCCTTTATACTCCATCATTTTTCCCTAGCTTACATTAATTGCAAAATGTTGACAAACTTTTCTTCCACTCTACACTGAAAAACCCTAATTTACTCCACAAAAGAACATGCTCACTTTTTTTCTTCCATTTTCGTTTGCATCAACTTTGTATTGTCATTCCTTACAACATATCCATGTGCCAACACTAGAAACGTTATACTTCTAGGGCTTTAATTGATTTTTTTATAATGCTCCCCCTAATACCATGATAGGTCTAATTTCTGGAGGATTCATCTGCACTAGATGAGGGTAAAAATGCATCAATAGTCTCTAATTCTTCTTTATTTTTCCATTTCTGCTCATTTCCTGCTTAACCTCTTCCTTATTAATATTTTTCATCGGTTCATCATATTCCACCGAAGCAGACTTCTTTTCCTTTCTACTTATGCACACTCTTGAGATGTGTCCCAATTTCTTGCAATAGTAACAAACAATATTTATTTGTCTTGTTTGATTTCCATTAATCTCTCTTTTGCATTGATTTTCTTTTTTTCCAAACATGTTACAGGTATAGAAATAGCCATCAAATGATTGATTCATCCTTTTTCCGTTGAGCCTATTCATCATCACCTAACTAATCATCCTTACCAAAGATTTGCACTTAGTAGCTTTACATCCGATCTTCTTGCATGTATAACATTGTCCAAAGAAGGAACGAATAAACTGATTCATCTTGCTCGTATAGTTGATTGCCTTATGACAATATTTATTACATGAAATAAAAAAACCATTAAATGATGAGTACCTTTGTGCATTTGGTTGTCTGATAGGTGATCTCCTTCTAGAGTTTCTTTTCTACTTTCCTTTATCGTGAGTCTTATGATTGATTACTAGATTTGAGTTATGCATTTTTGCATCAACTTCATTACCTAAGCCACTTTTTTCTTTAGAAGGTTTATATCCTGCTATTAATTCATCAAGCTTGGTGGAGCTTGTCTTGAAGTAATCTTCACAGATTTTTTCTTTCCCAAGTTCTACTTATAGATTCATCACTTCCTGTTCTAGTTTAGAGAAAACATTAGCCTTGCTTTGTATCACTATTTTTAGACTTATTCAACTCTCCTTTTTTCATCTACTTTCAAATTTAGTTTGATATTCTCATCATTTGCTTGCCTCAATTTCTCACTCACTTGTTTGTATCTTTATTTTAATTTCTTTAACTGTTCTTTCAATTTCTCGATGTATTCATTTGCTTCATCTAGATTTTTCTTCAGGTCTCTATTTTAAATTTCAGCGTTGTCAAGATCTTCAAGGGTAGTCCATAGCTCTTCTTTATCCATTTTTTCAATCTATAGGATCTTCCTCAAGCTGTTAGAATTCTCGAGAGGAACCAAAGCTCTGATACTAATTTTTGAATAATCTGGATACTCATATGAGGGGTGAATCAATATCCACACAAACTTATTGAAAAAATACTTCTAATTTTGTTGCATCATAGAACAAATAAGAGAAATAAAAAAACATGAGATTCCACAACACAAGAACACTAGATTCTATGTGGAAAACCCAATGAGGGAAAAACCAAAGTGAGGATTAGCTCACAATATATATAGTTATTTCAATACCAGTAACAAGGAGGCTCACTTCAAAATAAAAAATTCTCACTGCTTACAAGGACTCACTGTCCAAGCATGGAGGCTCATTGCCTACATAGAATGTGTAAAAAAATGGCTAACTACTAGAGTTGAACTTATGAATTTACACCAGATCCATTGATTTAGTTCCTTTGATGCTAAGAGTACTCACTTGTATGACAACGAAATAATCTTCATCTATTCACACACTTCTTCTCTTCATATTCACATTCCATTTATTCTCATCTTCTAACCATCTTGCATATATACCTGATATATTCATATGCATTAATTAGGTCAACCTAATTGGATGCAATTCATAATTTCAAAATGATAACTTGTCTTCTTCATATAAAGATTTTTGAAATTCACCCATGTAGATCACATATAATCTACAATTCATGTTCGGTTATATACTGAATATTAGGTCAACCATGATTAACCTAATACCGAAATGCAATCACAAAAGCCAATGCCAACATATTGTCCAATCATATGATCATCTAAGAGTGCACACATACACGCTTCCAACAATCATAATAATTTTCCCAAAACCTTAGATCATATTGATTACAAGAGAGAATATGTGGACCAAAATACCAAATCAAATACCGGATGGGATAAGCATGATCTGCACATCGGTACAAGGTATGAGACCAACATGGTGACATCATGACAATATGACACTAATCTTCTCCATAGTTCCAACAAATTTCATTAAAAAATAGTAAAATTCTACATTTGTATCTTATATTTGCATCAGAAAACCTAAAAATCATAAAATTCAATTCTAAAATTCTAAAGAAATTCAAAAAAACCAATAATTGGACTCATTCGGAACCTTGGGAAAATCAATCCCTTTCCATATTTTGGATTGCATTTTCTATCATTTATAGTTCATTTTATGAGTTTTTTTTTGCTGCTTCTACATTTCAAATTTAGTTTCCAGAATTTCAATTATAAGCATTTCATTCTTATTATTTTACATTGCATTTGCACTCACCCCACATTTAGTAGCTCATGCATGAGTTTTTGGTGTCCTATTGCTAATACAGTAGTGAGAATAAGTTTGGGACTCATTTCATCCCATGATAGAAAAATCATTGTGGATCTTGGGTTATCTAGAGCTTTCACTCCTAGTATTGACACTATTACACTAGGCATGGACAACATCCTTAGTAACTCTTTTCCTTCAAGTAGCATCCAAGTTGAACCAAATAATGATAACATTCTACAAGAAAACCTAATCCACATTCATGAGGACCTAGTGAACTTACAATATCAAATTAGCCTTGAAAACATTTCAACCAATGTAATTCCTACAATTGAAAACATTCAGCATATGCTTGAAACTGAAGATGGCCTTCACCTTGTGAAAAATATAGTGCAAATTTTTGGCAAGAATTCTCACTCAACCACTAGTTGTCCTTTTCCCACAAAGAATGCTTCAAGCCAAGAAGGAACTCAAATTCCTCCTTGAACAAAAATACCCTCAATCGGTAAATACACCCCTCCTCAAGTCACAACAATGCAACACACTATTAATCTGATTCCTTCCCTAGGTATTCTAGCTAGCACCTCTAATTCCTATGTGGCATCGCATTTTATAGCTCCTACTAACTTACCACCTATAAGCATTCCATTCACTTGCCCCACAAACACATACACTCGATCACCGCTTTCATTTCCATCTCATAACACAAGCAATGACCCTCTCATACATGAACTTTCTAAAACCATTTCATCTCTTCAAAAATAAGTTTCTACCATCAACCAAAATCAAAATGGCCCACCCACATATTATGTCAAAAGTAGTCCATTATCCTTGGAGATGCTATGAACATAGATGCAAAATGGTGTAGAGATGCCTAGATTTGAGAAATATGGAGGGCAGGGAGATCCTTCTAACCATGTTAATTCCTACACTATCATATGTAGTTACTTTGTCCTTGATGATAAAATTTTTCCAAATCTCTTTCCTAGGACCTTAAAATAAACCGCCTTGGAGTGGTTCTCTTCTTTACCGAATAACTCGATTCATTCATTTGATGAACTTGTTGAGGAATTTATAAATAGTTTACAAGTGTAGATGACTCCTAAGTTGACCTTGGCCGAATTGATGAGATGTAAGAAAAAAGAGGATGAAAAGATAACTGACTTTATCTCCCAATATCAATCACTTTATTCCCAATTCAATTTTGTGATCCCCTACCCACACATTCGAAATATGTTTATAAAAAACTTGCAAAACAAAATCTAATACAATTTTAGAATTATGAAATTACCATGTGCAATTTGTGCACTACCCCCCATGATTACCAAAATTCAGTTTCTAGTCTCCATACAAAGTCCAATTCTAGCTGAACTGAGAGATTTGAGCCTTTGCACCAAAATAATTGCCAACCCTTAAGAAAACAAAATAAAGGGTTACTTCAATTCAACCCTCCTCAACAAAAAACTCAAAATGTCCATAACCAAGTTGATATTGTCAAAGCCACAATTTCCTTTAGCTATGGATATCCAAAGAAATAATTCACTCCCTTACCCAACACCCTTCATAATACCATGTCCCAACTTCTAATCCAACAAATGATTACCTTACCTCTCGTTAGAACAGTTGACCCTAATAATCCTTCGCCTCTAATCTTTAAATCAAATGGTTATTGCAACTATCATCGACAAATGGACATGACACAAAACATTTTAAGCACCTTAAACATCTTGTACAAGACCTCATTGATTTCAATTGTCTATCCGGTGTGAGTACTAGTGATCAAGGCAATAATTTTGTTGCCCCTCCAAACAAAAACTTACAAATTTTCACAAATACCTTACTTAAACATAATATTTCATTTGTCAGAGATATTGACACACCTAAGAATGATGCGATGAATTTTGATATAGATGATGAAAACATTGATTCTATTCCAACTAATTCTATCAATATCAATCCTATAGATGAAATAATAGGGGTGATAAATGTCATCCCTCATAAGGGTTGAACAAAGAGTCCTCTTTATATTGATTTCTCCTCTAAGCATATAATTAAAAAAATTTGATGGTCCTCTTTACATAGCCAACTATATCTATTATAAGTTAACTAATGAGATATTAGTAGATCTCGCTTGTGGAGAGAACATGATCACTGAGGAATTATTCCTCTTGCATGTGCTCTATCAAGATGACTATGACAAACTGGAAGCATGGATCAAGACACACAATGGTTTTGCATGCCCTATGATTGGATCGATCACCTTACCATTACAAATAGGACCAAAAGTATTAGATGTTACATTCTCCATCATCTCATAGTAAAACCAATTTCGTGTGAAGCTAGGCCACCAATAATTTCGCTCCATGAAAGTTGTCCCTTCGGTTGTGAAAAATTCTTAAAGTTCCTCTTTGAAAATGAGATATTCAATGTTCACCATAGTGGCTTTAATCCCTTGTCATCTAAAGGAAAATTTTCCCTAGATGCGTTTTGGCTTGAGCCCATGGAACCTATCAAGCCAAGAGAAGACTTATTTTTCTTGTCCTATAAAAAGTTCAAGGAAAAGAAGATAATAGAGCTATCTATTAAAAATATGTCCCCATCCACCTCCAAGCCTACAATCCTTGATGAAACCATGCTTGAACCTAAACAAGACCAACCTAAACCCGAAAACTTACCTACCTCTTACAAGCGACCAAGAAATAATGAAGCCAACCCCACCAACCCTCCAAGAATAAAGCAAGCTTACAAAGTCAAAATGAAATTGGTTTAACAACCTCCTAAGGTTCCTTTTGTTCCTCCCCTTAGGTAAGAAAATCAACCAGTGGTTGATCAAACCACTCCTATGCAGCTTAAAAACAAAACAAAACAAAACAAAGGTGCTAGGGAGCATAGGCGTAGACGTCAAAATAGTGCATGATGATCTTCCTCCCCAGTTGCAACAGGAAATTTCCATGCATCCTCCACAACAAGAGTTGAACCCTTCTATGCATATTATCCTTCAACCTCCTATTTGATCAACTTAGATGACAATAAAGAGGATTCCAAAATTTATGAAGAGGTTCATAATGAATTTAACACCTTGTTTTCCTCTTCCATGAGCTTAACTGACAAATATTTTATAAAGAATGTTGAACCTAGTGCTTCTCCTAGTTCAGCACTTGCTCTTGTCCCTTTGGCTAGTCACCCACCTTCGATCTACAAAGACTATTATTGGGAGGTGGATTAATTTTTCATAGGTTGACTCACATTTTCCTTACTAGTCTTTTGCATTGTTTATTTTTTATTTTATTTTGTGTGATTGCATGTGCTTAATGTGATCTGTGTGATGTTTTCTTTTCTCTCTTCATGAAATTCCTCTATTTGTACCTCCATTCTTCTCTATGTTGTGCATCACTTTTTCTTTCATCTTTATCTCTTTCTTGTTTTTCCCCTTTGGGGATGGCACAAGGCATTGAGACATTCATGTCTCCTTTGTGTTGACCCAAAAGGATTTCTTTTTCTTTGGCCTTTTCATTTCATATTTATCTTTTCTTATGTTTTCCTTTTGGGGATGATGCAAGGTATCGAGACACCCTATGTCTCTTCCATGTTGACCCAAGAGTTTTCCTTTATTTTTGGTCTCTTTATGTTATTCTTCCATTTCTATGTGTATTTGAGGGAAGATGACAGTTTTGAGCTCCTTAAAATCATTGCAAAAATGAACATACTGATCCCAAATCCATAGATCTCGCATCTTTTTAATATTTTCTTTTTGGGCACAACCCCTCTGTTTTCTTTTTCTCTCGCATAATGTAGCCTTATTCAAAAAAATATAACTAGGCATAGGTTTTTACAAGTTGGCTCTCATGTCTTTCTTCTTGTTTGCAATTTTTCATTTTCTACTTTAAAGTAATTTCTCATAGCATGGTGTTTAGCAATTTCTTTAAAGTGGGGGAATACATTGGCATTATTCTTTGGCATTTTTCCTTTTCATGGTCCTCAGTGTAGCCTTCTTGCTTTATACAATGTGTTTTTTTCTTTATGGATGACATTGGGTGTGATTTCCTTCATGATCATGATCTCTCTTAGCATATTACATTCATCTTAGTGGCTTGATGTGATGCACTGCATCCCTTAAGTTGTGAATTTTCTATTATTTCATTGGTCCTCTCTTGTAGACATTAGACATAATGTTTCCTAAGTTAAAGACCTTGCATGAACTAAGAAAGACTCCTTTGAACATTTCTTACGTTGCATTTATTTTTAAATGGACACGTTGCATAACATAGCTTTCATGCCTATGGAGCCATCCTATTTTTTCATGAGATCCAAGCATACAAGGTTTTTCTTGTCTCATGAAGCTCGAAAAACAAGTCATTTTTGTTTTGCACCTTATTAAAGTTATCAAGAGGTATAAATTTTGTATGGTTTAGTGGGAAGCCCAATTAGTCGCATGAATTCCCCATAGCCACTTGCATGTGTGTGTGAGTACATACCAGCCATGAGTGTATGGTTCTCAACCTTTTGGACTTCTCACTCAGCGGACAACCATGAGTTCTATTGCCTCAGAGTGAGTATGCATTTTTCCTAGACAAACAACCTAGATCTAATCCACATCTCATTGGACAAACACTCAAAGCTTGTTCCAAATTTCTCCTTCACTCCCTTTTTGTCTTTGGCATTGTATGATTGGCCTTGTTGTTGTTCTTTATATCACTTTAATGTGTGTTCCTTTGAGTTTATGTTGGTTTTTTATGAGATATTGATCATAGGGGCTTGATCATCACTCTTGATAATTGTTGTCACATATTGCTAGCATTAGTACAGTTGAACCCCCCTTGATTCGTGTTTGTCTACTTTAGTGTGAGTTTGAAGCAGGTTCATCCTCTCACTAAAGTGGGGGCTAAATGTAATGTTAAAAAAAGGGTCCTTACGCTTTTTCACGCTTGTTTAGCTTCTTCTTGTTGATTTTGGCTTAGTGTGGCCTTGATTTAGTGTTGTAATATAGGTAACACATTCACATTAGTTCTTGGTCCCTAGTGAAATAATGTATTTTAATGATGCCTTGTAAAGGTTTTGTAAAGTGTTGTAACACACTTTCAAAATTTTCTAGGATTTCTAAGCATAATTAACATTCTTTCAATCACAATTTCTTTGAACCTTGCCTTATTTGATGTGTTGTAAAGTGTTGTAACAAACTTTCACATTATTCTAGGCTTCTCATTAATAATTGGGCTCTCTTATGCTTTAATTGGCCCCTTTTTGCATCCATGAGACTTATTTATGTGTATTTTTAAGGATAATTACAACAAAAGGCATTGAAAACATCAAAATTCCGAAAACCCACCTTAAATTCCTAAGGTGGGACTCATTTTCCATTCTAGATGAATGAGTCCCCTTAGGTGGGACTCATTCACCAAGGTGGTGAATGAGTCCCCTTTAACTCAAAAATCAAATTTAATTTAAATTTTTGATGGGATTTTATTCTCCAAGATCCAATGTCAGCTTGTAGTGTTGTAATTTTGGGAATTCTTGCATAATTAAATATAAATATAAGGTTCTTTATCTTATTTTCATCCTAACAAACCAAACATTCAAGTACTCATCCTTATAGAAAATTGAGTTCATAAGAGAATTTGAGCAAGAGCATTCAATGATTTCAAGGAGCAAGATTGGATAAGTTGTAATCAACTTGTCATAGCAAGTCAAAGTTGTCAAGGTTGTGAACAAGCCTTTGAGGAGCTTGGAGAAGACATACAGGTTAAATTTTTTAGTTTCAAACCTACATATGAATCAGGAACATAAAAGCAAACAAATAGCTATAGGATCCAAATTTTAATTTCCAAAAATTTAGAAGTGGACTTATTCACCACTATTGCCGAATGAGTCACACTGTACCTATCTATGAGAGATTTATTTAGATTTGAGTAGACATTTTTCTGAAACCTCTTTCGATATAGTTTACCTAAAAATGGATTGATTCACCCAACTTGGTGTATGTGTACCAATTGGCTTTAATAGTGGAATTTTAAATATTTCAGGCCTCCATTCTACCTTCTCCAGCTTCCTAGGTGCACAATTCTAGTTTTACAGTTTTCCATTGCTATTTGTTTACATTTCTAGGTCATTTTACATACTACATTGTGTTTTCAAAAAAAATATTTTTCAATTTTACAATTGGTGGGGAACACCTCTTTTAACAACATTCAATCCCTTAGAACATTCCCTTTGTCATATTTCAATCTCCTTTGCATTGAAATCTCAAGGATTTGTTCTTGAATGTGAAGGAAAGAAGATTGTTGCCCTAGGTCCTAAAACCCTAGTGAAGCACACCAATTTTTACATTTACACCACTATATCGAAGTTGTTTCATAAGCTCATAACCTCTTCCACAAAAATTTTTCATTTATTTTGAATTCGATGGTTGTTGATAGTCAGTTTCGTAAAAAAATGTTGTGTATGTTGTCTTGTCCTCTAAAGTGATTAAGGTGGATGCTTTCGAAGGGTCATCCAAATTTTGTGTTGACATTATCACTTTTTATTTTCCCTTTTTAGAGTGATTTTTTATGATCTTGTATTCTCCCATGAATTTGTAGGTTCGAAGTCCACGGAACCCCAATCATCTTCTAATAGATTTGTGAATTTTTCTATGTGGTTTTTTTTGTCTTTTTGTTGCACTGGCTCTACTTGTGTAGTCGGTGTTAATGTTTTAAAAGGATTTTCCTTGTTTTTATCAATGTTCAAACAATTGTTTGGTTTAGGATCGGCCCTGAGTGTGTGCACTTTATTGTTGTAGACATATTTCATGATACAATGCAAATTAGAAGGCACACCATTAATTTTGTGAATCCATGGTCTCCCTAAAAGGAGGTTATTTGAAATATTGTCAGGCCTACCATGGATCTGTGTTTCTAATGTGGCCTCTCAAGGTGTAATAGGTAAAGTAATCACACCGAGCGGTCATTTTCCCACATTGTCAAATCCGCTAATGGATAAAGAGGTAGGTTGAATTTTTTATATATCCACACCAAGCCTATCCAAAAGGGTCACACTACACACATTAAGGGTTCAACCATTGTCAACAAGGGTTTGCTTTATACCTCTTTACTTGTAGTGAACTATTACCATGAAAGCATCCTTTTTTTGTACTTCCAAAGGAGGGAACTCACTTTGGTGGAAAAAAATGTTAGAATTTATTCCTTGAATCATTTATGTTATGTCTTTTGATATTGCACTAGAGGGGACCACAACTTGCTGCAAGGCTGTTTGAAGCATAGTGTGATAATTAGGTGAATTTTGAATTAGGTCCCATAGGGATATCTTTGGAGGTGTATTCTTAATTTGTTCAATAAGATCACAATCCTTTCCAAATTATGGAGGAAAACGAGGACTTGGTAAGATAGGGTTAGGCAATGGGAGGGATCTTGAAGATGTTTTTCTTGGTTGTGGATTGTTCCTACTGTTAAATGTATGAGAAATGATGTTTGTCTTAGGTGCGTAAAGTATAAGTTCAGGTTTTTTTTTACTTTTTGGTTTGTGTGAAGGTGGGTAAATGATTATAGGATTCTTAGGATGTCCCATGGGGTATGCAGGAGGTCCAATAGTCAAGGGGGATGTAATAGACAATTATGCCTTCATAACTTCAGCGGTCTTGGTTTGATGTATTTCTAATGAAGGGAAATCTAGAGACAGCTTTATACAATCACCAAAGGAAGACACATTATTGTTGTCAATTTCTTGCACCATGATATCCTTTCTAGGAGGATAGTTTTTAAGAGAACCACAAACCAAATGTTCTTGACATTCAAGGATTGGTTCTTCCATAATGAATTCATCGCAGGTAGGGAATTCTCTTGGTCAATACTTATTTCCCTAGGTGAAGGGGGACAACTAAGATTCTCATGACTTTCATCTACTATATTTTCTAATATCAAAGTATCATCATCATAGCTATGAGTGATACTAGGAGAATAAAAATTATGATTATCATGATCATTTATGAGTTCATTCCTTTGTTCCTTAATGTCTTCCAAAATAAGGGTAGGTAGGGGAAGGACTATAAAGAGGATTTTTATAGATGTTAATTTATTAATCATCTAATACAAAAATATCCTCATTGTTTAAAATCTCATCTTATTCCAAAAAATAATTCTCACAATCAAAGGGGAAATGGAAATTAGGTAAGGTGATGTTTAGAAATGTGTCTATGATCTCGTCCTCATGTTCTATAATATCCTCTAATGTACGAGAGCTTATAGAAGATAATATTTCAACAATGTCACGATTCTCAATGAGTGCATCTTCTAACATCGAAATACCTTGATCACATGTAGGAGGGTATTAGGAGAAGAGAAATTTTATGATCATCAAGATTGTTGATATTTTAACCTTCTTCTATCACAACATTCCAATAAATAGGAGAGATAAGAGGGGGTCTGGGTTTAAGTAAATCATTAACATTTTCACTCTCTTGCACCAAGAGACTCTCATAGCTATGGAATGCATTGAATGAGTGACTAACATGCTTATTAACTAAATTTTTGTTTGCAAACTTGGGAAAGATAGAGACTATTTTTTTATAAAAGTAATTAATGGAAACCCAAAATGCAATGTAATGACCTAGAATGAAATGAAATTTTCAGATTTTAAACAATGTAATGTACTAATTACACTATGAAATGATCTAAAAATTAAATGTTGCAAAAGAAAATTTGGAATTAAGCAATGCATGAAATGGACCAATTTAAGCTAGATTTAGTGAAATGCATGAAACAAAAAGTCAACCCAGTGAAGTATATAATAATTGGAAGAAAGTAGAAGTACAAACACAAGGTTTTGAATGTTGTTAAATGTAGTTTCAGATGTCCACTAGGAGTGATTTGCCCAAGGTGGTGAATGAGTCCCAATAGGGGTTTTTCTCAAAATATTTAGAAATTTTAAAATGATTTGTATGCTTTCTGGTGTGTATGAGCTATAAACTAAATTAAAATGAAATTTTAAATTTATTTTTGATGATTTGAGATGCAAAAATGTAAACAATAAGAACTTTCACTAACACAAAAATTAGAGACACTAGAATGCCAATCAACTAATGAAAACCCCAATGCAAAGTCAATGTAAGCTAGATCTAGGATGATGATGGAATCCAAGTCAAAAAATGAAATGTTCGAAATGTAGGTTCACCAAAATGTAGCATCAAAAATATTACTCCCTTAGCTTTGACGAATGGATCACAAGGGTAGGGTTCCTATTCCACACTTGCTACACTCAAGGACACCATAAATATCTCAATCCAATGAAGAAAAGGGAGAGAGATCTAACAATAGGGTATCCTAGGGTATGTTTATAGATTAATGAGGGGTTCACCACAAATCTAGGTCTTGGAAAAGAAATTAAATGCAAGATCTAACGACAAGACCTAGCGATGCATGAAATGTAAATGAATGACCTAGAAATACAGATAAATCAAAACATAAAGTTGTAAAATTAGAAGTGTGCACCTAGAAACTTGTAGAGGTTGAATGGAAACCTGAAATGCTAAATAACATGAAATTTTTGCCTACTGGGACTCATTTTCCAATATGGGTAACTTAGTTCAAGATCTCGGTTTTTGCACATGAACATGTTTCTAGAAAAAGGGTATTCGAAACTATAAAAATCTCAAAATTGACCTAAACTGGGACTCATTCACCAATATGGGTGAATGAGTCTAGTTAGGGTTTTCTAGAATTTCAAAGTCTAAATTTGGTATTCAATGTATACTCTTTTTGGTCCTCTTTGTTTCCAGATGTGAAATTGCTAAATTCAGACCTTTAGGTGACTTTTTGTGACAATGACAACCTCATGATGGCTTGATAACTTCTTTCAACCTTGCAACCTAGTCTTAAAAGGATATTTAATTCTTCAAATTACCTAAATCTGTAGCTAGAGAGAGAGAGAGAGAGAGAGAGAGAGAGAGAGAGAGAAAGTATTGATTGTTAAGGAATAGGGGTTTGCCTTAATCAAAACCCTTGAAGGTAATTAAACCAAATGATGAGATAATGAAATGAAGGCATGAAACATGAAACAAAGAACATGAATCATGAATAGTAATACCTTGAATGATGTATTGTAAATCATTTCTTGTGCATCTACAACTCAACATGAAATGACCATGAAGGATGTAGATCATGATCTTCAAAATATGTGTAAAACAATGCTTGATTATGGATCTTCAATGCTAAATCATAACACTAGCTCAATAACATGTTTGATGCTTGATAACCTTGAAATGTTGAAAGATCTTGTATTTCTACAATAATTGATGGAGAATATTCCCTTGAATTCCTCAGAAATGATCTTGAATGCTCTCCATATGATCTTCTAAAATCTTGGAATGCTTAACTCTTGAGTTCTTGAATTGATCTCATGAATTCTTAATGAAATAATTATTTTTGACCTCATTTACATAGGTGATCCATCTAATATCGAGTTAACTAGATCCCCTAGGATGACATACATAAAGTTTAAATTTAAAACCTAATTTTTCTTGCTTAAAACCTTGAAAATAGGCCAAATGGGATGCATTCGCCAAACTGAGTGAATGTGTCCTACCTGGATGGGACTCATTCGCCCAAAGTTTAAAATGTGTCCCATAGGGCTTATTTTGATAGCTAATGTGTCGGGCAGTGTGTAAATTAAGCTATTTGTTTATCTAGTCATATTTGTGATTAAAATATACCTAGGGATGTAGAATAGGGTCATAGGGGCCTACTAATGATGGTATTAAGATCATAATGAAAGAGGGCCCAAAATCCAATGTGAAAGTTGTCGGAATGTGATGCGATTGATTGTTTTCATTAATGGTTGTCATTGATGTTAACATATCTTGGTTGATTGATTAAGGTTCCATTTTGATGTTGTACTATGAGGATCTATCTTTGGTTGTGCTTGTCCTAGTCCCATTCATTTTTTAACATAATTAGATACACTCTTATGGGTTCAGACCGATCTATAAATTAGTTAACATGCCTCGAAATATTGTTTGCATTGTAATGCATATATTCTATTATTTGGTTCTATATATCATGGTTAATATGTAGCATGTTGATTTGAGTGAGTAGGTTATGTATGGTCCACATTTCATTCCTTTCCACCATGGGAATGTTTTTTGGTGACCTAATTCAAATTGTGCTTGGCTGACTTAGGATATTATGAAAGCATGGAATGGTATAAGTAAAAGTTGTTTTTTTTCGATGAAATCAAGTGGTGAATGTGAATCTAAAAATCTAGACATTATGTGAACGTCTATGACCAGAGACAATAGACAATGAGGTTCTTCCAATGTGACTATTGGTGACATTTATTTCTAGCGGTGGATTCCCTTTCATCATTCTTCTGAAAGTGAGCCTTTTTCTTTTGGTAGTGAGCCTTTTTCTTTTGTTTGTAATAGTTGGGCAGTGAGCCCACCAATAGTGAGCCTTATGTCCAGTGAGCATTTCAGTGGTGAACCCTTGTAAAAATCACCTTAATCGGTGTTCTATAATTGATAATTAGCATTCTCCCTGGATTTTCTCATCTTGGATTTCTACGTAAAATTTGGTGTTCATTGTGCATGGTGTTGTTAATTTCTTTCATATTCATATCCATTTTAATTATTATTTGATTGATTTGAGATTGCACCAAATTGATTAACGCCATGAAAATTGTTTTATGATAATTGATTCACCCTCCCCCTTATTTATCTCGACTATTCAATAATTTGTATCAGAGCTTTGGTTCCTCGAAGAAGAGATTAACCACTTGAGGTAGATATGATGGTGCAGAAACTAACAATCCCTATGTTTGATGGATCTGACTATCATTTCTAGAAAGTGAAGATGAGAGATTACCTAATTTCTCTAGGCTATAATACTTGGAAATTTGTGAGACAAAATATATTGTACTGAAAAATTGTCCTAATGTTGGAAACACAAGAGCAGACAACTGAGAGGGGGGGTGAATCATTTGTCACAGAATTTTAGAATTATTAAACTTAATAACCTTTAATCTTAGATATGATTAATAGTCGTGAAATCATGAATCAACAACACATCAGAAACACACATAATACCAAGATTTTTTGTGTGGAAACCCTGTTAGGGGAAAAACCACAATGGAGGTTAATCGACAAGTTATACCCTATTAAAAGTATAAGAAAAATATATGGGGAATGCACATGCATTCGGGCACACTACCTAGAGCACATTGCTCAAAGGAAGACTCACTATTTTATAGAAAATATTTCAGATTAAAACTATTTGAAGAATTTGAACTGAGAAAGTAGCATCTGCTAATGCTTGAGTACAATTTCGGTTAAGCACATGAACACTTCTTCACACTCTACTTTGCCTTTGAATGATATGATCTTTATTCGCACATATAATTAACACACTTTGCATACTAAATTTCTCAAATGAGATAAAAAAATTGCTTATATATATCCACAACAAGAAATTACATTGCTTTATGTTGACTTCAACACAATAATAGAATGAATGCAAACTGTCGATCCAAAACAATAAATATTATAAATGTGAATCAACCAAAGTTGGCCACAACATAGTAGAGACCCAAAAAAATGTTGTTGAACACAAAACACCTTCAAAGATTCTTCCTTGAAGATCCACAACATGCTCCAAACACCTTGTCAGCCATGAACATGAAAAACATGAACACGCAAGAGAAAATCTATAATCATGAGCACAATGATCAATGCAGACATGCAAAATAGATAGAACATGATCTGGAAACATCCATGAATGCCACTAGAACACATGCAACAACTCAGATTTCTAGAATCACATTATCTTGTTCCATGAACACCATTTGCAGTAACAAAATAGTTTTCAGAACACAAAAACTTATAACTTCCTCAAATCTTTATGCACACCTATGAAACTTATAAAGTAGAAACTAGATAGGCTTGAGAAAAAACCCTTTAATCCACAACACCTTACTATCAACACAGTGAACTTTCTACCATACTAATATTCACTACTTCAAAGAAAACCTATAACATATTTTATTACAATTTTCTCAATATCCTCGACATATATAGTCTTAAAGACATTAATGCTAATAGTGTTGAAATCAATGACAACCGCATATCAGCAAACCAACCACAATATCAAAAAATCTCCCCCTTTGGCATTGATGACAAAACATGATGTGAAAAATACACCATCAACACAACTAACAATCTCCCCTTTACACATTGCTCTTCTCATATTGTTCTTCTTCCCCTTACTTTTAGCTCTTCCATAGTTTTTGACATTACTCTTCTCCCCCTTTGATATCAATGGCAAAGATACATAATCTTTGAACAACATATTTGAATCATATGACTACTCCCCCTAGGTAGGAGGCACCACACCATCAATTTGGATCAAGCTATGACTATGAATGCACAGACTGACTGATGCAAAGACTATGCATCTTAGTTTTGATTAGGAGGGGTAATCACCCATAACTTCCCTCTGAGATACTAAAAAGAATCCTTGGGAAAAGGATTAGTAAAGATGTTTGCATTTTGTTACTTAGTAGGCACATACTCTAGTCTGAATTCCTTATCACTCACTTTGTCTCTCAAAAAGTGGTACTTGATAGATGTATTCTTTGTCTTATAATGCAGCACCAGATTCTTATAAATTTTTGTAGCACTTGATTTATCACAAAATATGGAAGTAGGCTCATCATACACAATTCTGATATCTTTCAACATCTATTTCATCCAAAATAATTGAGTACAATTGTTAGCAGCAACAATATATTTTGCCTCTTTAGTAGACAAGGAAACATTATTCTTATTTTTTCTTAGCCATGAAATTAGTTTCTTTCCCAAGAAAAATGTGCCACCGCTAGTACTTTTCCTGTCATTCAAATCTCCTGCCCAATCAGCATCAATAAAGGAACTTAAACTGAGATCATCATCTTTAGTATACCATAGGCCAAAATCAACTGTTCCTTTCTAGTATCTAAACATTCTCTTCATAGTAGTGACATGAGATTCCTTTGGATCGACTTTAAATCTAGCAAAAATGCATACAACATTCATGATATCGGGTCTAGCTTGAGTCAAATAAAGCAATCCACCAATCATTGATCTGTATCTAGTTTGATTTGCCTTTGGAGAATCACCTTCTTGTGTCAACTTACATCTAGTCACCATGGGTGTACTCACTGGTTTCGAATCTTCCATATCAAACTTCTTTAGTAGTTCTCTCACATACTTGGACTTAGATATAAGTATCCCTTTGTCTACCTGAGTAATGTTTAATCCCAAAAAAAATTTGAACACTCCAATCATTGAAATCTCAAACTCATTTTGCATCTCATTAGAAAACTTCATGCACAAACCATCATCTTCTCCAAAAATGCTATCATCAACAAAGACTTCGACAAACAAATTTTTATCATCATCAATATTGAAATATAGATTACTATCAGTAGTACCTTTGTTAAATACAAGCTTCATCAAGTACTTATCCAATCTGGCATACCAAGCTCTAGTGACTTGCTTGATTCCATATAATTATTTCTTCAACTGACAAACCATATCTCCTTGCCTAGTCAATTGAAATCCATCAGGTTGCTCAATACACACCTCGTCCTCTAATTCACCATTTATAAATTCTAACTTGACATCTATCTAATAAATTTTGTAGTTTTTGTAAGAAACATAAGCAAGAAACAATCTCAAAGCTTTAATTCTAGCAACAGGAGAATTTTTTTATTCAAATTTAATTCCTTCCATCTGAGAGTATCCTTTACACACTAATATTGCTTTGTTTCTGATAACTTCACCTTGTTCATTTAGTTTGTTTCTAAAGACCCATTTAGTTCCAATTACATTTTTATCCTTAGGTCTAGGAACAAGAATCCATGTATTATTCTTCTCAATTTGTTTTAGTTCTTCTTTCATAGCTTCAATGACATTACTTGGCCTAGCCTTTGAAATTAAACAGTATTCTTCTGCAAATTTTTCTCCTAGTCTGGACACCTTTGTTCTTATCTCCTATAATCTGATTTTCTAAATGATTTAATCTCACATAACTTGGAGTCTTAGAGTGTTCTTGAGTTTCAACGTCTTGTGGTCTCTCTTTTGTACTTTCACTAGTCTCTCCTTCTTCTTAAACTTTCTGATTCACTAGAACGATCTGAACTTGATTTGAAATCTTAAGTTCTTATTTGTACTATCATTTTGATCATCATAATTATATCCACATGTTTTGGAGGGTCTAGCAATGTCTTCATCAACCTTAACATTTTAACTTTCAACCATTTTCTTTAATCTCTTATTGTAGCATCGGTAGGCCTTTCTCTTAGTAGAATAACCAAGAAATATTCCTTCATCACTTCTACCATCAAAATTTCCTATATCTTCATCTCTCCTGATATAGCATTTACTCCCAAAGATTTTGAAATATCTAATGGTAGGCTTATGACCAAACCATAGCTCAAAAGAAGTCTTACAAGTATTACGTTTTATTTGTACCCAATTAAGGATATAAAGAACAGTACTCACAACTTCTCTACAATGGATATGATGGACATTTCCTTCCAACATCATAGTTCTAGCAACATCTTGAACTGTCTTATTCCTTCTTTCCACAACTCCATTTTGTTGAGGGGTCTGTGGTGCAGATAATTGTCTCTTTATCACATGCTCTTCACAAAAAGAATTAAAGTCACCAAAAGTAAATTTACCACCTCTATCTGATCTCAGACACTTAATCTTCAAACCCGTCTTTGTCTCAACCATTGCCTTAAAGATCTTTAAATTTTCTAGAGCTTCAAATTTCTCTCTTAGGAAAGTAACCCACATCATCCTAGAGTAATCATCAATAAGAAACATGAAGTACCTATAACCTTCTACACTTTTGATTCTAGGAGGACCACACAAGTTAGTATGCACAAGCTCTAATAATTCATTTCAACAAAGTTGTTTCTTGTGAAATGAAATTCTAGTTTGTTTTCCCAACTGATGTTCCTTACATATGGTATTAGTAGGCTTCACCAAGTTAGGAAGATCTCTCAGTGCATGTGATGAACTTATCTTGATAATGTTTTCAAAGTTTACATGACACATTCTTCTATGCCACAACCAATTTTCATCAACTTGAGCAATCAGAAAAATTTTACTACTAGCATTCAGATGAAATATGTTACCTTTTGTTTTAGTACCTAGAGCAATCACATGTCTAGAACTTCCCAGTATGCTACACTTTACATCTTTGAATTGAAGATTGTATCCCTTATCAACCATATGTCCAACACTCAGAAGATTATGCTTCAAACCTTTAACATAAAGAACATCATCAGTATTATGCTTACCACCAAAAGAAATGCATCCTCTACCATAGATTATACCACCATTTTTATGAAAAAATATGACAACACCACCATCATACTTCTCCAGGCTTACAAATTTACTCTTATCACTTGTCATGTGATGTGAACATCCATTTTCAATTACCCATTTATATTTTTCTTCAACTCGAGAAGCTAGAGCTTTCTCCACATTTGTACAACTAGTAGATTCAGTAGTCACAACATTATTTTCCTTGATAGCAATAATTACAATCTCATCTTCACTTTCATTCCCTTTGTCAGGTTCATCATTTTTCACACCTCCATCAACAACATAGTAACACTTCTTTTGAAATATAGGCTTGTAAGGTCTTAGCTTAGGAACTCTTTCAGGACACCTTGATGCAAAATGACCTATCTTGTTGCAAGAAAAACATTTAATAGGAAAATTTCCTTTATACTTACCTTCTCCTTTGGCTTCCCTTTTAAAAATAACTGCTTCAAGCTCATTCAATTCTCTTTCTTCTTCTTCAATCTATCTTATTTCTTCCTCATATATGAATACCTTTCTAGAAGAACTTTCACCCGGATCATATCTCTGCTTATCTCTCTCCGAAGTAGTAGCTTTAAATGTAGATTTTTTCTTAGGAAGGGCATCACCAAATTCAATCAACTCAAAAGTAGTAAGTTTACCAACCAACATATCTCTGGTTATATTCTCCATAGTTTGAAGCTCCTTAATGGCTGCAATTTTAATTTTGTATGCATCAGGCAAAGATCTAAGCACTCTAGCAACAATCTCTGATTCATCCACCTATCCACCAGCACATCTAATACCACACACAAGTTCACTCACTCTTTGCATGAAAATGACAATATTCTCATCATTTCCCATCTTCAATAGTTCATATTTTCCTTTCAAACACTGTAGCTTAGCCATCTTCACATTAGCATAATCTTCATATAAATTTTCCAACTTTTTCAAGATTTGATAAGCAGTCTTCAGATCCATAACGTTGGTCATCTTAGAATTAGTCAAATCACTCAACAATGCTTCCTTAGCCTTGATGTTATATTCAAAATCCCTAATCTCTGCAGTAGTAGTAGGACCATTTGGAGGGATAACATACCTATTGCATGTAATGTGCTAGTAGGATTCACCAATGCATCTCATATGACACTCCATTCGAGTCTTCCATAGAGAATAATTTGTTCCATCAAATCTCAAACAATCCTTCTTGTATGTCACCATCCTAGATCACCTCAAGCTATTAAACTTCTTCCAAGGAACCTGCTCTGACACCAATTGTTGGAAATAGAAGGGCAGACAATTGAGACGGGGAAGTGAATTAGTTGTCATAGAATTTAAGACTTGTTAAGCTTATTAACCTTTCATATCAGATCTGATTAATAGCAATGAAATAATGAATCAATAACACATCAGAAACACACATAAAACCAAGTTTTTTTGCGTGGAAACCCTGTTAGGGGAAAATCCACAGTGGAGGTTAATCCACAAGTTATACCTTGTTAAAAGTATAAGAAAAATATATGGGGAATGCACATGCATTCAGGCACACTATCTAGAGCTCACTGCTCAATTCAGGACTCACTCTCTTACAAAAAATATTTCAGATTAAAACCATATGAAGAATTTCAATTGAGAAAGTAGCATCTTCTAATGCTTGAGTATAGTTTCGACCAAGCACATGAACACTTCTTAACTTTATTTCACTCTTCTTCACACTCTTATTTGCCTTCGAATGATCTGATCTTTATTCATACATAGAATTTGCACACTTCGCATACTACATGTCTCAAATGAGATAAACAATCGCTTGTATATATCTGCAACAAGAAATTACATTGCTTTATGTTGGCTTCAACACAATAATAGAATGAATGCAAAGTGTCTACCCAAAATAATAAAGATTATCAATGCACATCAATCAAATTCAGCCACAACATAGTGGAGACCCAAAAGAATGTTCTCTAACACCAAAAACCTTGAAATATTCTTCCTCAAAGATCCACAACACGCTTTAAACACCTTTTCGGCCATGAACATGAAAAACATGAACATATAAGAGAAAATATCGGATCGTGAGAACAATGATCAATTTGAATGTGCAAGATAGATAGAACATGATCTAGAAACATCCACAAACACCACAGGAGCATACACAACAACTCAAATTACCATAATCACATTATCTTCTTCCATGAACACCATTTGCAGTAACATAATAGCATTCAGAAAACAAAAACTTATAACTTCCTCAAATATTTATGCACACCTCTAAAATTTACGAAGTAGAAACTAGATATACTTGAGAAAAATCCCTTTAATCCACAACAACTCACTATCAACATAGTGAAATTTCTACCATACTAATCTTCACTGCTTCACAGACAACCTGTAACATATTTTACTACAATTTTCTCAATATCCTTGACATATACAATCTTAAATACATTAATGCTAATAGTGTTGACATCAATGACAACCACGTATCAGAGACTTAACCATAACATCCAACACCTAGTACTATGGATGATATTTCAACCTATGAAGAAAGTGAAAAGCAAGGTATGCAATCTATAATGATTTGTCTGAGACTGAGTGAACAAAAGTTATTTCATTGAGCCCTAGTTATGAAGTTTGGGAAAAGTTGAAAGAGATCTATGACAGAAATGATAAAGTAAAATTATCAAAGAAGTTGAGAACTAAGCATAGATATGAAAACTTGAGGATTGAAGAAGGTGAATATATAGCAAGCTACTTTGAGAGAGTTGATAGTGCACTAAATGAAGTGAAAAACTAAGGAGGCACTCTGATAGATGAAGATGTTATGGGGAAGATTCTAGTATCCATATTGGAGAACTACAGTGACAAGATATCAGCTATTGAGGAAGTTTTCGATCCAAAGGAATTTACCAAAGACAAAATATTTGGCACCTTGACTACATTTGAGATGAGGAAATTTAGAAAAGAAATGGAGCAATCTAAAATAGCCTTCAAAGCCACAAAAATAGAAGAATATCCAAATAGTGAAATCTCAGATGAGTTGGAAACAAACTTCAGAAAAAAATTGAAGAAAGCTATCAGGAAGTACAAAGGTATGTTACCTCTTAAATGTTTTACATGTGGAAATATTGGTAATTTAGAAACTAGGTATCCGAAAAAAGGAACAAGAAAAATGTTTAAAATAATCCATAAGAAATCCTATTATGTTAATGAAAATGCTAGTATTTCAGATGATGAATCAAATCAAGAGGATTGTTTTTTTTTCATGGAAAAGGTTGAACCTAGATTTGGTATATCAAATTTTTTCTAGAATGTAATGATAACACTGAAGCTACATTATTTTTTAAAAGAAATAGAGGTGAATGGTTGATTGATAATGGATGTTTGAATCTTATGACTAGTGATAAAAGTAAGTTTGTGAAGCTTGAAAAAAATGATGGAGGTTTTGTTAGATTTGGAGATGATAAAATGATAGAGATTGTTGGGACTCATTCTATTACCTTTGATGGAAAATATAACACTAAAATTTTTTAATATGTGAAGGGTTTATATCATAATATTTTGAGTGTTGCATAGATGTGCAAGATTGGCTATAATGTTGTATTCTAGGATGATGGTTGTGAGATCTGAAAGCATTTCGAAACTATTATTATGGTATGAAAAAGAACAAGTGGGAATATATATCAATTGGAAGGAGCTACAAAGAGATTCTTATTATCTCAATGCAATGAAAGTTGGCTCTGGCACTAGAGGATGTGTCACCTCAACTTTGACAATTTGGTAAGGATAAGTTCAACAAGAGTGGTCAAAGACTCGCCCAGACTAACCCAACTAGATAGCAATATCTACAAAGGACGTCAAGAATTAAAATAGACCAAAAGATCATTTCGAGGAAAAGAAGAATCATCTACCAGATTGTTGGACCTAGTACAACTGACCTATGTGGTCCAAATAGAACAAGAAGCTTATAAGGTGAGAGATATTTCATGATGTTAATAAATGATTATTATAGACTAATATGGGTTATTTTTTTAAGAAAAAAATTAGAGGCTTTAGAAAAATCAATATTTTCAAGGCAAGAGTTGAGAATGAAGTTGATAGGAGAATCAAGAGCTTAAGATGTAATAGAGGAGGAGAGTTTACTTCTGATGAATTCCACCAATTTTTTGAGAAACACATCATTAAAAGATATTTATCTACCCCTAGAACACCATATTATAATGGTGTAGTGGATAGAATGAACCAGATAGTTCAAGAAGCAACTAGAACAATGATCAAGGAAGTTGATTTAATATAGGTATAATAGAGAGAAGAGATACACAGAAAACTTTACACTCTTAACATAGTACTATTTTAGAGGAGTAATGGAAAGACATCATTTGAGGTATAGCGTAGAAGAGAATCCAAAGTAAATTACTTCAATTTTTTTGGAAGTAAATGCTACATCTAGAGAGATGATGACAATATTGGAAAGTTTGATAGTAGAGCTGATAAAGGCATATTTTTTGGTTACTCTACAAAAAGAAAAGCATACCAATGTTACAACAAGAGATTGAATAAGATAGTTCAAAGTGTGAATGTGAAAGTGGATGAAGATGTTCAAAGAAATCCTAACAGACATATTGAATATGAATCAAATGACTCAAATGGCAAAGGAAAGAAGGATAAGAAAGAAGAAGAGACAAATGAGGCTCCATCATCTACAACTAAAACCATAAGGTATGTATAGAGAAACCACTCAAAAAATCAGATTATTGGAGATAAGAATAAAGGAATCTTCATAAGAAGTAAAGTAGTTCAAGAACAAGTATTACTGTGTTTACTCTCGAAAACTTATCAAAGACTATGGAAGAAGCATTCAATGATCAAAATTGGGTGAAGGCAATGAAAGAAGAGCTTGATCAGATAGAGAAAAATCAGACTTGGGAACTTGTGCCCAGACTGACAGAAAAAAATACAATTGGAACAAAGTGGGTATTCCAGAACAAGCTGGACAAAAAGAAAAAAGTGATAATAAACAAGGAAATATTAGTTTGCAAAGGTTACACTCATATCAATGGTATTCATTTTGAAGAGACATATGCCCCTGTTGCCCATATGGAAGCGATCCCTATATATTCTTGGCTTTTGCTTCTTTTAAGGATTTCAAAGTCTACCAAATGGATATAAAATCATCATTCTTAAATGGAGAACTAAAGGAAGAAGTATACATTGAGAAACTAGAGGGATTTAAGTCCAGAAATAACCTAGATGTTGTTTGCAAGTTGAAAAAAGCCTTATATAGATTAAAGCAAGAACTTAGAGCCAAATATGGAAGATTAGAGATGTATTTGATTGGAAAAGGATTTCAAAATGGATCCATTGATAGTAATTTATACTACAAAATTTACTCATATCAAATGTTGATTTTTTTTGTTTATGTTGATGATATAATCTTTGTGCGAAATGATGATTTGTGTAGAAAATTTGTAGATGAAACACAGAAGGAATTCAAAATGTCTATGGTAGGTGAGTTAAATTTCTTCCTTGGATTACAAGTAAATCAGAACAACAAAGGGATTTTCATGTCTTAGTCCAAGTATACCAAATAAGTTTTGAAGAAGTTTCTATTGGAGAACTCCAAACCGGTTTGTACACCCATTGTTATAGGATGTAAGTTAACAAAATAAGATGATTCACTAAAATATGATGCAAGTATGTATAGGTCAATGATTGGAGGATTGTTATATTTCACTGCTACTAGACCAGATATTATGTATGTTGTTTATTTAGCAGCTATATTTCAGCAAGAACCAAAGGAATCACATGTTGTTGCAATAAAAAGGATGTTTAGATAGTTGAAGGGTACATAAGATATCAGGTTATGGTATCCAAAGGATTCAGATTTCAATTTGATAACTTATACGGATGTTGATTGGGTCAGGTGTATTGATAACAGGTGGAGCACAAGTAGTGTAGCCTATTTCTTTGGCTCTTGGTTGGTTGCTTGGTCAAGAAAAAAACAAGATTCTATATCTTTATCTACTATTGAAGCTTAATACATTGCAACATGCTCATGTTGCACTCAGGTACTATGGATGAAACAAACATTGAAAGACATTGGCATATCAATTGATGAATTGATCTCAATTATGTGTGATAATACCAATGCAATAAACATTTCCAACAATCTGGTACAACACTCTTGAATGAAACATATATTCATTAGATATCACTTCTTGAGAGAGAAGGTATTGGACAATGAGGTAAGATTTGAATATGTACCTACAAAAGAGAAGACTGTAGACATTTTCACAAAAATGTTGAGAAAAGATACTTTTGAGTATATCCGGTAAAAGTTAGGGGTTTTTCCCCTCCTAATCTAGAATAATTTGCACTAGGGTGTGCATTGGTCCAAGGTACTATATGTTCACTCTTATATGGGTCAATTCTTGGTGGCTTCCTCATAGGGGGAGTGGAGTAAGATTTTCAGGGGGAGTTTTTTCACTTTCTCTTTGATGTCAAAGGTGGAGAAGAATAGAAGGTCCTTGATGTTGTTGATGCTGATATTGAGTTGTTTGCTTTTTTTTTTCCTCAATCAAAAACATTGAGTTATTTGTTGATGAATGTTTCCATGAACAAAAAATGGAGAGATTGTTGGAATGTGATGTTGTTGATTATTGTACTTAATGGTTGCCATTCATGTCAACATATCTTGGTTGATTGATTAAGGTTTGGTCTTGATGCTTTCATGATCTGGATTGGCGTGCTTCAGATGTTGTGCTATGATGATCTATCTTTAGTCATGATTGTCCTATTCCCATTCATTTTGCGACATAATGAGATACACTCTTATGGGTCTAAATTCATCTGGAAATTGGTAAATGTGCCTTAGAACATTGTTTGCATTGTAACCTATATATTATATTCTTTGGTTCCAAATATCATGGTTAATATGCAGCATGTTGATTTGAGTGAGAAGGTTTTGTATGGTCCGTGTTTCATCCCTTTTTATCGTAGGAATGTTTTGTGGTGACCTAATTCAAAATATGCTTGGTCGACATAGGAGATTATGAAGGCATGGAATGGTATAAGTAAAAGTTGATTGTTTTCAATGAAAGCAAGTGGTAAATATGAATCTAAAAATATAAACATTGTGTGAAAGTATATGATTAGAGACAATAGACGGTGAGGTTCTTCTGGTGTGACTATTGGTGACAGTTAGTTCCAGAGGTGGATTCCCTTTCATCATTCTTCTCATAGTGAGCCTTTTTCTTTTGGTAGTGACCCAACTGGTAGTGATCCCTACCTACAATGAGCATTTTGGTAGTGAGCCCTTGTAAAAATAAACTTTACTAGTGTCACCTTAACTAGTGTTCTATAATTGAGAATTAGCATTCTCCATGGTTTTTCCTATCTTAGGTTTCTACATAAATTCTACTGTTCATTGTGCATGGTGTTGTTAAGAGCTTTCATGTACATATTTATTCTAATTATTATCTGATTGATTTAAGATTTCACTAGATTAACCAAGGTCAATAAAATTGTTTTATGATAATTGATTCACTACCCCTCTCAGTTATCCAAACTGTTCAATGAAAGGGTAAATAAATACACTTTACAATACTAAATTAAGGGAAATTTTGGTCTATTTAGTTTAGAAGGGCCCTAAATCCCATGTGAATGTATAAAACATATTACAACACTAGATTAGGTCCACTTAATTTACAAGCCTCCTAAATTTAATGTAAATGTGTCAATAAATACATTTTACAACACTAAATTATGGAAATGTTAGGTTTACTTAGCTTTAAAAGGGCCCAAAACCTAATGTGGATGTGTAAAACTCATCACAACACTAGATCAAGGTGATATCAAGTCCAATTTATCATTAATTATCCCCAAATTAAGTGAAATTGTACCATTTCCAAGGGTGTACAATTTTTTCTAGTATAACTAATAATAATTAATAAAATTAATGATTAGTGAAAGGAAAAGCAGTAGTGCGGAAACACTTTCCTAATGCTAAAACCATAGAGGAGAAGTGCAAAGACTAGTTTTAAAACTTAATATGCACACATAGAAGATAACAAGAGTAACAAAAATAAAACATACAAACAAAGAAGACAAAAAACCAACCATACTAACAAGGATAACACAATTGGCCAGGCTCTCATACCACTTGAAATGAAAAGAAACAGTGCGGAAACGCTTTCCTAATGCTAAAACCACAGTGGAGAAGTGCATAGACTAGTTTTAAAACTTAAGATGCACACATACAGGATAACAAGAGCAACAAAAATAAAACATACAAACAGAGAAGACAACAAATTTACGTGGGAAAACCCTTTCAGCAAAAAACCCACCACACCAAGATCAATCACTTTGTATTACAATAAAAAGTTTACATACAAAGTTAGGAGACCTCTCTCAAACTTCCTTCTCTGTACTACAATTCTATTGCAGCATACATGGAATTCAGAATTTTCTGTCACCTCTTAGTGACCTTTTACAATACACTCGACTCTTAGAAGTATTACATGCATTATTAAATCAACCAACCAATCAAGTGTATTTAATTACACCTCTGTTTCACAAGAAAATCCAATCACTGATCGATCGCCCTGCTATCATGCATTGGGTCGCCTAACATTTACTTCTTTTTTTCCACAATCAAGTTTTGTCAACCATTGAATCGAACTTTGCAGTTAATGCTTTTGCCTCTTCAGGAAATCATCCAATCAATTATTGATTTACAAAAGTGTTGTAAAATCAATGAATGAGATCATGCGACATGTCATCATGCCATTCATCCATCTCTTTGATTATTGAAGTTTTCAATTGTGCCTCGAGCTTCTCCTACCATGTTACTGTGGAATGGCCTAATGGCGACCGTGGTATGGGGATAACCGTCCAATCACTAGACCACCAAAGTCCACCAAGACACGCATACACATCTTGTGCAATTTTGGGGACTCAAAAAGGCATCTAGAAAATTCCCAATAAGCTTCTCTGAAACAACAACACGTGCTCAAAGCATGCACACCTCACATGCCGCCAAGTGTCAAACACTCTAAAAATTTTGCTTGGTTCACAAGAGTTCATCGATACTCACCTCAACTAAGCGTGAAATAAAATGAGCACCATTAGATTAGTCAAATCTCAATCGTAGATCAAGATCCTCATTCGTTGGTACACTATGTTGTATTCCCAACCAAGTCACTTCCATCTGCCATCAGTCCATCGGTGACCCCAAGTCACACCAACAAAGCATATTTTTCTATCATTGAGACTATTGATCGGGTTCCACCGATGACCCCAAGTCTCACCACAACGCTTATCACATATCAGCATATCGGTGAGATAACACATTGTCACTCATTGATATACAATTTTTTTACTCGATGAAGCCAAGGTCCATCGTGCTCCCGCCAAAGGGAAGGAAGGACTCTGCAGTATGGAGGGTAAATTTATCTAGTCCTTAACAGAGATTCAAGCCAGCAAGTTGAGGCACATTTTCCAAGAAGCTCCCACTTGACGAAGACTTACTAGCTTTCTCCAGACTCCAAATTTACTAACGATCATAGGCTCCAAGGCCCATCGAACTTGCACACCATCTAAATTTTTCCAAGCTCATTGGCTTTGTCAATGCATCTGTAACATTCATCAAGGTATCCACCTTTTCTAAAAAGACCCTTCCATCCTCCACCATGTCTCTAACAAAGTGATACTGCACATCAATGTGCTTCGTCCTGGCATGGAAAGTAGGATTCTTTGCCAAAAAAATGGCACTTTTCCTATCATAGCAAATAGTAATCTACCCTGCATCAAAACCAATATTAGAACACAAACGACTAAGCCAAAAAACTTCTTTGCAGGCGTGTGTTGCTACAATGTATTCAGCCTTTGTAGTGGACAAAGCAACTACAACCTGTCGCTTGCTCATCCAACTGACTACACCACCATTTAACATGAAATTGTATCCACTAGTGGATCTTCTATTGTCAATGTCCCCTTCCCAATCAGATTCCACATATCCATGAATGTTGAGAGTCTTTTTTGATCCAATCAAATTGCCATGGTAACATAGGGCATATTCTAAAGTACCTCTCAAATATCTAAACACTCTCTTCATAGCATCCCAATGTGTCCTTCCCATATTTTCCATAAAATGGCTAAGTACTCCCACTTCTTGGGCAATGTATGGCCTTGTATAGACCATCGCATACATTAAACTGCCAACTGCACTTGCATAAGGCACCCTCCTCATTTCCTCCATCTCAATAGAATATTTTGGATAGTCTTCAACAGATAGCTTTGTTCCCTACAAGATCAGAACAACTAGCTGCTTGCAATCATTCATACCAAATATCTCTAGAACAGTGTTAACATACTTACTCTGGCTGACCCAAAGCTTTCTACTCATTCTATCCCTGGTTATTTCCATCCCCAGAATATACCTTGTTACACCCAGATCTTTCATTACGAACATTACAGACAACTGAGATTTAAGATCAAAAATCATAGACTTACTATTTCCTATGAAAAATATATCGTCCACATACAAGGTAATAATAAGCACATTATCATTTTCAGATTTTTAATACACACAATGATTAGATTTTGATCTCATAAATCCCATAGACAACACAAAGGTGTCAAAATTTTGGTACCACATTCTAGGTGATTGCTTAAAACCATATAGAGATTTCTTTAATTTGTAGACCAAACTTTATTTACCTTTTTTAATGAAGCGCTCAGGCTGGGACATGAAAATTTCTTCTTCCATCTCTCCATGGAGAAACGTTGTCCTCACATCCATCTACTCAATCTCTAAGTCATATGTTGTTGCCAATGACAAAAGAAATCTGATAGATGTCAGCTTTGCTACAGGGGAAAATATTTCTCCATAATAAATTCTCTCTATCTAGGAAAAGCCCTTTGCAACAACCCTTGCCTTATATTTTTCAACACTACCATCTAGACCAGTCTTCTTCTTAAGCACCCATTTATAGCCAATAGGCTTTTTCCCTTTAGGAAAAGATACCGAATCCTAGAATGATTCCATTTCTTCATTCATGGCTTCCAACCAGGAATTTGAATTAGAGATATTAATTTCCTCTTTCATAGTCCTAGGCTCATCAGTGCTAGTAATCAAAGCATAGGCACAGTTCAAATCTAACATAGAAAAACCATACCTATTAGGTTTTGATCTTTCGCATGTAGACCTTCTTACTGGTTGAGGTTGTGGTTCTTCATCTTCAAAACTCTCAGAGATACTTGAACTCTCCTCAGTTTTAGGTACACCATGTAGTTCCTCTTTTTCTGGAGTTTGAAGAATTCCAACTACATCATCCTTCTTTTCTCTTTTATCTATCTCTAACTATGGATTAGCTATTGAATGTTTCAGCTCACAAAATATTACACTTCTATTGTAAAAACCCTTTTTAGTATCAGGATTCCAAAGCTTGTATCCCTTCACACCAACACCATAGCTGATGAAGATACATTTACCATCCTTTTTCTCCAACTTTGATCCTTTCTGATTTGGCACATATGCATATGCCTCACAACTAAAGACAAAAATATGTCTCAAACAAGGCTTCTTACCAGACCACACTTCCAAAGGTGTTTTGTCAACAGGAGCAAAACAAGGTGAACATTTTACCAGATAACATGTTGTAGCCACAACCTCAACCCATAATGTTTGCTCTAGACCACCATTGCTCAACATACTTCTTTCTCTCTCCATTAACATTATGTTCAACCTTTCAACAACTCCACTTTTTTATGGAGTATAAGGTGTAGTTTTATGCCTTTTAATCCCATGGTCTTTGCAGTATCTTTCAAAATCTGCAAAACAAAACTCACTGCCATTATCCATCCTCAAGCATTTAATTTTCTTTATAGTCTGATTCTCTACTAAAGTTTTAAATTCCTTAAAGCAACTAAACACTTTTGATTTACTCTTAAGAAAGTATATAAAAGCCCTTCTCGAATAGTCATCAATAAAAGAAACATAATATCTAGACTTCGATAACGAAGGAACATTCAATGGACCAAAAAAATTAGAAGGAACATAATCCAGTACACCAAAATATTTATGAGGACTCAAGTAAAAAGAAACACGGTGTTTCTTTCCATAAATACAATGTTCACAAAAAATGAACTCAAGGTTACAATCAACAAACCCTTCAACAAGATTTTTATTTTTCAAGGTTTTTAAACCTTTCTCACCTATGTGATTGAGTTTATGATGCCAAAACATGGTCTTCTTTGTTGGGAGTTTCACCTCCAAGGAATTTGCACCCAGAGGAGCTTCATCATCCTTCTCTAGAGGAGAATCTTTGCTTGACTTTATAGAGATGTTGTTACATTGAATAGGATGTGCATCCAACTTGTACAAAGTGCTAGTACATACACCCTTAGCCAGCACCATTGTGCCTCTAGCCATCTTACACCCTTTAATTGAGAAAGAAACTTCCACACCAACATCATCCAGCTTATTGACAGAAAGTAAGTTACAAGCCAAACCTGGTATGTGTAGTACATCACTAATCCCTTTGATTCTTCCATTAGGGAATTGTATTTTGACTCTTCCACATCCAACAATCTCCAGTGTTGAATCACTTTCCAGGTACACCTTTCCACCATCATACTTTTGGTACTTAGTGAACCACTCTATATGAGATGTCATGTGAAAAGATGCGCTCAAGTAAACCAGCCAGACATCATTTGATGCCGGAGTTGCCAAGGCTACAATGAAGGCATCTGCATCACTCTTAGAAGAGTCATTTTCTGAATATTTATTCTTCTTCTTCTCCTTACAATCCTTTTAGATATGGACAGGCTGCCCACAATTCTAGCATTTCACCTTGGAATTTTTACCAAGAGACTTTGATCTCCCTATAGATTTAGATTTAGACTTCTTGTCCTTCTTCTTGCCTTTCTCCTTCGATCTACCTCAAACAACCAGCGCCTCTTTGGCCCATCTTTGAAGACTTCCTCTGCATCTATTCAGACAACAGCGAGGCAACGTCTTCCATCTTGAAAGTAGTGGTCGTACTTCTAATAGCCATTACAAGATGATCCCAAGTGTCAGGTAACAAACATAACAAAATCATGCAGTGATCCTCTTTCTCTATCTTCACACCCATAGATGCCAATTGAGCATCACTCATATTAAATGAGTTCAGATGGTTTGCAATAGATGCACCTTCTTCCATCTTCAAGGAGTACAAATTCTTCCTCAATAATAACTTATTTACCAAAGACTTTCCCTGATAAATATCACCAAGATTCTTCCATAATGAAGTTACAGACTTCTCCTCATGAACATTCAGCAGTACAGAATCAACCAGACTAAGTCTTATCAAACCTCTAGCTTTTCTATCTGCAAGGTCCCAATCTTTTTTCTTCATACTTTGTGGCATAGTTCCAGACACAACAACCCAGAGGTCTCTATCCACAAGCAACCCTTCCATTTTCAGTTTCCATAACTCAAATTTGCTTCCATTAAAATTTTCAATTTCTACTCTACCTGATGTACTCGCCATCTTAAACAAAAATAGGTTCTAACTTTGCAAGACTCCCACTGGAATAGTATTAGCACAAAAAACTAGCCCTACTAACAAGGATAACACAATTGGCCAGGCTCTGATACCACTTGAAAGGAAAAGAAATAGTGCGGAAACACTTTCCTAACGCTAAAACCACAGAGGAGAAGTGAAAATACTAGTTTTAAAACTTAAGATGCACACATAGATGATAAAAAAAGCAACAAAAATAAAACATACAAATAGAGAAGACAAAAAATTTATGTGGGAAAACCCTTTCGGAAAAAAACCCACCACACCAAGAGAAATCACTTTGTATTACAGTAAAATGTTTATATACAAGTTTAGCAAACCTCTCTCAGACTTCCTTCTTTGTACAAAAATTCTATTGCAACATACATGGAATTCATACTTTTCGGTCACCTCTTAGTGACATCTTACAATACACTCAACTGTTACAAGTCTTACATGCATTATTAAATCAACCAACCAACGGGGTGTATTTAATTACACCTTTTTCTGACAAGAAAATCTGATCCCTAACTGACCGCCCTGCAATCATGCATCAGGCTAACCAACATTTACTTATGTTTTCCATAGTCAGATTTTGTCAACCATCGAATCAAACTTTGCAGTGAATGCTTTCGCCTCTTTAAGCAATCATCCAATCAATTGTTGATTTTAAAAAGTGACATAAATTCAACGAATGAGATTATGCCACATGTCATCATGCCATTCATCCATCACTTTTATTATCGAAGCAGTCAACTGTGCCCTGAGCTTCTCCTACAGTGCTATGATGACATGGCCTAATGACCACCGCGGTATGGTGATAATCATCCAATCACCAGACCGCCAAAGTCCACCAAGACACGCGTACACATCTTGTGCAATTTTGGGGGATCAAAAAGGCATCTACAAAATCCCCAATAAGCTTTTCTGAAACAATGACACATGTTTGAAGCCTACAAACCTCACATTGTGCCAAGTGTCAAACACTCAGACAATTCTGCTCGGTTCTCAAGAGTTCATCGATACTCACCTCAACTGAGCACGAAATAAAATGAGCACCATTAGATTAGTCAAATCTCAACCGTAGATGAAGATCCTCATTCGTCGGTACACTATGTTGTGGTCCCCACCAAGTCGCTTCCATCTTCCATCGGTGTAGCCTAGTGAAAGGTTCCACCGATGACCCCAAGTCACACCAACAAAGCATATTATTCTATCACTGAGACTACCGATTGGGTTCCATCGTTGACCCCAAGTCACACCAACAGAGCATATCATTCTATCATTGAGACTACCGATTGGGTTCCATCGATGACCCCAAGTCTCACTGACACAATGCTTATCGGATATCAACATATCTGTGAGACAACACATAGTCACTCACCGATATGCGATCGTTCTACCGATGAATCCAAGGTCCATCGCGCTACCACCAAAGGCAGGGAAGGACTCCATGGTATGGAGAGTAAATTCATCAAGTCCTTAACAGATATTCAAGCTAGCAATTTGAGGCACATTTTCCAACAATAAGAGTATGCAAGAATTATTTATAATAGAATAAATACTAATATTAGAGATATATTAATATTAATAATAAATAATAATGTTAAAATCAAATAGAAGCTATAAAACCACTAATGGATAAATCACAGATACACATAAACTATTGTGAAAGAGGATTACAAATGTAAGAATATTATAAATATTAATATTAAAGGTAATAGCATTTAAACAATATTAACAATGATTGTGTGAATAGTAGTAAAATTTATTGTACATGTGTAGTTAATAATACTCTCTATGGGAAATTTTATTTATATTTAAAGGTTTTCCTCTTGGTTAATTACTAGTTGGTAAAACTAAAATGTTATTTATACTTAATGTTTGTGTCTTAGTCACTAGTTGCTAAAACTAAGAAGTTATTTATATTTAAAGATTTATCTATTAATTACTAGTTGTATCTTGTAGAGTGAATTGTGTAATGTGAATAAATGAATAATAAAACAACACCCAACCAATGAAACATATTATATTAGGGAAATCAAAATAACAAGTAAACTGATAAAACTATTCCTTAAAACCGTTCCATTGTTTCCTATCTCTAAGGATTCCTTGAATTATAATGGCTCTCATATTTTACTTGCACTATGACTTTCCAAATGACAACCTAGAGAATGGATGTTCTGAAATTCAAGAATCCTGGTTCCTACGTGATTTGATGAGCTATGTGATATGTTGTTAATGATAATGGTGATATGATAATGGATTTGATACTAAATACTATGATTCAAATATTGTGTAAAACTACTATGATAATGGAAATGCAACTAATAAAATAAGTCATGATTCTAAATTAATATACAAGTTCTACTATGCTAAATACTCTAGATACTCTAATGCTCAAATGTTCTAATGTGATTTCTAAAAAGTAAGTTTTCTCAAAGATGGGATATGAAATGTTGGAGAATGATGTTGTATCTATAGGATCTCCAAGGCATATTGTGATGTGGTAGGATTCAATAGTGAAGATTTCAACTAGAAAGATGAGCAGTGGAGAATGAAGAAGTTAGATGGAATCATGGAGAGTGTTCCCTTTAATAGAACACTTTGCGAAGTGTTAAAGAGAATAAATGAGATGGAGGAGCTCCTAGTGTCCAAAGTTTGTTTCAAATTTTTTGAGTATAATTCAATTTAAAAATTAGAGATATTTAAATTCATAAGACACTTGATGAGGTGGATGATGAGGTGAAAGGAGGTTAGACAATTATGTAGAAACGTGACAAAATTGAATTTAGAAATTGAAATTTAATGAAAGGGAATTAATCAAATAAAACAAATTAGTTAGATTTGTTTATTTAATTAAATTATGAAGAAAACAATTATAGAAATAATTTAAGAAAGTGAACCATATAAATAATATTTTCAATTTATTTATTAGATGAATTAAGAGGCTTTATTAATTAAATACCTTGTATTTAATTAATTGATTAGCTTGACCAATTTTAGGTGTATACATTTTTTCCCTCTTTGAAGTGATGTGTTTACACATTTCTTCAAAGAAAATTTCGCTAATGTGCTGACAAAAAAATAAATCGATATGCCCCAGACACTGATTGTAAGGTCCGAAAATCAAATTTACTAATTATAACCCTTAATTTCCAAAATAAATTAATAGAATAAAATTATTATAAAAATGTGTGAGATAAGAGGAATAATTAAATTAATTTCATCACTAAATTCAAACGAAATAGCATACATTAAATCAAAGTATATCAAAACAAGGTTGTACCTTTATTAGATTTAGCCATATAGGCTTACACATGAATTTTCATCTCAACAATACATTTAAATTCAAATACTATAATGTAAATTTAGGAAATAGCAAGATCATAAATGAATCCACAAAAGAACCATAACACAAATAATTTACTGAGTGAAAAACCCTTGTAGGGATGAAAAACCACTTGTAAAAGTGTCTCACTGACTTAATGAAATGCCTCACTCGAAGAGCCTTACTGGCTATAAAAATATCAATGGTTACAAGATGTCTCCCTGTCAATGATCCTATTGTCTCACTAACATGACCATTCATTACTTATTTTCAGATATCATGAATATCACCCACATCAAGGAGCATAAGGAAGTTCCTATAAACATATAAATTGAGGCATAAACCTTCCCGCATTCAAGTTCCAACCATATTGGCAAACACACTGTGCAAGGTTGATGACCATCACATACTCATTAATCAATACAATCATCTCAAAGGATAACAAATAATTCCATAAGAAAGACAATACTCCTTAGCCTTTGGAAGACTCCTAAGATTCATTTTACAAGATTACATAAGCATTTGTACAATCACCCAGAAGTACTTCTAGATCCATAATTATTCACTTACTTAACACACCACATAAATCCATTTAAGAAATATGGGATACAAAAATGAATTCGCAAAGCAATCATTTTCACAAATGATTCCCCACTTAAAACCATTTCCAAAATCACTCCAATTCCAAACATCAACCACAAAATTCAACGCTAAAAGTAAGAAACAAACAACATTACTTTTAAGGAACACTCTTCTCCAGATAGTTATTGTATTCTATATTCATCTATCCATTAGTTAATATCTTCCCATATAAACCCACCTTTCATTTATTCCTATTACAATTACATCTTTTCCCTAATCCATATGATTTATTTAAACAAAATCCATAATAATCTAAACATAAGTTAACAAAAAAATCATTCTTCTTATCATTTACTTCATTATTTAATATAATAGGTATGTGTAGGATCATTATGGAAAAAATAGGCCCTTAAATGGCGATGAAAATTCACAAAATCAAAGCTAGGCAACTTGACGTAAAAATTTGAATAAGTTATCTATATTATTTCAAAAGTATTTAAGAATAGAATTTGTAGAAAATTAAATGTAGTTTCAAACTACTAGGTTTTTTTTTTTTTTTTAATCTATTTGGTGAAAATTTGGAAATGTCAATGTAGTACTTAAATTTCATGAAAAAAATAAGAAGTAGGTGTTTGTCTGACCACACTAATCACAATAAAATGATAATATTTTCTTAAAATATTTTAGATATAAGTAGAGGACTCATGTCCCGATGTGATACATATTTTTTTATGATTTTTTTCCAAGTAAATAATTAATTATGAATTTTTTATTACAACTTTTAAAAAATATTAAAACTCGTATATTTGACCACCTTAACTTGGTCAAAACTTCTTGAAATTCATTTTTTTTTAAATCATATTGTATGTGAAGCATAGAATGTGACACATGTTTCAGATTCAAAAAAAATGTGATACCATTTGAAATCTATAGATGTTTTAAAATCAGCCTATCAATAAGGACTTTAGTCATAATTCAAATAGAAAATGAATAATAATTATTTATTAAATCCAAAGTAAAGGATAATTTATATTGGTGGAAAGCTGAGAATCTCCTTTAAAACCCTTTTTGTTTCATCAATTTTGGGTAAAAAAAAATTCGTCAGCCACATGGGCCATCATATCACTTACATATCACCACTTGTTGGCCCATCATGATCCTGCACATGCCCTAATCTCTCATTTTACAAAAGGAAGCAGTTTACATCCCTAATCATTTAATATATATTAATAATCACAATTATCAGTTATAGATTTTAAATGTACAAAGAAAAAATATATCCTCATAATATCAAAGCAAAGTTCTATTTTAAATATATTATCGAACTATGATATAACATATTTGTGCATATATAAACATACCAAACACACATATATATATATTTGTATGTAATAATCAAATGCCAATAAAAAAATCATTTCCAACAATGCAAGAAAATGAACATTCATTACATACTAAAAAATTAACGCAATGGATAATATATATATATAATAATTGAACGTCAATCATAATTCACTCACACCAATATGAAATAAAATACAATGTATTTGAATTTGAATGTACAATATATCTTAAGAATACCAAATAAAAGTAGAAGCTTCAAATTCCAAATCGTATTACATATACGCCGATTCCAAACTTTAAGTATATAAATTTATTTCCATACCTATGGTTTTCAATGAGTACCAAATATAATATCACAAACATAATGCATAGGAAGATCGCATGATTAGCATGCAATATAAGCATAACATGAATAAGTGCAGGTGGAAGGAATATGATAGCATTGAATAAACAAAGGAATCCAAGAAAATGTGCAGTACTAACATGTCCTTCTCCCTTCTCTTCATTTTGGAATCTTTTTATGGATCCAAGTGGTATAAATTGCATAAAAGATAGATGAGACGAGACGTAAAAAATCACCAAGAAGTGGCCATTGAGAAATTTTGTTTTCCCCTATTCCTGAATCACCCAGGCCAACAATTACAGTTCCCACTATGCACAAAAGCACACTTGACAACTTTACCCATGTGAATTTCTCATCCAAGATTGCAAAAGACACCAAGAAGGTGAAAAGATAGGAAGTGCTACTTAATATTGTGTTTGATGTAACAGTAGTATACTTGAGAGACAAATTGAATGTCAGCTATGCCAAAAACCAAAATGGACAAATTAAGAAGCTAATTTTAGTTGTCTCTATTTTTTGGCACAGTTGGACCAGAACTTCCATACAATTGATCTCAACCAATGGCCAGTCTCAAAAATTGGGATATAAATGACAAAAAGGGAGTTGCAAATGTATGTAATGAGAAAAGGAGAAACTCCCCCATCCATGACGGATTGCACTACAAATCTAGTAGCTATCTAGCTTAATGCAACTACAATGATGTTTATGATGTCTATATTCCAACACCATGTCTGGCTCTACATTTTTTCCACGCCACAACACAAGCAACAAGTTTCATTTTTTATAAATGCTAGTCATGTTTCACAATTTTACGTACTTCAAAGGGACACCCTCTTGGTTTCCAAATGCTCGAGTTGCCTCCACTAAACTGGAATCCAAAAATTCCCTGAGGGTCAATCAAATCTACTCTATCTTCATAAATTTAAAGATTCCAGCATAAAGTTTATATGCCTGGGACTATCTAATCCTCATTACCATAGAATAGCAATTATTTTTGTTTATGGACTCTAGAGGGAAAGGATCGTTGCCAACCATGCCAACATTGAAACCACCTAGCAGTATTAATATTAAATAAATTTCCTTTAGATCCAAGGATTCGAAGCACATCACATATGTGGTACAAATGATTAAATCCCACAGTCGATCTACAACAAAGAAAGAGTCTGAAAAGGCAAAGAGAGCTACACTGGTGACTCAGGAGAGATGACTTGAGCATTTATTAAGTTGAGAGGTGGCCAAGTCCTAAAGTATTATTATCATAGAGTTTTCAATAAAATATAAGGTGCAAAGTTTAGGATAAAGACATCGAACTCCAAGATCAAGAATTATTTAAATAGTGATTGCATGATGGAGAAGGAATAAGAAAGGACAACAACACAACATACTGGCAATAACTATAGTGCACAAATTGAATATGCAGTGGCATTGTAAGGAATGTCAGAGCCAAAATAACTACCTTAATTAATTTCAAATGCCAAGATATGGTAAATCTAAAAAGACCGTTTCAAGTGACGATTTAATGAATTTACACATTCAATGTAATATTAAACAGAGGAATAAATTAGGTAGCATAGAAACCTGGTTTCGATTATTTGGCTAAGCTGAAGTTTTGGTGCCAAGCTTTGTTAATCCATCTTTCAACTCTGAATTTCCTCGATAATTGTTTAGAAATCTAATCTAAGGAAAACCAATTCTAGAAGAAAGTCTCCTAAATCAGAGAAAAAAACCCCAATCTTTAATCCAAGTTTCCCAAAACACTAAAAAGCACCAAAACCAGTCCAAAATTTAACGGCCAAGCTCCAAAAACAAGAAACTCTCCAAAACCAAAATTTCTCTTTCAATGAAGGATTAGATAGAGATAATAGACAGTAAAAATAATCTTAATATTATATTACTTATTCAATCAAACAGAACAACCATGAAAAATTATTTTCTACTTTTGAGCAATTTTATATTCAACTTTTATATCTAAAAAAAAATTACAAACATGCTAACTTCTAAAAGTTTATGGCCAAGTCAGAATAAATACAATTGATGGCAATTAAGAATGCCAACAAAAAATTGTCCAAGTCATAATAAAGATAGTCCTATCAAAAACATCTTTTCATCCCAATGAAGAGCCCACTAACTACCTCCAAGGAAAGTCAACAAAAGTCAACCACCGCACTACCGCAGATGAGAGAGAAAGCAGGTGTGGTATTGTGGTGGATGTCGCCCTACCATGAAGGGTGACAAGAGAGGCCACGGTGGCTACAGTAACTACGCTACCACGGTGCGGGAGATGGTGGCTCGTGGTATGGTAGTAGTCACCGCGTTACTGCGGGTACGAGAAGATGATGCCACGGTATAGTATCGCAGTAACATCGCACAACCGCAGACAGTAAGTAGAGGGGCCATGGTATCGCGATGGGCACCATGATAACGCAAGCAAGAGACGAAGTCAGCATGGGAGAGCGGTGAGAGTTGGATAAGACTGTCGGAGTTGACTGAAATGCTGATGTGGGAGTTGGGTGAATTCCCAACACTCCCCCTTGAACACAACTCACGCCATTTTTAATTCCAAGTCATTCTCTTTGAAAAATGAAACTCTCTTTGCTCAGTGCCTTTCTAAATATGTCTGCAGCTTGATCTTCCGATCTGCAAAAAACTAAGGAAATCTCCCCGCCATTAATCAACTCCCTGATAAAGTGAAAACGTGTATCAATGTGTTTTTTTCTTTTGTGGAATACAAGGTTCCTTGACAATGCGGTGGCTAAATTGTTGTCACAAAAAATTCTTGTAGATTCAACCTATTCATTTTGAATCTCTTTCAGAACTCGCCTCATCCACATTGCTTGGGACGATGCTCTGGTTGCAACTATGTATTTAGCTTCAATTGAAGATAATGTAACTATTGGCTATTTTTTAGAAGCCCATGAAACACTTCCTGTCCCAAAATAAAAATAACCAAACATGCTCCTCCTGTCATCTATGCTCCCAGCACAATCACTATCTGTGTAACCTGTTATTTTAAATTCATCTGTTTTGGAGTATTGGATTCCAAAATTTTTGGTTCCACTGATATACCTTAAAATTCACTTTCCAGCTTTCCAGTGAGTCTCCTTTGGTGTTTCCATGAATCTGGAGATCAAACTGACTGAATACATGATGTCTGGCCTTGTGGCTGTCAGATACATTAAACTCCCAACTAGCTATTTATACCAGGTCAAATTCACATTTGAACCTTTATTCTCTCTACTCAGCTTCAAACCAGTTACCATTGGAGTAGGTGTAGGCTTACAATTCATCATATTAAATCTTTTTAAAACATCTTTAGCATACTTTTCTTGTGAAATAAGAATTCCATTTTCATCTTGATTTACTTCAATTCCCAGAAAATATTTCATCAGACCTAAGTTTTTCATCTCAAACTCTTTCATCATTGCCTCTTTAAACAAATCAATTGAGAGATTTCTAGTCAAGATTAAATCATCTACATAAAGACATATGATCAGGATTTTACCTTCTTCATTCATCTTGGTGTACAGGGTTGCTTCACTGTTGCATCTGGTAAAACCATTCTGTATGAAATAACTGTCTATTTTGCTATACCAAGCTCTTGGGGCTTGTTTCAAACCATACAGTGCTTTCTTCAGCTTGTAGACTTTCTCTTCTTGTCCCAATATCTCATAACCATGTGGTTGTTCAATGTAAATTTTCTCTTTAAGATAGCTATTTAAAAATGTTGATTTAACATCTATTTGATGAACTAACCATCTATTATGTGAGGCTAAGGCTAATATAATTTTGACTGTGTCAAGATGTGCTAAAGGTGGAAAAGTTTCATTATAATCAATTTCAGGTTGTTGTGCATAACCTTTTACAACTAATGTTGCTTTGTGCTTCTGCACTTCTCCATTTGCATTCAGTTTTGCCTTATAAATCCATTTGACTCCTATAGCATCTTTGTCTTTTGGAAGACTTTCGAATTCCCACATCTGATTGTTTTCAATTGAATCAATCTCTTCATCCATTACTATTATCCACTTATCCTCTTTAATTGCATCTCCATAATGGATTGGATCTTTAGCTTGTGAATAAAAATAAAAAAGTGTAAATTGTTGTAAATCAATCTCACCTTCATTCTGATTATAATTATCACTTATACTTCTGATTTTTTGTCTCCTCATGCTTGCCAAAGTTGGGTTTGAAAGATCACTAGAATCTACAGAATGTGGACTTGAAGGTCCTATTCCAAAAGTTGTTGTTGTAGATGGAGTATGCAGTCCTCTTGTTGCTGCTCTTACATTGCTAGCTGGTGTCAATTGTTGAACATTTGTCTGAGGTTGAATTGGGACAGCAGGTACATTTGTTGGAACTGAAATTTCATTCTCTTCTAGAGGGATATTGACTGTTACATTAACTATGTTCTCTCTACTTCCATCCCATGCTTCATCTTCAACAAATTGAACATCTTTGCTGATTATAACCTTCTTAGTTGTTGGATTGAAAATTTTATATGCTTTGGATTCATCACTGTAACCAACAAAAATAGATTTCTCTCCTTTGTTATCAAATTTTCTTCTCAACTCATCTGGTACATGTGCATATGAAACACATCCAAAAAATATCATGTGAGATACACTATGCTTTTTACCAGTCCATGCTTCCTCAGGAATTATTTTCATGACACTTTTCATTGGGCATCTATTCATGATATATGCTACACAAGATACAGCTTCAGCCCAAAACTCATTTGTTAAATGCTTGGCTTTCAACATACTCCTAGCCATTTCCATTATGGTTCTATATTTTCTCTTAGCTACCCCATTCTGTTGAGGTGTCTATCTAGTTGTGAACTGCTTGTGAATACCATGCTTTTTGCTGAAATTTAAAAACTCTCTTGATATATATTCTCCTCCTCTATCTATTCTCAGCACTTTGATAAAATGACCACACTGATTTTCAGCAAGAGACTTGAACTAACAAAAGAAATTAAACACTTCACTTTTGTTCTTTAAGAAATAAACCTATGTATTTCTTGAATAATCATCTATGAAAGTCAGAAAATAATAACTACCACCTATTGAAGGTGTTTGCATTGGGCCACACAAGTTTGAATGAACAATTTCTAATGGGGCTTTTGCTCTTGTTGATTTCCCTGATGGGAAAGACTCTCTATGCTTCTTTCCTAGTATGTAACCTTCACAAACTCTCTCGGTTTTTTCAATTCATGGAATTCCCTTTACCATGCTCTTCCTATGAAGCAAATTCAGACCACCAAAATTTAAATGACAAAATCTTAAGTGCCATACCTAGTTTTCATCCTTTACTTCTGCCTGAAGGACAATTTGTGTCTTAGTTGACACCTCTTGTGCTTGTGCAAAGTTTGTGCTTAAGGCTGGCTAAATTCTCAAAGGAAACATTCTATTGTTTGTCATATTGAATTTAGCTATCAACTGGCTACTTGGGTATTTGTCTAAAATAGTGCATAACCTGTTTTTAAAAGTCACTCTATAACCCTTTTGAACTAACTGTCCTACACTCATCAAGTTGTTTTTAAGAGCAGGCACAAAATAAACATCAGAAATATATTTTTTCTCCCCTTGATTGGTTAGAATATTGAAATTCCCTTTTCCTTTAATGGACACTTTATTGTCATTTCCCAGGGTGACATCTGACTTAATATTCTCATCTAAACTTGTAAACAACTCTAAATTTCCTCTCATATGATTACTACAGCCTGAGTCTAAAAACCAAACTTCTTTCTCACTAGCTTGAGCTACATTATAGGCTAAAAATAATGTGCTCTTATCAGGTATATGGTCTTGATTCTCTTTAGTAAAATTTGCATTTTGTCTACCCATATCATACTGCTTCTTTCTACACTCATTCATGTAATGTCCAATTTTTTTACAATAATGGCATTGGACCTGAGATTTCTCATACCTTTGACCTTGAGGAAAATTATGAGATGGGTTTTGGCTACTACCTCTTCCACTTGAACTTGACTGGTTATTTCTTCCACCTCTATTAAAGTCTTTTCCTCTTGCTTTGAAATTTGTTCTACCTCTACCTCTTCCTTGGTTAATTGAAGCTTGTGAATTGAATGCATGCTCCAATGACATATTTGTTGTTTTCCTGAGTCTATTCTCATGAGAGATAAGTGAAGCATAAAGCTCATCAACTGAATACTGTGTGAGATCCTTTGTCTCCTCTATAGTGATTGTAATTGACTGAAATCTTGTGGGTAAGCTTCTCAAAATATTTTCTAAAACATTGACATCTTCTAGTGTCTGAACATGTGTTCTCATCTAGTTTACCAATCCCATTATCTAAGTAAAATGTGAATCTATAGACTCATTATCTTTCATAAACAGAGTCCCAAACTCTCTTCTTAGTATTTGCAACTTTACAGTTTTAACTTTGTCCATTCCTTGATATGAAATTTGTAAAATGTCCCATGCTTGCTTGGATCTGGTAGCAGCTGAGATTCTTGGAAAAATGCTTTCATGTACTCCTTGTAGGATGAAAAATAGGGCCTTTGAGTCCTTTTTTTCCTTCAACAAATCATTTTCTGCTTTAGTTAGAGCATTATATGTTGCTGCATCTGCAGGCTCAGGAAACCCATTTTCTACAAACTCCCATAAGTCCTGTTAACAAAACAATGCTCTTATGGTGATAGACCAGTACTCATAATTTTTCCCATTTAATTGTGGAATTTGGGGATTACTCAAGCTTGTTCTTGCTGCCATGATTTCCAGACTCTCTACAACTAACCTTAGGCTCTGATACCAAGTGAAGGATTAGACAGAGATAATAGATAGTAAAAATAATCTTAATATTATATTACTCGTTAAATCACATAGAACAACCATGAAAACTTATTTGCTACTTTTGAGAAATTTCATATTCAACTTCTATATCTCAAAAAAAATTACAAACATGCTAACTTCTAAAATTTTATGGCCAAGTTAGAATAAATACAATTAATGGCAATTACAAATGCTAGCAAAAGCTTGTCCAAGTCATAATAAAGACAGTCCTATCAAAAACTTCCTTTCATGCCAATGAAGAGCCCACTAACTGCCACTGAGGAAAGTAAATAGAAGTCAACCACCATGCTACCATGGATGAGAGAGAAAGCAGGTGCGGTATTGTGGTCAACACCGCCCTACTGTAAAGGGTGACAAGAGAGATCGCGGTGGCCGCGATAACTGCACTACCACGATGCAGGAGATGGTGGCTCATGGTATGGTGGCAGTCACTATGCTACCATGGGTATGAGAAGATGAGGCCATGGTATCGCGGTAACACCGCACAACCGCGAATAGTAAGCAGAGAGGCCGCGACATCGCAGTGGGCACCATGGTACCCTGAGCAGGAGATGAATTCAGCACGGGAGAGCGGTGAGAGTTGGAGAAGACTAGTGGAGTTGACCAAAACACTGATATGGGAGTTGGGTGAATTCCCAACAGTTCCCTCCCCCCTTTTAAAATATTTCTCCCCAAATTTACCGAATCTTGAAAATAAATAAAAATAAAATTTATTTTTGTGCAACATATTTATCCTTTGTAAATGATAAAGAATACCATTTTAATTGCAATTTAAATATTTATTCCAAATATATAATAAGGAAATACCTTTCAATAGAAAATAAAATAATTATTCTAAATAACAGAGCTTTAACATTTATTTACAAAATAAAATCTATAATTGAATTATAATAAATTCCTTTTGTTTCATTGCACTTATATTTCACTACTAATAATTTAATTAAATATTCAAGTATGAACAATATAATCATTTAGCTAAATTAAATACTAGATGCATCAAAATAGTATTATTGAATTATAAATTACTTATTGAAAATAGGGGTCGTAACACTGATTTTGGGGTGATGACGGATATATGCCCCCTCGGGAGATAAATTGGTGAATTTTTTGAACTTTTAGGATTTTTTTTTAATTTTCAATTTGTTTTTAATTTTTTTATGATTTTCTAATGATTTGATGTTGATTTCAAATTTTTATGATGTTGAAACGATTTATCTCCTGAATAAAAAATGATGTTGAACATACCAAGTGATCAATTCATTAATTAAGCCCCTTTGAAAAATAAAATAAATCATTCCCATAAAATTCCCACGTAATTACCCTTTAAAAGGTAAAAGAGGTGAAATGATGTTCATTTGTGCATTTTGATTTTGAGAATGTGAGTGAGTAGAGCAACCTAGAGAAAATTGAGGAAGACGGTGATTCTGATCCAGACTCATCGATTTGAGTGCGTACGATGTCACAACCACCCGACAACGTATGGACCTCTAGTACATACCTTGAAAAACTTCCTCATAAATTGTGCATTGCATTTTTCCCACATTTTTCACAGTTTAGCGCATTAGATCGCTGATGTAGCACATCCATAGACTATTCTAGTGCATCCAGTATTTTAGCACATGGGGTCATTTTTTTAGCGCATTCAACTTCTGTATTGGCGCATCCAATAGATTGGCGCATTCAGGCAATGAGTTAGCACATATAGTCAAGATTTAGCGCATCTGGGAAATTTTCTAGTGCATAGAGTAATCTAGCGCATTGATGAATTTTGATGGCACATATGGTAATTTAGCGCATAGAGTCCCTATTCTAGCGCATTGGTGAAATATTCTAGCGCATCCATGTTTTTGTTGCATACATAGACTGTTTTAGTGCATCCATGCCAAATTAATGAATTTTTGATTAAAATCCCTACTTTTGATGATTTTTTATCACGTCAACCTTCAATTTGATGTTGTTTGATGATGTTGAGAGATTATATGATGATTGATCTAATGATAGGTGAGATTCAATGATAGGATGATGATGAGTGATCTCATGATAGGTGAGGATCTATGATAGATTGATATTGATTAACCTCATGATAGATGAGTATTAATGATATATTTTCATGAGATTTGAACAAAATCTCATCAGAGCCGATTAGATCGATAGGTTGACTGATGTTTGATTAATTGATAAGATACCATATTTTTGATATGTTATGATGATAGTAGCCTTCGTCAGTCCTGATGTCGTGGGAGCACTTCCCAAGGATGTAGGATTTGATTCCACATTTAGATTAGGTTGATCTAAATGTGATTGGACAATGTGGGTTGACGTCTTTGCTATATATGCCCTAAGTTAGGATTAACCGAGGACTCTTGATAGCTTTCACAAAGAGGCTGCACAATGACCACAATAGATTTCACTTACCCACTGGTGAGATGACCATGACACCAGAGGATGTTTACCAAATTATGAGGATTCCTATTGTTGGTGATTTAGTTGTATATGATTCCACTGAGCAGGGAGAGACTAGTGCCTTGAGGAGAGTCTTCGAGAATGATCAGATTTGTGGTTATGAGATTCCATGGCGAGAGATGGTTGATGCATATGCCACATTGCCATTTGTTTTGGCTAGATTTATTGGTGGATTCCTATGTCCTAGTTGTAGGTCGAAGGGACTCTCAAGTTGTTGGGGTTAGACATTAGAGAGCATGATTACACAACAGACTCAATATGCATGGGGATCTTGCATGCTCACTCATTTGTACCATGATCTACATCAGTTGGTCTACCTTAGAGTGTCTAGTTTATTAGCCGGTGTTACATTGTTATAGATATGGGCATGGAAGCACATAGCTATCACTCGAACCATTTTAGTGAGATAACGACTAGCTGGGAGGCCCTACGTGCATGGATATATAGGCCCAGTTATCTAGCATAAGTTGGGAAAATTGGAGTATTGGTGGAGGGTTCTTGATGATTTGTATATTGTGACATGGAGGCCCTACCTTGACTATGAGCAATGGTCAGAGGATGATACTAAGATTCCTTATGTGTGCATAGCCAAATATTTGATCGGGAGGACACCATTTATCACTGAGATATTCCTTCTAGGGAGAGTACATCGATAGTATGGTATGGTATAGGGCATGCCCTAGGGAGTGGCTCATTATGCATGGAGATGACATGATATACTAGAGCAAGGACCTATGTTATCTTACGATCCTACCTATTAGGAGTATTATAAATTACAACTAGTGATTTGGGAGTATCATCATGAGATCATAGAGGTTGCCCTATCAGAGGAGTATGCTCAATATTTCTTCACACATCCTTTCCCATGGATATCGAGCCCAAATGAGCCCGTGTCATTATTAGACGATGATGAGAGGGAAAAACCACATACACCTAGGTAGAGGAGAGGAGGAAATAATCAGGAGTAGGAGGTAGAGAGTAGTGATGAGGGTGGAGATGATGACGGTGGAGATGGTGGTGGAGATGGTGATGGAGGTGTAGATGGTGGTGGTAGAGGCAGTGGCAGAAGTAGTGGCAGACTAGCATTTGATGTGAGAGATTTCATGGTACCTCAGAGGAGGAGATCTCTAGTGGTTGTAGCACAACAACATGTGCAGATTGGGTTGCCCTCATAGCAGAAATATTCATAGATAGCTACTTTATAGGTTCAAATTCACACACTGCAGGCTCAACTAGCATAGGTTCAGGCATTGTTGGCATAGGCACTGGGATAGATAGCCACTTTGATAGCTGAGAGAGATGCATCGAGACAGTGGGGAGAGAAGGTAGAGGCCTTGGCCGACAAGATGCAAAGAGTGGCTAAGGGTACCACCATAGGTGATATTCTCATAGAGGTCACTCGTGTCACTAGAGAGGTTGAGTACTATAAAGGTTGATATCATGTGGTTGTGCTTGCAGAGTAGAGGGATATCTATGCAGATTCCCAATCAGGCATGAGTTAGTCTCGTACTACTAGCATGGGTGTGACACAACCACCATAGAGAGATATCCTTGTATAATTTGATGATATATTCCTCTACATGTTTGGATATCCTTGTATAATTTGACGTTATTTTTTTGAGATTATATATGATATGTAGCGATGATTAATTATGTATATATGTTTATATGATGTTTATGATGGATACCTATGATGGATGCATTTAATTTCTATGTTATGGATTGCCTATCTATTGTTTATATTTGTTGATATGATATGACATGATTATGTATGGATATATTGATGATATGGTGATGCATAAATGATGATCCTATGATGCTTTATGGATAATTATTTAGGCTATGAGATTGATGTAAATTAAATGTGATGCAATTTATTTTTGTATTTTTTGATACAAACATCATGGTGTAATGTAATTGATGGATGAATGATATGCAGATGATCATGTAGTGCAATTTTTTATTTTTGTATTTTCCTGATGCAAATATTATGATATTGCTACACTATATGAGATGAGTTTAATTATGCAAATGTGATGCAATGCACTTTTTTTTTTCTAATGCAAATATTACAATGTAATGTATGGATGGATGTATGATATGCAAATGATTATGCAACTACAAGAAAATGATATGTTTTTTTTAATGTCAAGTATACTCAATCCATTTAATGATAGAGATAAACTCGCTTGAAAATTTTTGCAGCCTTAGAAAATTCCCAAAATAAAGATACAAAACTAATATGGATGCAATCTAATCTACCATGTAGATCTAAATATGTAAGGTTTTCATCGTAGTAGCTAATTTTTCATGCTTTTTATCATCATTGATCCTTTAAAATGTTGAAAGTGAGTACAAGAATCGATGATATAATTAAGAACATGATGAATTGAGTACTAATTCCATAATATTTGATATTGAAAGTTAACACAAGCATCTAATTAGAATTGAACCAAGATGACTTGAGCATTCCTCACATAAACAAACAAGAGTTAATCATTTTCTTGTGAAAATTCAGAATGTCTTCAATGATACTTTGTAGAGCATGTCTCGTGACAATTTGCACATTAGTAATGATCAACTCATAGAAAACAGATAAAAAAAATATCATTTTCCTTCCTATCTCCTCTAGTTTAGGAGATCATCGAGGTACTAAAGAGAAATGATAACAAAAATCAACCGTTGAACATGCATGCTAAAGCCCTAATTCAAAATAACATCATCCATTTAGATTTACTTTTATTTGATTGATTTTAGTTTTTTCATGTGGATGGTGTTTGTGATACATTTGATGATTGTTGTATGTTCAATGTTGAGCGTTTCACTTTGGTCTTTGTATTTGTGATGGTGTTGTACTGCTATTTACCTATTGGTCTAAGCTCAAAGTTTATTTTCCTCCAATGAGTTTAGGATTTTTCCCCCAAGCTAGGGGGGGATGCGACCACGATGCTAGGATATGTACATGAAGTTCTTCGATTACAAGAAAAATGATGACAAAAGTGAATGGTCTTCACATGCTCAAATATATGGAAAAGATAATATATCACAAATAGTGCCTATTGCCAAGTTTTCACTATTTGTTTTTATTGCACTTTTTTCGATTTTTATATTTTTAAAGCTTTTTTTTTCAATTTTTCACTTTTTTGAATTTTTTATTCTTTTTCTAATTTTTTTGTTGTCACTAAGATGCATGTTTGCTAGGTTTTCAGAAAAAAGTAACCATTTTTTCAAAATATTTTCTAGTTTTGTTTTGTATTTTTTTAGGACTTTGAACATGCACTTGGATGATTTAGGTGTAGAACTTCTTGAGATGCAGACTATTGATAGGCTCATCAAAAAAATCCCCTTCAGGTGTAGACAACTGATATACTCTAGATCTAAAGATTGCCACAATGAAAAAGGGACCTAACCAGTTTGGTTCAAAATTTCCTTTCTTCTCTATATCCCGTTGATTACGAGGATTTTCTTTTAGGACCAAGTAACCAACTTGAAATTTTCTTGGTTTAACTCTGTGATCATAACTTCTCAACATCCTCTGCTAGTAGGATTTCAAGTGATCCACAACTTGCTAATGACGTTCATCCAATATTTATAACTCTTGTAGCCTAGACACCCTATAATATTCATCTAAAATTATCCCCTTCAATGACACATGGAGTGATGGTATCTCAACCTCAATAGGTAAAATTTCCTTTGATCCATAGACAAGAGCATATGGTGTGGCTCCTATCAAGGTGTGGATACTGCTACGATATGACAACAAAGCAGGATTTAATTAAACATGTCAATCATGTCCAATATCATTGACAATTTTATTTGAGATCTTCAAGATGGTTTTGTTTGAGGCCTCTTCCTGGCCATTTCCTTGAGGATAGCATGGTGTAGAAAACTGATGTTGTCTATGAAACCTTTCACAAAGCTTTCAGGCATTCTAGTTCTTGAAAGGTCGGTCATTGTCAGTGACAATTGATTGAGGAATGCCATATCAATAGATGATGTAATTTAGGATTAAAGATGTGACCATTTTTCCAATGACTATGGCTAGGGGAACAACTTCAATCCACTTTGTAAAATACTTTGTGGCTGTGATGATGAATTTATGTCCATTTGAGGAAGGTGGATGAATTTTATCTACAAGATCCAGTCCCCATTAATAGAAAGGACATGTTGATGTGAATGGTTGTAATTATTGGGTTGGTGCATGTATCATGTTTCCATGGATTTGAGATTTTTTCCAATTCTTGACAAATTGAAAAGATTCCTTCTCTATATTCAGCAATTAATACCCCAAATGTAGGAGTTTCTTAGCGAGAGTTAGTCCACTTAAATGAGTTCCATAGATACCGTCATGAACTTCATGTAAGGATATTTTAGATTCATTATGGTCAAGACAACAAAGGAGAGTTCCATCAAGACCTCATTGGTACAGTACATCCGCTATCAAGTTGTGTCAAGCAACTTGGTGGATAAAGTTACGTTTCTAGTTTCGAGATAGATCGGGTGGAAGTCTGCTATCCCTTAAATAGGTATAGATCTTCCCATAAATCAAGGACTCATCGTCAACTAGATGGAAAATGACTTGGGATTGAGGGTTCTCTTAGGTAGGGTTAAGCACTTATTCCACCATGAACTCATAATGGCTTCGCTTTTCAGGTATCTACAAGAGAGAAGCAATTGTTGTCATTACATTAGCAACTTTTTTATCCGCTCTTGGATCATACTGAAATTTTATCTCAACAAATTACTTTTTGAAATCATGCACCATTCTCTTATACGACATTAACTTTTCATCCTTTGTTTGATAATCATCGTTCACCTAGTTTATGGATAGTTGAGAATCTCCATGGACTTGCAACTCTATGATCTTCCATTTGACCACCACCTTGATCCCAATGATGAGTTATTCATACTCGGTCATGTTATTTCTGCAAGGAAACATGAGCCTATAATATTTTTAGATGGTATGTCCCATAGGTGTGACAAATAGGATTCCAACGCTTGATTTGTGTTGTGTGTAAGACCCATCAAAATATAATATCCATTGTTGAGATGATATGGTAAGGACATCTACATTTGGAAACTCAATTCTCATTAAATGATTATCTTGTAGTGGTTCTTCATCTAACTGATCAGCTATCACTTGAACCTTGATGGCTCTTCAGTCTACATGTTGGATGTCAAACTCACTCAAAATCATTACCCACTTGGCTAGTCTTCATGTTAGGGTAGATTTACTGAGTAAATACTTTAATGGATCAATATTAGCTATGAGTTTGAATGTATGAGTTAACATGTAATTTTGTAGCTATTGAGTAGAAAATACTACCACCATACAAGATTTTTTAATGAAGTTGTAGTTGATTTCATCGTCGTTCAATGTTCTACTGATAAAATAAATAGCCCTTTCTTTTCCCGTAGAATCTTCTTGTGCTAATAAAGCACCCAAAGATACTTCAATTATTTCTATGTAGAGTAATATTGGTTTTCCTTCTGTAGGTGGCACCAGTATGGGAGGATTCATCAGATACTATTTCAGTTGATTGAAATTTGCTTCACATTTTTCATCCCTCCTGAAGCAGACATTTTTATACAGCAAGTGATTAAATTGATGAGTTTTATCTACTAGTTGTGTGATGAACCTCCTGATAGATTTGAAACATCCCTACAAAGATCTCAACTTGCTGATATTCTTTGGTGCTGGAATTTCCATAATAGCTTTGATTTTGGTAGGATCTACTTTGATGCCATTTTCTGAGACTATGTACCCCAATAGTTTTGTTGATGTCACACCAAACAAACTTTTTTTGGGTTTCATCTTACATTGAATTTTTCTAGTTGAGTGAATATTTTTTCTAGGATTTACAGGTGCCCCTGAATGGTGAATGATTTTTCCAAAAGGTCATCTACATAATCCTCCATAAAGGTATGCATCATGTCATGGAATATGGTGGTCATTGCTCGCTAATATTTTTCTCCTACATTTTTCAAACCAAAAGGCATGACGCTCCACCAGAAGGTACCCTATGGACATGTGAACATCATTTTATCTTTATCTTTCGGTGCTATTTTTATTTGATTGTATCCTAAGAAGCCGTCCATGAGTGATAGTTTGGCATGTCCTATGGTCAAGTCCATAATGATGTCAATGTTAGGAAAAGGAAAATCATCCTTTGGAAATGCATTGTTGAGGTCTCTGAAATCAGTACATATCCTAATGTTGCCATCTGGTTTAGAAACTAGTACAATGTTATAAATCCACTCACCATAATCAATTGATCGAGTGAATTCAACATCTAACAATTTATTCAATTTTTATTTTAACAACAAGGAGATATGTGGATGCATTTTCCTATGTTTCAGTTTGACAAGTTTCACCCCAGGTGGTAGAGATAACTGATGAATTATCAAGTTTGGATCTATACTTGGCATATCAACATAGGACCAAGAAAATTTGACTTGTCTCTCTTCAGATAATTTGATGAAGCTTGGATTTTCCTAATCTGTCATGGAAATTGCTAGATGTAGGGTCTTTATTGCTTATGTCATACCAAAATTGATGGACTATGTAGATTCCACTAGTATTGATGATCTTTCATGGTAGTGTTCAGGAAGGGTGTCAAATCTCCCATCCTTCGATACCTCAAAGAGGTTTTCACCATTACATGTGCTCTTTATTTTTACTTTTTCTTGATCTAATACTGCCATTAAATGGTTTTCACCATTAGATCAATTTTTCATATTTTTGATTTTGTAGTTGGGAGATTCAAAACCTTCTTGGCTTGAAGCTATATTATGAGATTTGATGGTGGAACGTGTTTCGAGATTATCAGATAAAATTAAGTTAATAGTGGGCATCATCCTTTGCAAAAATAGGGACGTCGAGAGGCTCGGTTTTCTCCTAGTCAATGAGTTCAGGATGTATTAATGTTAAAGAGTGATCGAATTTGTTTAAGTCAAAGGTGGTAAGTGTTATGATAGCAACATCGTTAAGGTTTTTGATAGCAATGTTGAGGTATATGATTTTACTCTCCTCTAGATCTTCTATCTCGCTCGATGTCTATTTTTCCTCACTTCGTCCATTGATAGGTTGTGATGCAAATTCAAGAGGTCTAGAAATCAAGCTTTGTCCCTCCATCCCTTGTTTCTTATTTATAGCCTAGCCTTGTCTTATATTCTACATGGAGTGTGAGAGGCTGGATTGGTTCTACGATGCCTTATTTTCTCTTGTCGATAGGTCCTTGTCCTTCATACCCCATCTTCTCTAAGCTTGTTTTCCCTTTATCATATTTTCCTATTTGGATATTGGAAGTTGATGCTTGTGATTGTTCTTTGTATTTGTACAACCAACTTAAAATTTCCTTATCCTTAGATTCATTAGCTTGAGTAATTTCTTTTATAAATCTACCATCAAAGAGTGTGATTGGTTGTGAAGATGTTTTTCTTGATGTTGATGGCTACCCATAGGATCTTGGTGAAGGTAGTAATTATGAAAGACACAATGATTTCTCAAATGAATATTCCCCGTGCCTTTGTCTTTTAACTGGATCTTTTCAACTTTTTTTGATAATAAATTAAGTTGGCATTCATGATTAGATGGAGTAGAGCCACCAATGCCTTTATCTTTTGACTGAACCTTTTCTTCAAGCTGATTTGACGAAGAATTTGATTGAATTTCATTACCCGATGGAGTATAATCATTAATACTCTTATTCTTTGATTGATCCTTTTTCTCAACCCACTTTGACACATAATCTGGTTTTCTTTCATTGCTTGATGAGCTAAGCGTGTGAGCTTCTCTGTTATGTGGCACAAAAGAATCTTGGACTATTTTGAGTGTATTGTAATATTGTGGATTATTGGAATTAGTTGAAATGGTGATTTACTATCTATTGAAATGAAATTTCAAGCATTGGTGATACGTTGAAGGTATTGCTTGTATTTCGTGAATCCAAGGATGTACCAAGACTATGTTGTATGTCAACTGTTTATCTAACACCTGAAAAATTATATCCTGCACAATGGTTCCTACTTGAATTCTCTCTTCATCATCATAGACCTTTATAGTGATTTTTCTCCTCGCATCAATGGCATTGTCAGAATATCCAAGTGCACAAATTATTTTTAAAGTACATATATTTAGACCAGCTCCACCATTTATTAGAACATGTTTGACCTGGTGTTTGTGAATTAGAACCTCAATATGGAGCACAAAATTGTGTGGATGGGTAAGTGATACGTCATCATGTTCAAAAAATGATAGGCAATGACGTGCGGTCAAGTGTCCCACCATATCCTAGAACTAGAACACTTCCAAATTATTTTCTACTGTGGTGGCTACTACGGCTTGTTCTAGAATTTCTTTATGAGCTGGAGAAAATCTCAGTAGTTCCAATATTGATATTTGAGCTGGGATTTTCAGAAATTGATAAACTACATTGTATTTATTTGCATGGGCAGAAGTTGTCTTCGATGTAGCTCCTTTCAATATCACTTTGGCTTCGCTCCTTGTGGTTGTGTTGATTGGTTGATAGTCTTGTTTTTCTCTGATTTTTATAACATTAATCTGATTATCATTTACAAAAAAATTCGTAATCAAATTGATTGGTATGATGTCATTAATTTGATGCTATTTGATGTTAATGTCATGAAGATGATTTTGAGTTTTAATTTATTCATTCTCTATTGTGATTTCATTAACTTGATCCTCATTTAGAATAATGTCTTTTTGGCCCATGAATTCGATATCCTTGGTTTGATCTTCAACTACTTGAATATGGTGAATGGTGGAATCATAAACATAGTTTACATTTTTTCCTTTGGTGTTTGATGAAGAGGACTCCCCCTTTTCGTATTTTGGTAAAGGATTATTAAAAAATCCATGATCAACATTTGTTTGGGGTCCTTCTAGAAATATTTTTTTTCTCTCAATCAAATCTTGTACCAAATGCTTCAGTTGCATGGAATCATTTGTCTCGTGTCCTTTCTTGTTGTGAAAGTCAAAATAATCTTCATCATTCCACCACAAAGGTTTTACTCTTGGTTCCCAATCTTTTTCTTATGGTAATGTTATAACCTTGGTTGCAAGGAGCTCCTTTAATGCTGATTCGAGTGACTGTCCCAAATGTGTGAACCTTCTTCGATTTGAGGATGTTCAATACGGTGGTGGTTTATATTCAACATTGTTTGGATTGTTTTTTGATTGGTGTTTTGGTTATTTATTTGATTGTTGTTTGGATTGTTATTTTGATTGGTCTTGGTGGCAGCTACTATCAAGTTAAATGCTAGTTTTGTATTTTGTAATTCAGCTGAAACATCATTATGACCAATATTCTTGTTTCTTTTCCAAAAATTTGGTTTATCATTATTTTTGTAATTATTGGAAGAGCTTGCATTATTTGATCCTTCATTGTATATTTTTAAAACTCCTCTCTTGACCAAAGATTCTTGGATTTTGATTCCATTTTCAATAAATTTCTCAAAGGTAGGTCGACATTTCAATTCAAGTCTATAGCTCGTCTCATCATTTAGGTTGTCAATGAATATTTCCATCATTTCCTTTTCAAGTATGGGAGGAGAATATCTTGCAAAAAACATTCTCCATCTTTGCAAAAATATGAGGAATTATTCACCCTTTTTCTATTTTGTATTGCAAAGGTCTTTCATGGTTATCTCATGTTAGATGTTGTAGGAGTATTGGGTGATAATTTTTTTAACAAAATCTTCAAAGGATCTTATTCCTGGTGCAAGTTTAGAGAACCATTCCATGCATTTTCCACCTCGGCTGCATGGAAATGATCTCGTCAAATGTCTCTTTGTGTGCAAATTCAAGACTCATGGTTCAAAATTCCCTTACATGATCTATAAGATCTATTTTACCATTGTATTTATCATACTTTGGGAATTCACAATGCTTACGAAAAAGGGTATCGTGTTCACAGCTTGATCAAAAGGATATGGGTAGATATCTTGTATCAAGTATCTTTTGTGGTTCCTTTTTGCATGTCTTGAATCTATTGTTGGAGATTTTTCATTTGATTAGTCAAAGCAGCGACTGGATCTGTGTTTGGAGGATCAGTTTTAGTTCTTTTCGAAGCTCCTTTCAGTTGAGTAATATTAAATTCATCATGAAATTTGACACCTTGTTTAGAAAACATTAATAAGTATTTTTCTCCATGAATTTGTGGAAGTTAGGATCTTGTTGTGCAGTTTGGACATGTTCCTCGGTTATTTCCTCACCTTCAGATTGGTGGAATCTATGAAATGGATTTTATTCACCTTCAACCATGGTCTTTTGAATTTCAATTTCCTTTTCCTCAAGTTTTTGCTTTTGGGACCTTGAAAAAATGGACATACAAGTGATGAAGATTTACTAAGCTTTGATCATTGTTTGGGAGTACCAAAAAGGACTAAGTTAAATCTAATTATACAATGTTTGTTTCAGGATGAAGGATGATGAATCTTGATGGTGAAACTCAACTTCTAATCAGAGATAGGTGTGATGATAAGGAACTTTTAGATGTTTGATCAAAGCTTAGAAAAAGGATTTTCACTTGTAAATGTTAGTTTTTCCAAGTTAACAACAATGTTGCCAAGATAAGGAATAAACGTTGGTCAAGGAAAAATATTTGAATCTGATTTCAATTGTTAGACACAAACTCAAATTTAGCTCTCTAGTTAAAATTTTGTTTGATGCACTAAACTAGTGTACAAATCCAGTAAATGATAGATGCAGTAAAGAATGGCCTAGATAAGCTAACAAATGGCACAGATGCGCTAAAATATGGAATGTATCTACCCAAATAGTCAATGAATGCACTAAAATATGGAAGGTATGTACCAGAACAGTCAATGGATGTACTAAAATATGGAAGGTATGTGCTAGAATAGTCAATGGATGTGCTAAAATATGGAATGTATGCACTGTAAAATGGGACAAATGTGCTAAAATGTGGAATTCCAATATTTTCTGATAGTTTGATTGATTTTCCTTTTTTTTCGGTAGGGAATTGATTATTTGAATGGATATTCTTCTGAATCAGTGGTTTTACATTTTTGTGTGTGATGTTTGTTTGAATGTTGTTTTAAAATATGCATGTAAGACATATCATACAAGTACAATTCCTAAGGCTATGTAGGATATTATTCACTAGATTCCCACTTGTATTTCACTCCAACCATGCTTACTTTTAGCGGATGATTAGAAGACTGACCACACTAGCTCCCCCTTTCTCAGCACTCACTTCTCGGGTTAGCCAACCTTCAGTTCTCATGAATATACCATAACGAACTTCTCATCTCTACTAGAAGCCGGGTGCTGCCACAATAATGGGTTACACTTTTTAGGACATCCTGATTTTTTTTGAAATCACATATTTTTAGAAAATATAATGATTTAAGCCTTAAAAAGGTTCTATTTAAAGGATTTTAATTGAAGAGGGTTTGATCAAACCCACTTATATCAAACCCCCTTGGATACAAACTCGCTAGTTTTAAACCATGCCTATAATGGAGTCTCCTCTACACCTATCAAAATGCTGATAAAAAACCACTTTTGATTTACCTATTAGGGGATCAAATTAATTAATTTAGAATTTATCTTTTTTAAACATGTAATACTTATTATAAGCTTCCCAAAAAGTATAATTTAAAATATATTTAATTTTATTATTATATTTATTTTTTATTTCTTTTGAATGCAGGTTTTCCAATGAACATCGAGGTCTTTGTTTCACACATATGGAAAAATAGAAAATCAGAGAAGAAATTCTAAAAAATACATGTACACTAGATATTGATGTCCTTATTCCAACAAAAAAATAATAAGTTAATTAAAATGCGTACAAAAAATGTTATGCAATTGAAAGTATAATATATCAAAATTATAATTACTCTGACTTAGAAAATTAATTAAAAAATATATATGAAACAAAAAATTATGAAAAAATATCCATCCACTAGATATTTGTGTGAAAAAACTGTATTTAAAAAATTAAAATTGTATCCTTTCTATGTAAAAAGTTATGCAGCTGAAAGTAAACATCACTTTTTGAAAATAATGTTTAGCAAAAAAAATAAGTTAATAAAAATTACATAAAAGATTCACAATTTTTTTTTTAATTTAAAAAATATATATAATTATAATATACACACAAAATATCACAAATCACTAGTTTGCTTCATCTTCAAATTCTTAATGGTTTAGCTTCTATAGGTGTAAGAAAGTAAAAATCTGGTAAAAAATGTTGATTTCAATGTCAAGTTTGGCCAGAAAGTGTAACCCATTATTGTGGGATCACCCACTCCACAAGAATATGGGACGGCTTCAGAGGTTACACCTCTCCCACCAACAAATAGAAGTGGATTTTGGCTTACTATAACAAGAAGGTTCTAGTATAGGAATTTCATTAATGGGGGATCGTCCATATGACAAGAGACCATTGATGCCCTTCTTTTCAGAAAAATCCTCTTGATACTTGAACTATCCTCAAGTACCCACACGTATATACCGGGTGGAAGTTTCTTAGGTTTAGCCTATTCCTAGTTTGGGTCGTTCCCTGGGGTAAATATAATTTTTCCCACCAGGAAGACCCTCTAAGGATAAAACAAAATAAAAAGAATGGGAATGGATTTTTGATCACCTAGTTAAGGGGAGAGCATATGCCTACCACTCTACAAGCACAACATACATGGTGTTCACTAATCTCTTAATTAAAGTAGGTTCCTAATTTAATCAAAGGAAACAACAAAAACTCTAGCCCCTACAAAACAACCCTTAGTATTTTCATATTATTTGTCTTTGGCAGCATTCTTATAGTTTCAAAAATTTCTTTGGCAATGTTTAAAATACCTGCAAAATAGAGAGATGTTAATTAGCTTCCAAAATTTGAGAAATTTGTAAAGACCACTAGATGCCCTAGAACAACAACTAGATGCACTAAAAGATTACTCCTATGTTCTAAAATAACTACCAGATGTGCTAGAGAAAGTGTTGAATGCACTAAAACATAAAATTAAAGTGCTAGAAAACCCCCTGTATGCACCAAAACATAAGCCAAATGTGCTGAAAAATCGACTTGATGCACCATAACAGGGACTGTATGCACGAGAAGATGTTTCACATGCACTGAAAGAACTCACGGTCATGCTAAATTTTTTTATGTCAAAACCTATAAACACACTTTTCAGAAAACATCAATAGAAAAGGGAGATCGAGCCCCATAGTGCGTGCCAAAATGTATCATGTGGAGTGAATTGTGTAATGTGAATAAATGAATAATAAAACAACACACAATCAATGAAATGTATTATATTAGGGAAATCAAAATAATAAGTAAACTGATAAAACTATTCCTTAAAACCATTCCATTGTTTCCTATCTCTAAGTATTCCTTGCATCATAATGGTTCTCAAATTTTACTTGCACTATGACTTTTATAATGACAACCTAGAGAAAGGATGTTGTAAAATGCAAGAATCCTGGTTCCTACATGATTTGATGAGCTAAATGATATGTTGTAAATGATAATGGTGATATGATAATGGATGTGATATTAAAGACTATGATGCAAATTTTGTGTAAAACTACTATGATAATGGAAATGCAGCTAATAAACTAAGCCATGATTCTACATTGATATGATTCTACTATGCTAAATACTCTAATGCTCAAATTCTCTAAGATGATTTATGCAAAGTAAGTTTTCTCAAAGATAGGATATGAAATGGTGGAGAATGATGTTGTATTTATAGGATTTCCAAGGCATATTGTGATGTGGCAGTATTAACGGTCAAGATTTCAGGTGGAAAGATGAGCGGTGGAGAATGAAGAAGTTAGAGGGAATCATGGAGAGTGTTCCATTTAATAGAACACTTTTCCAAGTGTGGAAGAGAATAAATGAGATGGAGGAGCCAAGTTTCCAAAGTTTGTTTCAAATTGGTTGAGTATAATTCCATTTAAAAATTAGAGATATTTAAATTCATGAGACACTTGATGAGGTGGATGATGAGGTGGAAGGAGATTAGAGAGTCATGTAGAAATGTGATAAAATTGAATTTAGAAATTCAAATTTAATGAGAGGGAATTAATCAAATAAAACAAATTACTTAGATTTGTTTATTTAATTAAATAATTAAAAAAATTATTTTAGAAAGAATTTAAGAAAGTGAACCATATAAATATTTTTTTCAATTTATTTATAAGTAGAGGAATTAAGAGGGTTTATTAATTAAATACATTTTATTTAATTAATCAATTATCTTGACTGATTTTAGGTGTATACACTAGTTGGCAAAACTAAAAAGTTAATTATATTTAAAGGATTGTCTCTTACTTAATTACTAGTTGGTAAAACTAAAAAGTTATTTAAATTTAAAGGTTTGTCTCTTACTTAAAATTACTGGTTGATAAAACTAATAGTAATAGTAAATGGAAAAAAATAAAATTAACAAATAGTTGGAAAAATAATTAATAATAATACTAAATATATATTATCTCATTAATAATGATGCTAGCATTATTAAATGTAAATTTAGAATTAGTAATATTAGTAAATATCTAATTAAGGTAGTATTAAAATTAGAATTGGTAATACTATTTTTAGTGTTACACAAGTGAAGATAATATTAAATATAAATATTGAGTACATTAATATTATTTTTGGTACTTAATTAGGGTGGTATTAAGAAACAAAATACTAAGATCGATTATTAAAATTAATGTTATTATAAATATTATTATATTTTTAGGAAAACAAATTAGTTGTTTTTTTCCTTGTGTTCAAATATTGGGCATGACTCTCCTCTTCAAACCTACATTTCATGCTCCAAATGTTAGATGTAGTCGAGAAAACAAAAAGATGTTAGGGTTAGATAAACAATTAATCATCAAAACCCTACTACCTTGACCAAGTTGCAATGTGATTTTACTTTAAGTGCAAAAATGCAAAACTTAACTCTACACAAAATAAAAACCACCCACACCATTGTGAAGAGTATGAAATTCTACCCCATTTTAAAAAAAATCTCTAAACAATACCACTGTATGACCACGATATGGTTGTTTAAAGATGGAGTGCAAAAGAGTAAAACAAAGGCATTGTTATTTTCAATAGCACCTCTATTTTGCAATACTGACTCTGTATCCTTGCAATAGCACTAGATTTTTTAAATAACATCACTTTTTCAAATAAATAGTTCTTGAGTTTCACAATAGCATTTCTTTATAAAAAACAATAGTGTCAAAGTTTCATAATAGCATTGCTTTGTCAAAAATAATAGCACCGTTCTACCTCGAAACATAGAAATCATAGAAAACTCAAGAAAAATTCATCAAATTTTGTTAGTTCTTCCCTCTTAGCACTAAAATGTGAACATGATCATAACCTAAACTAAAACTAAAAAATACATACTAAATAAACTAAGCTTTAGCTAGTTAAGTCAATCTACGAATGAAATACTATTTGGAGCCTTGCAATATGAGCATGATGTATGGGTGGTTTGTATTGGTTATTTCTATGTTGTCATTGATGTAAACATGGTGATAAATATATGGGATGTTGGTTTATCAGATATTGTTCTCTACTGGAAATACCATCTTCTGATGGATTAGTGTAGTGGTATTTGAGTCTAGAATTTATTGCAAGATCTGATATGACTCTATTCTCTTAACCATGTTTTCTTGACTCATTCAGACAACTATATCTTACATCTTGAGAAATCTTTTGTTGTGAGGAGAAATTTATCTATGATAGATTTAAACTTTATATTATACTAATGTTCCTTGCTTGGCATACTATGTGGGAGACTCCACATTATATTAAGGTGAACATTTGTATGCTATGGTTTTTTTGATAGTCTTTGTATTGGTGGAATGATGGGAAATTAATGTGTTCTTAGATCCAGAAGGTGTTTTCTTTCAAGATTATTTTTGGTTTAGAGAATTATGTTCTAGCCTTCACCAAAGTAGTGTATGAAATACTTTATGAAGACTAGTTATTATTTATGGCTGTTATCCAACTTGGTATAATACACTACATGGATAAGATGCTTAAATCATATATGGTCCTGATAGAAAAAGTTTTGATTATTTTTTTTTCATCTAATTAGGCCAACCTAATTGATGATTAATATATGATTATATATAAGGTGGTTTAAGGAATGAGATGAGTTTGAGTGGTGGAAGTGGATACATGGAATGAATGAGAAATTGAAGAGGAAAAGGTGTGTGAGGATCTGAGTCTAAATGCTTTATCAATTGTGGATTAGTATAGTTTTTTGAGTGACTATTGTGTGAGAAAGTACATCATATTTTGAGCTTCATTGGAACTAAACCCTAAACATTGAAGTGTATCCTTTCAGTTCAATCCTTTGGCAGTGAGCCACTATCATTGTATCTTGGCGATTAGCCATTTTTTGTACTCAGGCTATGAGACTTTTAAGGATAGTGAGTCCTGATAGTGAGCCCCGTAATATTTTTTATTTGGATATAATATATTGTGAGTTAACCCTCACTATGGTTTTTCCCTCATTGGGTTTTCCACGTAAAAATCTTAGTGTTCATGTGTAAGGTTGCATTGATTTTTTTTCATGTTCCTTCTTGTTGGTTCAGTCAGAATTGAGATAATGTTTAAATGGGGGTTAATATGGTTATATAGAATATTGATTCACCCCCCCTCTTAGTATTTTGGATGTTGAAGAACTAGTATCAGAGCTTGGTTCCTTGGAAGAAGCCTAACATCTTGAGGAAGATCCCATAATTTGAGTGTAAGAAACAATTTCCTCCAGAAGTAGTCTCTATCAAATATTGTAAAGAAATGGAAGATCTGGAGGCCAAGTTGATAAAAGTGAATGAGTACATTGAAAATTTGCAATGTAAAAGTATTGAAGAATATGAACTATTGGTTGAGGGAGAATAAGTTATCACTAGCCTGCTACAAGAATTGGATGAGAATAAAAGAACTTAAGAATATCAAGAAATTAAAATTCAAACGAAGATGAATGAATGCATGAAGATTGAGGAAGAAGTAGAGATCTTGAGGTTCAATCTGGAAAAGGAAAGAAGTTTTGAAGAAAAAATTAAGATAAGTTTGGCGATGCCTGAAAGATTGATTACTTCTCAATGATAGAAAAAAAGGATAAGAGTGATTTAGGGTTTGAGGAATGTCGGAGTTATAAAGTGAATAAATCCACTAGAAAGAAGACTCGGTACAAAAATCAACAAATTGAAGATCTAAGAAGGGATCCTAAAAAAAATCCTATCAAGCGACATGATGCGAAAATGTATTTATCTTTCAATGGTGTTTGATATTCTTGCAAGAAATTTTGTCATAAGGAAAAGGACTACAAAAATAAAATGAATTATTCTTTATCATTCCGCAACAAATGTTATAAGAGCAAGAAGAATGGATATAAAGTTGCTTAGCTGAATAGAAAGTAAAACAAAAAGAAGAATGTTGTTTTTTGTATGTGCAAAAATTCAAAACACCTTGGTAATAATTGTAGAAGAAAGAAAAATAATTATTTGATGAAGAAGAATGATCAAATCATTGATCCAGAAGAAGCAAGAAAGGAAATGAAAAGGATTTGCAGAATGGAATCAAAATTATCAGTCGTATCTATGTCAACCTCCAGTGCAGACAAACCCATCAATTTCTAAGTAAAATTAGTCGCTAAGGGGGAGCAATTACCAAAAAATCTAATAAACCCGCTCATCGGTACTTTTTTCATATCATGACATAAGTATATTTAATATGGTAACAAGATTAAGGTTTTTTTCTTTGCCGCATGTTGAAGCATTTAATGTGTGAAGGAAGAAGTTTGTAGAATTTTAAAGAATGAGGGTGTACACAATTTTCAAGGTAATATACCGAAAAGTTGAAGCATTTATTGTAAAATCATTAAGAATGGAAGGAATAAATTCAAAAAATTCTAAAGGATTATGTATTTTTGGAGAAGTGTGCATAGGAAGCTTAAAAGTAAATTTAGAGTTTCAGAGTTTGAAGAAGAAATCAAGTGGATTTGAAGTCAGATCTGGAAGCAAGATATCTATACATTTTTTCTTGGCATTTATAGAGGTATTCCTATTTTCATAATCTTTCATTTTTATTGCTATGGATAATTCAAAGGTTTTGATTAGTGTAAGTCAGTCTAAAGAGATATTTGAGGAATGCGTTGGAAGAGTTTGTTGGTGCATTCTCCTACATCCCTCTGAGAGTGTTTCCCACATAAGATATATATGTATTTGTTTACAGTAAGGTAGAAGAGATGTCATCAATTCAGTTGAGCATTCTTTGGGAAGGTGAATTAAAAGAGATTTATGATGCCTGCACAATATTAGTTGAGAAAATGTTGGATGTTTGGAGGAAACTTCCCTTGTTTGAGTTTGAGAAGAATTATATTTGAATAGTGTTGAGAAAAAATCAGGATGAATCTTTGTGGATTGATGAAGCACATCTTATTGTACTAGAGAAGGTATTAAAGATGTAGAACTAATTTTTGTTCCTCTGGAATAGTTCCCAAACTGAAGGCCATGGATGAGAAAGAGACAATTGAGGTTAGTGGTATGAATCTTGAAGGGAAAGAGATTGATTTGAGGTCAATTTTTGATCTGCTAATAAGGTATGCTACTATGGTCATCAATCATAAAGGTTGTATCCCTACCAATGACCTTACAGTTTCTATTATTATAGTACATATTGTTGTATATATGGTTAAAAGAGGTATGGATTATGATTTGTGTAAATTACTTCATATACATGTATTGAAAAATTTAAAGGAATTCAGGAAGAGTAAGAAGAATAAATTTTGGTATGCAGATATGGTTGTCTATTTTCTCTTTTACTTTTTTAGAGTTATCGGTAATAGGAAGGATAGAATGGTTAGATTTAGTGACTATTTCCCATAAAATTAGGAATTTCATGATAAATATTGGTAGTTCGGATGAACAAGAGATTTTCCTTACTGCATTCTTTCGATCATTTTAGATGAGGATGAACATAAGGTCTAGGATTCTAGTAAGTGTTGTTGAAAGGTACTCTGAAAGAATAAATTTTCATGTCTTTATAGATTTTTGTCCCATGGAAGTAGTTGAGTCAAGGTTAGTTTGGATATTTGAATTGGATTACGGACTGTCAGAGGCTGAAGTTCATAATTATGCTAAAATTATTTTGGAAATCCCTAAGAATCTCAATGTATAAGGTACCTCTAGTAGCATGATCGGAACAGGGAAGAAAAGGAAGAGTGTTGTTAAGCAAGAAGTTGTAGAAGGAAGTGAGCCTGAACATGAGCATGAAAGGATAAATATTTAGAGATCTTTCAAACAATTGTTGAAGGTTATTTCCAGTGCTAATTTTGATTCATCTATTTCTATTGTGGAGAATATTCATGGCATGGTTGATTCTTTGAAGTTATACATCTCTGGATTTAAAGTACTTGTTGGAATCAAGTCTGATGAAGGAAATTTAGAAGATATAAAAGGAAAATGTGCAAATGCACACAGTTGAGTGATGAAGGAATTATAGAGTGTACAAAATTTTGAAGAAGAGGAACAAGAACTACTTTCCTTTTGCCTAGATTGGTCTTGCAGTACACTAGATATAAGAAATGAAATAAGGATGAGTGAGTCCTGAATGAGAACTTAGCTAGATACCTACAGGTTAAAAAAATATAGAGATAATCAAAGGTAGTCTTGAGTGAAGCCACAATAGTGGTTTACAATTCTAGTGAGGAAGGAAAACTCACAAAAACTGACCCCATGCCAAAAAAAAGTGATTTTGGGGATTCGTATGAACCTACTGGTTCGGGCGAACCCATTCCCTAGTTGCCCGCCCAAAAACCAAATAAAATTTCATTATGTGAGGTGGTTCGATCGAACCCCTAGGGGTTCATATGAACCCCCCTTATCCATCATTCTCCCCCTCAAACACAAAAAAACCTAAAATTTTTCACTTTGAAGCTTGGTTTGAACATGAAAATGGTAGATACTTCACAAATCCAACTGGAATTAGGTAGTCCTTGGAATGAGCTATCCAAGGAATATAAGTTTTGATATGTTTTGGTTTTATTATGTATTTCTTTTTTAGTTTTAGTAAATATAGGTTTTTCACTAAAAAATGAAGGTCTTTGTTCTACACATATGGAAAAATAGCAGATTATCAATTTTTTTTTTTTGAAAAATACGAGTGCACCAAATATAGAAATCCTTGATCCAACAAATAAAATAAAATAAAATTTCGATATATTAAAAAAAATTTATGCATTATACTGTCGCGCTATGTCTAAATTATAATTGGTTTGACTTTGAAACTTGATTAAAGAAAAAATATTCAATAAAAAACTATCTAATCATGTGGAAGCACTCTATATCAGAGTTAAAAATATAAATTCTAAATAATTAGTATTTTATCCTTCATGGAAATAAATTATGTGTTATATGGTGTGTGTCACTTTTTAAAAATGTTATTTTCTGAAAGAAACCAGTTTTCATGGGAGATGGAAAAAGAAGTGCAATCTTATTCCAAAAAAAATGAAAAAAATATTTTTAGAATCTACAGACAAAATGTGATGAGACTGTATTTTGCATCATCTTCAAATTCCTCACATTTTAGCCACTGTAGGTGCCCGAATGTGAAGATTTAGTTAAAAAAATAATTTCAGTGTCTAGTTTCGCCAAAAAATGTAAGCCACTATTGTGGGATCACCCTCCTATGTTGTGTAGCTTCAAAAAACATTATTTTCTCTATAGGATCAAAGGACATATGTTATCATGAAGTTTGTGGCACTCAGAGACATGATTAAAATTAGACATACTTTTATTTCCAGTGCTCTTGGTTGTATTGGTGAATTATCATAAATTAATCTTTGTCCCAATACTTTAGTAGATGGTATAGAGTCCTTAACTAAGCTTGAGCTATTTTACAAGACTCTTGTAAGTGAAAAAGGTTCTTGGGAAGAAGGGAAAGTTTCATGGAATGCTATCCTCAAGAGTCTCAAAGGTTCATCTTCAGGTTAATTCAATTTTGTGTTTATATCTTTTTGCTTACATTTTGATGTATATACATATATACTAGACTCGTTCCTTTGTCCTTAATTTCAAACGGGGAGAGATAAAGAGATGAAGAGATGAAGATACAAAGAGATGGAGAGATAAAGAGATAGAGGAAAATCATTTTTGTGTAGAACAGTTTCGATAGGGGAGTATTCAAAGTATTCATATGTTGGAAAAAAAAATTCCATGCATGTTGCCATCAATGCCAAAGGGTGATATTGTTGGGAGCCTTGTAACATGAGCATGAAGTATGAATGGCTTGTGTTGGTTGTTTCTATGTTTCCATTGATGTCAAAATGGTCATAACTATATGGAAAGTATACTTGGTTTACCGGATGTTGTTATCTACCAGTAATACCCTCTTTTGATAGACCAATACATTGGTATTTGAGTCCATAATTTACCACAAGATCTGATATGACTCTATTCTCTTAACCACATTTTCTTGACTCATTTAGATAGCTATATATTTTATCTTGAGACATTTTTTTAATGAGTAGAAAGTTATCTCTAAAATATTTTAAATTTGTATTCTACTAATGTTCCTTGCTTGGCATATTGTGTGGGAGACTCTGCATTATATTAAGGTAAACATTCATATGTTATAGTTTAGTTGATAGTCTATGTGTTAGTAGTATGATGGGAAATTAATGTGTTCTCAGATACAAAAGGTGTTTTCTTTGAGGATTTTTTGTTGGTTTGGAGAATTGTGTTCTAGTCTTGGCCTACTTAGCGTATGTAATAATTATGAAAAGTAGTTATAATTTATGGATGTTAGTCGGCTTGGTATAATTCACTACATTGAAAAATTCTTAAATCATATATGGTGCTGAAAAATAAAGTTTAGATTTTATTTTTTTCAGCTAATTAGGCTGACCTAATTGATGATTATGATATGCTTGTATATATATAGGGTATTTTGAGGAATGAGATGAGTATGTGTAGTTGAAGTGGATACATGGAGTGAATGTGAAATGTGAAGAGGTAAAGGTGTGTAAAGGTTTGAGCCTAAATGCTTTATCAGTTGTGGATTAATGCAGTTTTGTTGAGTGAATATTGTGTGAGACAATACATCATATTTTGAGCCTTATTGGAACTGAATCTTGCACATTGAACGTCTATCCTATCATTTCAATATTTTGGTAGTGATCCACTTCTCATTGTAACTTGGTGGTTAGCCATCTTTTGTACTCATGCTGTGAGTCTTTTAGGGATAGTCATTCTTGGGAATGAGCCCCATAATATTTCGTATCTGGATATAATATATTGTGATTTGACCCTCATTGTGGTTTTCACCTCATTGGGTTTTCAACATAAAAATCATTGTGTTCATGTGTATGGTTGCATTGATTTGTTTTTATATTCCTTCTTTCTGATTCAATCAAATTTGAGATAATGTTTAAATGGATTTTAATATGGTTATATGGAATATTGATTCACCCCCCCTCTAACTATTCCCGATGTTCAAGAAATACTTGAAAACATCAAATGAATAAGCCATTTAAAAATTTAAAAAATAAGAAATGCATAAAGGACAATACTCTAATACCTCAAACCTCATCCCATTGTGCGAATGGTGTTGAATTAATGTGGAATGTCAACCCTTTCCAGATCCCTTAGTTGAAACACATTTTTAAATGGATTGTATTGATGAAGATTAATAAGAATAGATGAAAATATAAGCTCAAATAGATAAAAATATAAAATGGATGTAGATGGATGAAAGTGAGTATGAAAATGTGCAACACAATTGTGCTAAAATGGAAGTGGATCCATTTCTCATAGAAATGAAGAGTATTCATAGGAGAAATGGATGAATCAATATATAGGATTGATTTAATCAATCAATGGATGAGAAGCACTGATAGGTGAAGGTATGGATCAAGGATTCTCATCAATGGATGAGAATGCAAGTTAAGAATTTAATCAATGGCTCTCATTGATTCAAAGAAGAACATTTCCTAAAAATTAGGAAGTTGTTAGAAGATATTTCCCATTTTGGAGGAGTGAAAATGACAGAATATTCCCTTGTAAGCTGGAGAGTGAGAAAAAATAGCCAATTAAATAATCTAAGAATTTACTTAATTGTGCAAGATGGAGGAAATTAGGGATTTTAATTAAATAGTTAACTTATTTAATTAATGGGGTTAATGGCATTTAATTAACTAATTAGATTTATTTAATCAAATGATAAGGCTTAAGGGGTTTAAGTTAAATAATTCACATTATCCAATTAAACAAAATGAAATCTAGTGTGAAAGAGGATAAATTAACCTAACAAAATTGATTATCAAATTAATAGACAAAAATAATAAATTTAATTAAACAATGAAGATAATTTAATTAAATAGTCAAAAAAGGGCGATTAAAGATGAAATGATGTTAGTAATAAAATTTAGATGTGATATATTGATTAGGACAATTTTAAGTGCCTACACAAATGATAAAATGACTAGTATTTATATGCAATTGTTCTAGTTTCCAACAAACCAAATTCGAATGGCCAATAAATGAGATTAGGAGTTTAAAGAATAAATTACCAAGAACATATTCAAATTTGGAACTAAAAGTTCTTGTCTAAGGCATGGTTTTGCTAGAATATACCCATCTACTTTGAGGCTGAAAGTGTCAAGGGAAAATATTAAATGCGTAACTCATATCACATATATATATCTCAAAAGTCAGAAATTAAATGCATAATTAGGTCCAAGAACATAGGGAGGAACTAAACCTATTGTGAGTTTTTCAAGGGTGTATTTTTTATGGTGCATTTAGCCCTCACTTTTGTGAGAGTATTAACTTACAGTCATAATCAAACTAAAGTATGAAAATGTTAAGAGGGTGGAATCATCCAAAAATTCAAGAGAAGATGTTTTTAAATTTTGGCGATGTGCTAGGCCCCAAGATTCAAGGTCCTATGAGAATACAACATGAGAACAAAGGAAAAAAATTGCATGAGATGTAATATAGCATACAAATTCGAAGCATACATAATGAAGATATAAACTAAAATATAACATAATAAAAATATAATATGAAGTAATATAAGAGTAAGTGCAAGAAGTTGGGTCCAAAAGATGTTCGAAAGGTGGAATTGTTTTTCCTAATGTTTAGAATTTTTCACAGTTGGACTAAAAATTTGAAGTACTTACACATTGACTCTTAAAAAGGTTCAGTTCAATGAAATTTAGGATTTCGAGTTTATTTTTTAAATATGTAATTTACTATAATACCTAGATGATAGAAAATATTTTTTATTAGGCATTTACAAAAATTACCAGTTAAAAGTTACTTTTTAACAACCATAACATGCACGTGTATGGAAATGATAATTTAATAGAAATACAACTTTTTTTCAAATTCCTTTTTGGGAAGGATGTGTATTATAATGAATATTGATTAAGATATTTTTTATAATTATTTTCTAAATATATATTTTTATTTTTTTTATGGGCCCTAATTGTTATTTTTAAAACCCTCATGTAAAGACACCATAATTTTTTGAATTGGTTATAGAATTTTTTATAGATTTATGTAGTATAATTTTTGTAACAACAAAATTATCAAAATAAATTTTATTAGAAAATATGAAAACCTAAAAATTTTATGGACTAGTTTACTTAGAAATTAATGAAAAATACAAAAAATAATCTAATCATAAAATAATTTAAATATTTGAAAACTAGTCATTATCATCTATAATATTTTTCATTTCATAAAACAATTTAGAAGGAAAAAAAAATATCAACCATATTACCAAAGTTTGTTTTTCTCTTGACATTGTCATGACATTGTATCTGTAGCTCCAAGGCTAAGGGTTGGATTACCATTCTTTTTTTGAGCCTAAGTACAAATGAAAAACATGTATTGTGAGTTTCATTTTTTTTGGAATGAATACACTCTTTAAAATGGGTACCTATTTTAAAGCTAAAAATGACACTTCATTTGAATGTGGACCCAACTTCTTGCACTTAACCAAAATAAAAATTAGATACAATGCGAAACATAAAAGCACAAGACATGTAAAAAGAAAGAAAAATATCATAAGGTTAGTGCTAAAAGTATTTGAATCGACAAGGTAAAGAGACTTCAATCTTAAATCTATCTCAAACACCAGCTATGATGCATTAAATGTGATATTTAGAAAAAATGGTGCTCTCATAGAAATTCCAAATCACTCACGAAACACATGGTTCCACTGGTAGGAAAGGTGGGTTATGCTAGGTGGCCACATAAATAAATTCTCAACTTCATGAATCAACAAGTCAAATCTCACAAGACACTCTACATGATTGATAGGGTGATATTCCCCCCTTAAAATATCAACATACTTGCTATATTGGTATTTTAAGAAAAATAAGGGGAAGAGGAGATCCTTGCAAAGAATACTCACCTCCTAGAATTAGTTATCCTTTCTCCCTAGGTTTAAGGGAAAAGATAACCATACTTAAGAGACTATAATTTTTCTACCATAAAAAATAGGGTTGCACTTAAGATTGTCCCACTATGAATGGAAATGAGAAAACACATGAAATTATAAATACTGCATAGTAAGGAGATATATTATAGAAAATATTGTTATTGTTTAAACATATTAGGTGCATCATCACATGGAAGAGAACCACAATCAACAAGTTATTTTATTTTACTACTGAAGGCCTAACATTCATTGGTAGAATGGCCATGCACTCAATAATATGCACAAAAATAGTTTGCTATAAAATTTCATCTGTGTTAGAGGAGGAAGAGTAACGAAGAGTGATTTGAGAAGATTTAATAAAATATTATTTTTCTTTGTATTTAATTAGAAGATTTATCCTAGATTTGACAAGGATTAGATACTAATCACTTACAAAAAAATAGGATTAAGATCAACAAGGGTATGTGATTAAATTACAATCTAAAAGCTGTGTCAATCAACCTTTGATCTAATTCATTAAAGATGGGAATTTATTTTTTTGTGATACATTGATGCAACTAGCTAAATATGAAATACACTATTCTATTATAAAACAAAACAAACTATAAACTAACAACCACAATTGTATACCAGAAATGTGTAGACATTGATGCACTTGTGATTTAAATTTCAGCCTAATTTTTCTAGTCAAGGGTGCCAAGGGTGCCGTCTATTAGGGATCTAAAAATAAAGAATAAATTCACAGCCCTCATTTCCTTGGTCTATAGATTATTCCTTTCAAATATTCTTGTCACATCTTTGTTTTTTATTGAGATATTATAATTTTGTATCTTGAAAAATTGTAGAGATAATGATGTATCCATTTGCAAATTATCTTTAATATTTTTCCAATCCCTTTTAGAACTGTAACTTGGACACATAATGGGAGAGTAAGGGTTTTTCCATATAGGGGTTTTAGTAGGTCTAGGTCCAAAATAGATCTTACCACAGACTATGGAAAAAGGTATTTGCAGGATAGAAAACACAACTATAACTAGGAGGCATGTCCTGTCATGGGAATGCACATATATATACAATATAAATCATATGCAAAGATATATGGTGATATGCATGAGGAAAATATATGAGCATAGAATAAGACATGCCCTTTTTATGATTATAATATAATATAAGAAGACAATAGGAGTTATCTACATACGTTTATGGAGGAATGTATTAGTATTTTTCTATTATATAGTAACTATTTATCTATTTATGTGAATTCCTTTCTGCAAATGCTTGCTTGTCTTACTATATCCTTCGATATATAAATAGACAAAAAAAGATATCCTATGGTTCAAATCTCCACTCTACTTCCCCATGTTGGAAAAACCTAGAGGTCGCAATGAGAATGCCAATGTGAGTGATACTAGAGAAGAAGAGTGCACCATTATGGGTTCTATTAGAGAGGAGAGTGAATAAATTGTGCACTTAAATTCTTGCCTAAATAAAATGAACAAAATCATTCTAAACATCGAAGACAAAATTGAAGAGTATAGAAACTTTTGGAAAGAAATAGAACAAGTGGTACTAATAATCATGACACATTCCATAAATAATATAAGTAAGGAATGGTCACCTATAGAAACTTTGATACATAAAATTTATAATAAAAAATTTGACAATAATTAATTAGATAAATTAATAATCATAAGTGTATCAAAGATGAGAACTGAAGATGTATTAACTAATCAGGAGAAGTATATGATTTAACACCCTATTATAGAAAAAAACCATTTAATAATCAAATGACACTAATGAATAAATGGAAACTTTCAAGAATGAAGAGAAACTTTGAAAATATGCAACCCTCGAACAAAGATTTACTTCTAATGCAAATAAAGGCAATAAGAATTTCCAAAAAAAAGCAAAATCAAATTTAAGACAACAAATATTAGAAGAGGAAAATAATATAGATACATCAGGTGAAGAATAATTCGATATAGGATACATTGATAGTGATTCAAAAGAAGAACCAATCATGAATACTACTATGAAATTGCCAATGTTTTGATAGGAAAGAACTAAAGTAACTAAACATGTATTCATTCAAAAATCTATAGGGTAGAGACAACACGTAACAAGAGATGACATTAAACTATTTGAATTTTATGGGTCTATTTAAGGAAAAATATTACAATGGTACCAAACTAAATATCTAAGCCATAATAAAGTGGGAAATAATGAAGCGAGATTTCGTAGAAAAAATTTCCTTACCAAAATTACATACAGAGGGCTAAGAAAACTTTAGGAACTAAAGCAATAGGAGGATGAATAAATCAAATAATTTAACAAAATATTTAATGATGTTGCTAGATGCTTGGAGGAACATCTGAAAAAATATATTGAATCATTTATCTTTGGAGTCCTACCAGAAATAAGGACAACTCTTGATGGATAAAATTTCAACACATATTTGGAATTAGTCACATTCGGTTATTGGATTGTAAATTATTCATAGTGCAAACAAGATAAAGAAAGATAAAACAAATAATCAAAAAAATATAGACTTTGTGTAGAATAATTTAGAATCCAAAGGATATTATGACCAAAAGTGACATGTGTATATACAACTAGGCCTAAAATATGGTGCACCCACTACAAAAGAGACTGTCATATTACAAATGAATGTCCCTTAAAATAGGGGAAAAGAAATAAAATGCATTATAGGTAGACCTCGAGATAGTATCCAAGAAGATGAATTTCATCTAGTATATAGTCTCTGGATAGTGCCCAAGAAAGTTAATTTTGTGTGTTGTCATGGACAAACAATATTCCTCCTAATAATTAGCTAATTCACCTAAATCATAGAGTTAATCCTCACAATCTTTAATTTCTTATAGAATTAGTTCAAAAATTTATCTTTCATACCAAAAAAAATCATTTTCCTTGGGTGTAATATGGTCAATAATTATTATAGATATAATTGACGATATTTTAAGATATATATCTAGGGGTGTGAGGGTTTCTCATGTAGATATACTTAGGTACATAGTTATGATCTTTAGGAAAAGAGTGGAGATGAAAATAAATTTTATGAGGCTTTCTTTTATGCTTGTGGTATTTACAACCATACAACTATGTTTTAGGGAACTCTAGTGTAGGCTATTAAGCTTGATGGTTTCTTAATTTTTCTTGGTAGTTAAAATCACTAATAAATTATATATAATAATGTTAGAGTAATAATTTATTATACTTAATTAATTATATCATACTGGTTATTTAATTAAGTCACTTATTCCTTTAGTTGCTTAAGCTAAACTTAGGCACATTAATATTTGATTAACTATTAAGTGTGCACATTAGGGTTTCTTGATCTCCTTCATAAGGATTGATCTCTTTGTAATAATTGATTTTTAATAATGCATTTGTATTTTGAGGTTTACAGAACATCTTTTTTGGTTCTGCATGTCTTTTGCATGTGACAGGTGATTGCATGCAGGTGATCTTGGTTTCCAACATGGTATCAGAGCTCCAGACCTATAGTTGCCTATTCATGATCTGAAGATATGGCCTTTCAATGAGTTTCAAGTGCAAGGGTTTCTATAGGCATCTTTTTTGCAAGATCTGGGGGTAGTCAATTTTTTGGGACACTATTGGCTCAAACGGACGTCGCCATCGCGTTCGCAGGGCCCCAACACCCTAGAAACACCTATCAAATTGTCCATTTTGGAGCAGTTGGTTTCTGAGGCAAAATGTTTTTGCCAGGACGGTCGTACGGCCTCCGCGGCACATGTTACGAAGCACGAAAAATAAAAATATTTTTTTAAAAAAGTGATTGTCAGTATTCGCGCCGATGCCTCTAGTTTTGCAGAAACCTGCGATCAGGTGGCCACCAGATGGCCACCGGTCCGTTGCCACTGCCGGTGGCTCCCCCATCCAGCCGCCGACCCTGTTCAGCCCTCGAGGGCTCCTCCGCACAAGTAGCAGGTTCTATGGGGTACCGGGACCTCCTCGCCCAGCCCCCGGCTAACTCCAACACCTAGCCCCTGGTCATATTAGCGACTAGGGGCTCTGTCAAATTTTTTTTGCAGAGGGGGTGAATTTTTGCGGTGATGGCCAAACAAAAATTAAATTCAAGCTCATGAATGAATGATTTCAATATGACATTAGTGGTCGTACGACCCTCTTTTCCCCCCTCCTAGCCATGATTTGCCTTCAAGGAGCAGTTTTTTTTGTTTTTGTCATAACTTGGGCATACAATATCGAAATCGGGAAAACAAGATATCGTCGGAAAGCTGGTTTCGAGCACTTTCCTGTGGTGTAGTTTATTTTACATTATTTTTCTATTTTACTAAATTCATTTCTGTTTGAATTTAGATGTTTATTTTATGCTTCCAAGCTCATAAATTTTTGCCACAATCTCCAATTTTTGCTATATTTGTGGCACTGGAAAGGTATTGAGGAGCTCTATGTTTCTGTCTGTGCAATTTTTTTTTTTATTTGTCCCAGGTTTGGCCTGATGGGTGTTTTGGAGATTACTTGGATGTTTTGGTAGTTGGGAGAGTGCACCTTGCAGCTTTGCACTTCATTTCAGTATCACATTCATTCAATAATCGATTGTTGCTTTATGGATTCCAAGGCTATTCCCATATGGAGTTTTTGAGTGTTCTATGGCATCGGGTCTGATGTTGCATCATTATGATTCTGATATGGTTTCTTGTAGAAAAAAGTATCTTTCCTTGCTTGTCGGATTGCGGTTCCAGTGTTACTCTACAGTTCTCTTCCAGTGCTTCTTTACAACATGTCATCTCATTGTAGGGGGGTTTTTCCCACTGGGTTTTCCTTCTCTACCTCTTTCTTGCATTTGTAAATGGGTACTTGATCAGGCCTCGTTGTCGAGACCCATCCTTTCTTGCATGCATCTTCTTCTAGTGTTTTAGCTTCTTCCTAAGTTCATCTTAAGGGGGGTGTTAGAGTAATAAGTTATTATACTTAATTAATTATATCATACTGGTTAATTAATTAAGTCACTTATTCCTTTAGTTTCTTAAGCTAAACTTAGGCACATTAATAATTGATTAATTATAAAGTGTGCACACTAGGGTTTCATTTAGGGTTTCCCTTTTAGGGTTTCTTTATCTCATTCATAAGGATTGATCTCTTTGTAATAATTGATTCTCAATAATGCATTTTTACTTTGAGGTTTATAGAACATCTTCTTTGGTTTTTCATGTCTTTTGCATGTGACAGGTGATTGCATGCAAGTGATCTTGGTTTCTAACAAATAATACTCAGCTAGTTTTCTCAAGTTTGTGATGGAGGCATCAACACTAAACATTTCTTTTGATTTTAAGTATAACTTGAATTTATCATAAATCCTATATTGGATACCTACAGGGTATGTGCGGGATCATGATGAGCCAAAAAGTGGTGATATCTAAGTAATATGATGGCCCATGTCACTGATGACTTTTTTTTTACCCAAAATTGATGAAATGAAAAGGGTTTTTAAAGGAGATTGTCAGATTTCCACCGATATAAATTATTCTTTACTTTGAATTTAATAAATAATTATTATTCATTTTCTATTTTAATTACGACTAAAGTCTTAATTCATAGGCTGATTGAAAAAAATCTATAGCTTTCAAAAAATATCACATTTTTTGAATCCAAAACATGTGTCACATTTTATGATTCACATACTATAGGATTTAAAAAAATAAAAATTAATTTCATGAAGTTTTGACCAAGTTAAGGTGGTCAGACATACGAGTTTTTATATTTTTTAAAAATTGTAATAAAAAATTTATAATTAATTATTTACTTGGAAAAAAATTACAAAAAAATATGCATCACATCGGGACATGAGTCCCCTACTTGTATCTAAAATATTATAAAAAACATTATCATTTTATTGTTGTTAGGGTGGTGAGATAGACACCTACTTCTTATTTTTTTCCTGAAATTTAAGTACTACTACATTGAAATTTCAAATTTTCACGAAATAGATTTTATTTTTTTTAAAATAAACCTAGTAGTTTAGAAATTAAATTAAATTTGATAAATATTCTATTGTTACATATTTTTGAAATAATATAGATAACTTATTCAAATTTTTATGTCAACTTGCCTAACTCTGATTTTCTGAATTTTATTACCACTTAAGGGCCTATTTTTTCCATGATGATCCTGCACATACCCTACACTATTAGAATAATTAGTTTCATAAGGAAGCTCTTTGAATTATATAAAATAATCATTAAAATCTTTATGTTCACTCAACATAAACTATTTAGTTTTATAGCAGTTTAGTTATGTTTCTTAGGTCATTTTACATAGTGTCTTTAATACATTTGCATTACATTAGTTTATATTTCATAGTCATATCATTTCATTAATTTTCAACACTTAGGCACACATTACACACCCTAAACCTCTAACATTTGAATGAACACCAAGAACATCATTAGTGTGAAAGAGAGTCTATTTCCTAACCAAGATCCTAGGTGAAAAACCCTAGGAGCCTATTAGGGAATCATCTTTCCTAATGCATGTTTTTGGTGGTTCAATTTGGTGAACCAATTTTCCTACCCCTTCTTGTCTGATTTCGAGTCCATAATTGGCTTAGGATTAACTTGCATTGCATTTTGCATTAGTTAAGTTGCATTTTAGGGTTTCCAAATTTACATTAGTGAAAGTGCATATAGGTTGCATCTTTTGCATCTTAAAACATTAAAAAATTCTGAAATTTTTAATTTACATCTTAGGTTTGCATCTTACAATATAGAGACCACCCAAATCCATCAATTTTTTTTAAATATTCCCAAAAAAATCACCAGGTGGACTAAGTCGCCACTGTGGGCGACTTAGTCCCTTCAAGCCTCTGAGACTTCCTTTTACAGAGTTGAAAACTCTATTTTTAGGTTTCTATTTTCTCCCATTACCTATCTATAGCAATTGGTTGTGTTTCTGTAACATGCATTTCATTACATTTAGCTCAAATTAGCTCATTTTATGCATTTCACATATTAGAATTTTGCATTTGCAACATTTCATTTTCAGATCATTGCATAGTGTAATCAACAAATTACCTTGTTTGACATATGAAAATTGTATTTCATTCTATTTATTTATATTTCATTTTAAGTTCGCATAGCTTCGATTACATTTCATTTTATGGCACTTATGGATAGTATTATAATTTTACAATTTTCATTTTCAACATTAGTTCCTAGTTCATTTAGATCAAATTCATTACAAAACAAAACCAACACTTTAAGAACATTGCATGCACCCACTCACAACATTCTTAAACTTAGTGATAGAAATCCCTTTAGTAGTGATGATTTAGACATGTTAGATGAAGCCCTTGATGACTTCATCTCTTCTAGATCATCCAGTAAATCTTTGCCTCAAGAGGATGCAAACATTGATAATCATGATAACCATAATTGTTCTTCTCTTGATATCTCTCCCATTGGTGGCGAAGGTATCTTGTGGAAAGGAGACACAATCATTGAAGATCATGATGTTTTTTCTTATCTTCCTCCTCCTATCCCTTGCAAATACCTTACAACACAAAGAGCTAAAATCATGGTTACTAACTTACATAGTCTTCAATCATATCCCAACACCTCCCCTATTTATTATCATGCATGAATAAATAAGAATATGTTGGTATACAACAATCTAATGATTGAGAGTTATAGCTTTATTTCTCTCCTTTCTAATGTTCCTCACATTTGGAAGGTTCTATTTGATCAAATAAGTCCAATAATTGGTAACCATATAAATCCTAGTTATCCTTCTCTTAATGCCTATCATATGAGAAATGAAGCTACTTTAGCAACTCTAATCATGACCTATGATAAGCCTGTTGTTTGTCACTTTCCAAAAAAATCTCCTCCTAGGATAGATACTATGGCACAAGAGAATGATACCTTAGAGGAAATGAATGCAACCATAAACAATCACACCAATCCAATATCCCTCTCTCCTAATATCTCTCCTATTAGTGAAGATGGTATTATATTGTTACAAGATCAAATTGATGTCAATTATGAGAATCTTGTGGAACATGACATTTCAATCATAGATCATTCCCTTACTTGCAATGAAGTCAATAGTCTAAAAACAATCAATAAATGTCCTAAACATCTTTTTTTTAGTTCTCCTAAACACTCTCCTACTAAGGAAGGTATCATGGTGCAAGAAAAAAACAACATGGTTTCACTCCTTTCAAGAAATAGTAATGTGTCTTCCTTGGGAAATTGTACAAAGCTGATACTCGATTGCCCTTTCTTAGACATACATCAACCCAATCCTGCCAAGGTTATGCATATGAAATTTTCCATTACATCCCCATCTACTATTGGATATCCTAATCATCCTATAATATTTCACCCACATAAGAAAAACATCCCACACCACCCAAGTTACAATGACATCACTCACATATATGAAAAATTATATACCATCAAGGCTAAATTTACTGAGACTTTATTTATTCATCCACTTAAATAACATTAGTTGTTTATCCTTGCCTTGTAATAGTTGTAGGGTCATAGCCCACTCACTATCACATATTTTATATCCCTCATGAGGAGAAAAATACCATCATCCATTCCAGGCTCACCTTTGTCTTGCACTAAGTGGGGGAAATGGGTTAAGTAGCCTTGTCCTCGTATGTCACTTATTTTCTCTTTCAACTAGTCGTGGACCTTTCATGGACATATAATAGAAAGCTTGGGAAGTAGATGACATGTCTTAGGATGAATCGCATGTGACATACTATCCATTTTCATGATGTACCTCACTTCAGAAACATATGACTTGGAATAGAGCTCTCAAAGTTAGCTCTCATGTCCTCTTTCCTCTATCTTTGGCTACTTTAAAGAAATTTCTCACAGTGATGGTGTAGCAACCGCTTTAAAGTAGGGGCATACGTAGACAACATATTTAAAAAAAAAATCATGGTGTGATTTTTCTTTTTCTTGTGATGTGTCATCTTCTTGGTGGTGTCATTAGGTTTGATGCCTTCTAACAGTATGATCAACTGAAGTGGCATGATGCGAATGAGGCATCGCATGGATAATGATATGAAACCCTGACTTGTACTCTCTTAGATAAATTAGGTGCAATGCTCCCTACTAAGAATACCTATCATGAACTAAGAAAAATCCCCTTCAACAAATATTTACATAATATTTACAAAATAATTTACACAAGCATTGTGGTGCCCTATCAAAGTTATCAGCAGGGTAACTTTTGTTTGGTGAGTATAATGGGAAGCTGAAACATTGGAATGACTTTCTTATTATATGGGGGGAAGCTGACACACTAGCATAACTTTCTCACTAAACCACTTCTCTGGACTTCTACACTTATTTTTGGACAAACAACCTAGATTTGATCCATAACTAGCTAGTTAAATAGTCGAAGCTTGATCCAACTTTTCACCTTTCTTTATTTCTTCCTTCTATTTCTCATCATCGCATGATCATGTATCTTATTTTTTTTCATATCATTCAGCCTTTAATGTGTCCTCTTGCACTGATGTCGATTTGACTTAAGATCTTTAATCCTGGGGGCTTGACCATGTCCTTCTTCTTTCTCATTCTTCAACATTTGCACCACTTGGCTACTTTAGTGTGAGTTTGAAGCAAGTTCATCCTCTAACTAAAGTGGGGGCTAAATGTGTCACCAAAAAGTGTAGGCTTGAAACTTTTCACTCATTTGGGCCCTTTCTTGTGGTTTTTGGCCTAGTTTTGTCTATATTGTAAGGTGTCTTACAAATGTGTTGTGAAGTGTTGTAACACATTTCCTCACTTTTCTAAGACCCTTTCATCATAATTCACCTAAATAACCTCTTTTTACCCCTTTTCCTCAGACTTTTCTAGGCTTATCATCACTAAATCAACCCTTTCTTATGCTATAATGACCCCTTAATGCACTTATAGGTCAAAATTTAGTGTGTTTTGGAATAAAATCCCAACAAACATCATTAACCACATCTCAATCCCTGAAAATCAATCAAAATTGTGTAGATGGAATAGGTCGCTACCTTGGGTGACTTAGTCCCTTTTGGCATAGAAATAAAAATAAGCTTAAAATTATTGCAGGATATTGATTCCTAAACTGTAAGGTCGGCCTGTGAAGTGTTATTTTTAGGGAAAATTAGGGCACAACATGTATAAATAAGGGTTTTTCTCATAATTTTCACCCTAATTCATTCTACCCTAACTCTCAACAACTCATTCTTCTCGATCACTCATCCACTACTCTTCTCAAGCAAGCTAGGGTTTTGGCTTCCTAGGTCAACATGAAATCTTTTCTGAAGCACTAAAGCATTGACTGTTGCAACAGTACAATATCTATCATCACGAAAAGGTATCAGCTCCCTTATTTCATACTTTATGCTATATTATCTTTTCTCTTAATTTGATTTGATTATCTAAAAGGGATTTGACCAAGGCAATCCCCCATGCCTTAACAATCAATATTTCTTTCTCTTTGTGTGTGTTTGCAGAATTAGGTATCTTGGAAGCTTAGAGATAATTCAATAATGGTTTGAAGACTTGTTTGGGGATTCTCCTTGTTGATTTGGTCAAGAATCTACACAAAAAGACACCTACAGACCATATTATGCATATTTGGAATCGGGTACCTAAAGGGGTAGAAAGAGCAGAACGAGGGCTTCCATTTCCACTTTATGATCTTCAAAAATTTAGAAGTGGAATAAGTCACCAACAATGGTGACCTAGTCCCACTAAACCTATTTTTTAGAGATCTCCATGTTTCTAGATAACCTTTTGGCAAAAACGGGCTCTAGTGCAATTTTCCCGATCTAGGACTAGGTCGTCCAGAATGGTGTAAGTGTCCCAACAGGCCTAAATTTCAGTATTAGCAGCATTTCCAGCCTCCAATCTATTCTACAACTCATTATTAGGTGCACCCCTTCATTTCTATTCATTTTTGTAGTAGTTTGTTTATGCTTCTTAGGTCATTCTACATAGTGTCTTTAATACATTTGCATTACATCAGTTTACATTTCATAATGAGATCATTTCATTACTTTGCAACACTTAGGAACACATTACACACCCTAAACCTCTAATATTTGAATGAACATGAAGAACATAATTACTGTGAAAGAGAGTCCATTTCCTAACCAAGCTGCTAGGTGAAAAACCCTAGGAACCTATTGGGGAATCCTCTTTCCTAATGCATGTTTTTGGTGGTTCACTATCAATCAAGACTTTAGTCATAATTAAAATAGAAAATGAATAATAATTATTTATTAAATTCAAAGTAAAGAATAATTTATATTGGTGGAAAGCTGATAATCTCATTTAAACACCCTTTTCATTTCATCAATTTTGGGTATTTAAAAAAAGTCATTAGCTATATGGGCCATCATATCACTTACATATTGCCACTTTTTGTCCCATCATGATCCTGCACATACCCTGTTGCTTGGTGGTTTCCTAGACTATGGTGCTTTTTGTGGACTTTATTTTTGAATCAAATTTGAGCTTGATCTGGTGTTTTAGTCATGTTGTCTACATGGTTATTCTCTTTGAGATCTTAGTTTTGTAGTTTCTAGTGCGATGATTGGTTTGCATGATTCTCTTGAATGGGTCTATGAGTTGTGCAATGTTTCGGGTTATCTTTACCTACATGTTTGTTGTGAGACAACTTAGAAGTGGACTGTCTATATCCACAAGATCTGTTTCAGTGTTGGTGCAAACTTGTTAGTTGGCCTTGTCTATGGTCAGTTGTGCATTGGTGTAGTTTCTTTGAGATGTGAGGATGAATGGTGTTGATTACTTGAATATTTAGTTAATGGGACCCATAATAGGTTGTATCACGATGTCATGGATAGCTTGGATACACTACTTTATGTAAGATTTTTATAATGATGGTGTTTTCTACTTGGTTTGGAGATCTTGTTGTCACTTGGTATTGTTGTCAGAAAGACATGTTCTATGGAACTAAAGGATTTTAGATTAGCAGATGGTTGGTCATAATTCTTGGAGAGCTCAGTTGTCATGATTCAATGAGAGCTTTAGAAATGATTGTGGATTCATCACTTGGTGGTGAATTATCTTCTTTAGTGTTGCAGATGTTACTAGGAGGAGCTCTTAGATCTTGTTGTTGCAGAAGGGTTCTTTCACATTTGCATGGACACTATTTGAGGATGTGCAACATCTCACAAACATGGAGGATTCTTGGAGTCTTTGGCTGAGCTGTTGATGGTGCTTGGTAGGTGATGTTGGTTTAGAGTTTGTTGTGTTTCATGTCATGTTATACTCTTGATTGCACATTAGAGTTTTGGCATGATGAATTTCTCTTGAGACCATGGTATGATCACCTGGAGAATGTGATCTCATAAGGGGATGAGTAGATCATGATGTCATGAAAATTTCTTGGTTCAGATGATTAGAGCTTTGACAATGGTCTGGTAGTTTTTTGTGTGTTGGGTGTATTGGTCATATTATTGAGAACTTCATGATAGGGCATTGATGCATTTGGATTTTATCATGAGATGATCTCTTGTAGGTGTTGATGGATACATGAAGAATAAGGTGAGGCTGTAATTCTCTTGAAATGAGAGAAGTGTTGATGGTTACTCTTGATGTTTTTTTAGTAGAAAGTGTGAGGAGCCTACACCTTAGCTGGACATGAGTTCAATAGAGACCAAATGAGGAGATTTATTTTAGAGAAGTCATGATGAATTGGTTATCCTGGAGGAGCATTCTCATTCCCCGCTCTTGGTCTACTCAGAATTTTATCACTTGAGAGGTATTTACCATTGTTTCTCTTAGGTTTTTTATGCTTTCTTTCATTGATATGGATCTTGAATTGATATTAGAGGTTTCTGAAGGATTCATTGTGAGATATGGATAGCATGGTCATCTCATTGTGCATTTTGATTACATTCATTGATGTTGAGCTTAGGAGATGGAGTGGGATTATTTCCTGAGATGGGAAATGAAATAGTTTGATCTTCTTGGAGAATCTTACATCCATATAATTACATAAAATATATGTTGTGTTTGATCTTGGTGATTAAATGGTTGGATGCTCATAAGGATTTTCTTTTGGGGTTTTGTGAAGGTGATCATACTTGAAATAGTTGGCATTTAGATATGTACGTAGAAGGATTTTCTACAAGTATATGATGTGCAAAATTTTATCATTATGGTCTTGGTTATGGAGACTTGTAGTGAGGGTTGTATAGGTTGTGCATATCATTGTGGATGGTTCCTTGAAACTACATGTTTACACTCTCTATGTGATGTTTTTGGTAGAATTATTATGCCTTTGATCTTTCATATTTGGCATTACCCATGCAGTGGGAGTTCTTGGATGTGTTTCCTCTTCTTTGACTGCTTGGCACTTGGAGCTTGTATTTTTCTATTGATGGGTTGGCCATGTAAGTGGAATGAGTTTGCTGATGTCGATACCTTGGAAGTATGTGTGATTGGATGGATTAGAACTTGCTATGTGTGATATTTTTAGATGTGTGGTTTGATCAGTTGGATGGGGGTAGTCAGTTTTCTAGTTGTTGTTGTAACGCCCCACCTCGCAAAGCAAGAGGAATTTGCAATTAACTACTTAAACGGACTATTTTTATTTTTGTTTAAGTATAAATAACATGCAAGTTTGCTACCCAAAGAAAACAACCCCTAAGGCTACGAGACTAAGTTTACTTTAAGACCCAAACAAAAAACATGAATTAAAACCATAACATTCATTTAATTAATAATTTAGAAATACATACATTCCATACATGATAAATTACATCAAAGCATATGAGATACCATGAGATCCCAAAGCACAATAATATAATAATGAGATTACATCTCTCATTCCCCGAATGAGGTAAATCACATGAGCAAGATTACAAATTACAACTTTCCACCTCAATAACAAATGAGGGGTAATAAATTACAAGATCAACTGAAATGAATAAAGCATTAAGAGTAACTTGATCCCATAAGCTCTCCAACTAGAAATCTCGTCAACACGAACAAGAAGAAAACCCAACAAAGTAAGGTGCACACCACCCAACCAAATGGTACCTTAAGGTCCACCCACATGCTAGGAGATACTAACAAGGATTCCAAGACAAGACCCTCTACCTCTAGACACAAGTTGAATCATACTGACTCATACTGATACAACCAAACGCAAGAACCATACAAAAATAAGTGCAACACAAGTATAACTCTAATATGGTCACATTGCTTCCAGATATAAAATAGATCAAGTATGTTAAGAGAACCATACACACAAAATCAAATACCAGTTGTTGTCCTAGACAAAGTGTCATCACACAGCTCGACATGGGATTACCTCTTGGAATCTTCATAGCCTCCGACCCCCACTATGGGTTATCCTGGTGGCCTCAGCCAAATCATGACCCCCATACTCACTCATGTAGAATCAAATACTTTTCGTACAGACAAGATAGATGACCTTACCATTCCAGGCCTTCCCACTCATCCCAAGTCTAAACGAGCCCTTGTGTCTATGAGTGAGGCAAAATTATCTTGATTAGTGAGAAGTTAGTCCTAATCTTCTAAGTATTGTTTTAGTTATCACTTGATTAAACCACCTGCGAAGGTTATCCAATTTACCTCTTTGGGCTCTGATGCCTAACAAAATCCATTCTTCTACTTGACAACATACACACCATCCAAACTCCAAGGGTAATAAAGTGCAAACAAACAAGATATCATGACCACTCCTTTCTTAGGAGGCGACATAAGTCAAAACCCTCTCCAAACACTGGAGGTAACAAAAATAACAAAGCCACTCCTTACAAGGAGGCACAAAACATCCCCATTCGTGGAAACCGGGTGATTAACTAATAACGTACCATGCACTACACAATAAATTCACGACAGGTTCACAACCATCATATGACATAAAGGCAACATATCCCAATTAGTGATAATTAGGTACAAACTGGATACATTTAAACGCACTACCCAAGGCAATCCAAAGGTTGACTAACATAGTACGACAACCCATATGATTGAAAACCCATCTAGAAGACTTCTCATTCTCTATAACTCAGTTTCCCCCAAACGATAACATAAACAGTTCACAATCAAGATGAGCAAGAAGACGAGAATTAAATTCTACTTTGGATTCACTAAATCCATTTCCTCATTAACATTTAGTAATTTATTGCATTAAATAAACTAACTTGAAATATGTCTTTTCAGATAGGGGAGAAATTAATACTAATTATTTAATTTCCCTACTTGCATTTAAATAATGATAAATTAATTAGTTTATCATGTAAATCAAAGTTCATTGATATAAATAATTATTGCTTCCTCATTTCCTTATATCTATTTTAAAGCAATTAACTCGTCTAAAAAACAACATATTATTTAAATCATAATCAATTCTCCTTTAAAATAATATTTTAAAATCAAACAATGATTTACTAAAGTTATCATGTTTTTTAATTTTCTCAATTTGACTTAAATCATGCCACAAGAAATAATCATAATTTAAATATATATATTTACATATACAATTCATTTATATATATACATTGTATATATACCTATTTAATTATTTGTAACCAAATATTATATAATATAATATCAACCATTAATACATATTATAATTAATATAATATATTAATAATTAATAATTAATATTAAAATATAAAGTAATAGTAAATTATACAAACGAAAATAATAAAATAAAGATCTTTTATTTTATTAATTTTTTTTTAAAAGGCAAAGAAGGCTGGCCTCAGGCCGCACACCAACCTTTAGGGTTTGGTCATAGCTGCCTTGGGACATGTGCAAAGAGTTTGCATAGTCGACATTGTTGGTATCTGTGGCGGTGGTGGCTGTGTGCACAGCCGACCACCATTGCTAGTGGCGATGTGCATTGCACAACCGCCCACCAACAATGGTGGTGATGGCTGTGTCCACAGCACCACATGAGGGAAAGGGATGTGGGGGTCGCGCTAGGCATGGGTCCCCCCAACGTGCCTCCCATGGGGGGCATGGTGGGGGTGAGGCCCCAGTGCCTCCCTCCACAAAAAAAAAAATCAATAATTTTTTTTTTAAAACAAAACATTTTTAACAAAAAAAACAAAGGGTTTTTTAAACCCTACGGATTTTAATCCGCCAGTTGGCTTTTTCTCACAAAAATTCCAGCACAACCCTATCATTATATTTATATATTTATATATATATATGCATATGTATATATCTTTACATTTACACAACCTAAATTTGAAACCAAATTGAGAAAATAAAAATGAAATAACTAATTACAACCAAGAACATCATTTTTCTTTGAAGATATTTATTACCAAACAGAGGTTTTTCCAAATTTTAGAAAACTATAATTAAACTGGGTTTGGTTTGCAAATCATATAAAGGATTTAAATGTTTATCAACATGATTTTCAACAAAATAACATATATAATTATAATTTCAAAAAAAACTAAATTTCAAAGCATGAACCTGGTATTCTTGAGTTTGGGAAGATCCAGATGGTGCACAGGTTCCCACTTTGATTCCAACTTCAGCTCAACAATTCCCACAAATTCAATCCAAAACCCACAAACAACAAAATTTCCTCCTCCTCCTCTATTTTCAATTTCTCATACTTGCTCCCAAAAGAACTCATTCAAAATAACCAAATAATAAAAGAAAAATTTGAAAATATCCATGCAACAACCCACATAAATTTTCCAAAACAAAATAGGAAATATCTCTATTTTCAATTTGCATTTTTCTAATTTTGAAAAAAAAAGAAATTTAAAATCTTTTTCAAAATATCCGATTTAACCTTTTAAATTTCCACTTTCACACAAAATATTTATAAATTTCAAAATGCATAACTTAATTTAACTTCAACATGATTAATTTAATTAATCAATAAAATAATTCTAATCCAAGATTAAATTAGATTAATTAATAAATCAAATAACATTTCTAACATCAATACGAGGTTAATTTAATCGAAAACTTAAATACATAAGCCATTTATTTGCATTTTTCTAACTTGCAATTTAAATAAAATCAAGGCAAGATGAACAACATAAAAACAACTTAACCCGACTAAAACCCGATGACACACTATGACTAGGGTGATGACTTGGCATGGAAAACCTAGCTACTATCTCCCAATCGAATACCATTGGGAAATGGACACACTCAAACTTGTCAAACCGGGTGGAGTCAATATCCTGTACCTGTCAACTTGCGAACACAGAGTATATCCACATGCATAAGTATGTCATAATTAAAACACACCGTGAAGAGGAAATCTCATAATCGCAGGGCGCTCATGAGTGAGTGATGTGATACCCTCTCCTTCACCAATACAGTGTAACTAGCTGACAAATCTAACATACTAATATAATCCAAAGCATAAAACATCATTAATTTGAATATCCACTTATGCTAATTCAAAACATGTGATAATGATAACATCATAATAAAATACCATCACATCAAAATATATCATTCATGTCACTTTATAGATAGCGATCAAATAGTAGCTGAGTACCATAGTCAAGGTACTAACAAAAAATACAACATAAAAGAGCAGAACATTGTTCGATCAAAAGAACAAAACAGAGGGGTATTACATCCTCCCCCCCTAGGGTTAGGCTTACTCCTAGAAGCTTGCAAACAAGTAGGGACATAACTCCCTCATACAAACTGCATCCAAATCAAAACCTCGACCCCGAAGGACGAGTGTCCTGCACTGAGCGACCAACTCCAGAAGTGTTCCATCATGGACAATTCCTAGCAAGGTGGCCCTGTTCGCCACAAGAGTAACACCCCGTGTTACTACCAAACTCTCTGTCTCCTAAAGGTATAGCAGACTACTGCATACTACCCCAGTCATCCATAGGCTATGAGCTCTGGGCTGGCTGCCCCTAACGACTATGCTTGCTGCGTCACCAATTCCGGTTCCTCCTAGGCGAAGAACCACCATCATCCTGATATGAATGAGAGTCCTTATGCTTCCCAAGAACACACTATTGCTACCCACTCAGAGTAGGCCCCTACTACACCATCGGTGATCCAACTCCCTAAGTCAGACCCCGTCGTGCACTAGACCCAGCTAATGAATCACTATCGGTCTGAACATCAATGTGGTCTCCTAGTGCCATGCCTAGGTTTCCTACCAAAAATTCCATCTAGCTCAAGGCGTGATACTCATCGCCTCGGTGCTGATGCCAGTGGCCAGATAAGAAATTGGCTCTAAACCACTCTAAAAACATATCCCAAGGCACCAATTTAATATCTAGGTGGAGCTTCTGCTCTTCCACCCTCCACCATGTGGATGTGAGTCCCTGCAAATAAAAAATAGTGCACCACGCTTTGGTATTACTACCATATGGATGCATAGAAAAGCATAGGTTGATGTCAATGAGCCAAGCCTCAGCCTCTAAGCGACTTCCTGCTCCATCAAATAAAGGATGATGTGCCTTGAGAAAATCCATCATATGTGTTGAGCCTACTGTCTCTACCTACGTTGGAACTACTCTCACACTAGGATTACCCTATGCATCTACCTTCTTTGGACCAAGGAGCGTCAATTCCTCCTCAAGTGCTCTATGCAAAACCTCAATCCCTAGAGGATTCAACTGATGATCATTAACCTATGGGACATTATGAGATGCCTGATGTTCCTCCTAATCCGGAATAAGAGGAACATGAGGAGGGGAGTCATGCTAACTCTCACTATGACTGCCTCTTCCACGTCTAGGAGGCATAATCCTACATAAACACATCAAGGTATTAGGCAAGGTACACAACTTAAAACCTACACAACTGAAATCTTAATGGGTCCATCATAATCCCAGAGTACCCAGTGTTTAAACCTTGGCTCTCATACCATGTGTAATGCCCCATCTCACAACCCAAGAGGAATTTGCAATTAACTACTTAAACGGACTAATTTTATTTTTGTTTAAGTATAAATAACATGCAAGTTCACTACCCAAAGCAAACAACCCCTAAGGTTACAAGACTGGGTTTACCCCAAGACCCAAACAAAAAAAATGAATTGAAACCATAACATTCATTTACTTAATAATTTAGAAATACATACATTCCATACATGCTAAATTACATCAAAGCATACAAGATACCATGAGATCCCAAAGTACAATAATATAATAAGGAGATTACATCTCTCATTCCCTGAATGAGGTAAATTCAATGAGAAAGATTACAAATTACAACTTTCCACCTTAATAACAAATGAGGGGTAATAAATTAAAAGATCAACTGAAATGAATAAAGCATTAAGAGTAACTGGATCCCACAAGCTCTCCAACTGGGAATATCATCAACATGAACAAGAAGAAAACCCAACGGAGTAAGGTGCACGCCACCCAACCAAGTGGTACCTGAAGGCCCACCCCTCGTGCTAGGAGATAGTAACAAGGATTCCAAGACAAGACCCTCTACCTCTAGACATAGGATGACTCATACTGACTCATACAGATACAACCAAACGCAGGAACCATACAACCACAAGTGCAACACAAGTACAACTCTAACATGGTCACATTGCTTCCAAATATAAAACACACAGAATCAAATACCAACTGTTGTCCTAGATAGAGTGTCATCACATAGCTCACCATGGGATTACCTATGGGAATCTTCATAGGCTTCGGCCCCCACTATGGGTTATCCTGGTGGCCTCAACCAAATCCTGGCCCCCATAATCACTCATTTGGAATCAAATACATTTCATACATACAAGATAGATGGCCTTGCCATTCCAAGCCTTCCCATTCATCCCAAGTCTAAACTAGCCCTTTTGTCTATGAGTGGGGTAAAATTATCTTGATTAGTGAGAAGTTAGTCCTAATCTTCTAAGTATTGTTTTAGTTATCACTTGATTAAACCACCTATGAAGGTTATCTAGTTTACCTCTTTGGGCTCTGACGCCTAACATAAGAAACTCTTCTACTTGACAACATACACACCATCCAAACTCCAAGGGTAAAAAAGTGCAAACAAATAAGATAGCATGACCACTCCTTTCTCAAGAGGTAACAAAAATAACAAAGCCACTCGTTACAAAGAGGCACAAAACATCCCCGTTCATGGAAACTGGGTAATTAACTGATAACGTACCATGCACTACCTAATAAATTCATGACAGGTTGATAACCATCATACGACATAAAGGTAACACATCCCTGTTAGTGATAACTGGGTACAAACTGGATACAGTTAAAAGCACTACCCAAGGCAATCGAAAGGTTGACTAACACAGTATGACAACCCATATAATTGAAAACCCATCTAGAAGACTTATCATTCTCTATAACTCAATTTCCCCCAAATGATAACAAAAATAGTTCACTATCAAGACGAGCAAGAAGACGAGAATTAAATTCTACTTTGGATTCACTAAATCCATTTCCTCATTAACATTCAATAATTTATTGCATTAAATAAACTGAATTGAAATGTCTTTTTAGATAGGGAAGAAATTAATACTAATTATTTAATTTCCCTACTTGCATTTAAATAATTATAAATTAATTAGTTTATCATGTAAATCAAAGTTCATTGATATAAATAATTATTGATTCCTCATTTACTTATATCTATTTTAAAGCCATTAACTGGTCTCAAAAAAAACATATTATTTAAATCATAATCACTTCTCCTTAAAAATAATATTTTAAAATCAAACAATGATTTACTAAATTTATCATGTTTTTTAATTTTCTCAATTTGAATTAAATTATTTCTTGGAGTAGAATTCGTGGAGGTTAAGAGTGTGAAGGTTACCTGGGTGTTGGATGAGAGGTTGGGCAACAGTTAGATTGAGAGGTTAGAGATTAGGCTGAGAGGTTGAGTTGCTGAGAGAGCATGGTGGTAACAAAAGCGGTCGAGAGGTTGGGTTGCCATGAGCCAAGAGATGAATCTTGCAGAAGGTGAAGGTCGAGCGACTATGTGATAGAGAGGCCAAGAGGCTGATGGTCAAGTTGTGAGGCTATATAGATGAAAGAGATGTCTCTTGCTGAGAGAGTTGGTTGAGATGGGTTATTCTATCGGATATTCTCCAGAATGGAACAAGATATAAACTTCGTTAAGGCTTAGAACTTGAATTGTATTTGTAACTATTTTTTTTGTTAATAATAGAATGGTGATATGGGATTTTGGAGTGTATTTTTTTATACTTGAAACGGTTTTCCCCACGTATATCTATGTGTTTGTGTCTTTTGTTTCATCTTTCATTGTTGTTGGTTATGTTTGTTGAATATGTGAATGGTGTTGTTGAAACTGGTTAAGGATTAACGTCTTTCTAAGGATTAATGTGGTAAATGAACTATGTTTTTTTTTGCCTTATGGCATAGTAGTACGTGTCATTGAGGTGATTTGGAGAAATTAAAATTACTAAAGGCACTATTAATCTTAGATGCCCCTTTTCTAAGATGTCCCCTATTTCCCCAGCATTTTTTTCCTACATTATCAAATCCATTGATAGATAAAGAATCTGGTTGTATTTGGGTTTTATCCACTCCAATATTATCCAAAAGGTTTATGCTACACATGTTATGAGCTGATCCATTGTCAACAATGGTTCTCTTGATTCTAAAATTATGACTATAATGGTTAATACTAGCTATTATCATGAAATATTTATTATTATTTTGCACTTCCAAAGTCTAGGTAGCTCACTTTGGTGGAAAATAATGTCTAAACTCATTCCTTGAATTAGGGCTGCTATATCATTCAAGTTTGAACTAGGGGGAACTATAACTTGTTGCAAGGTAGTTTTAAGCATCCTATGGTAATTAGGTGAGCCTTGAATAAGGTCCCATAAATAAATTTTAGTAGGAGTGTTTTTATGTTTTTCAACAAGGTGATACACATTCCCATCATGTAAAAGCAAAAGAGGAGCACTAAAAAAAATAGGTTGAGGTAATGGTAATGAAATGCGAGTGGGTTGAGGTTTCCTATTGTTCCTTGTATTATATGTCTAAGCAATGGTATTCTAAATTAGTTGTTGTGAAACATTGTTACTATCAAGTTGCATTTTAAAGTTTAAGATATCTCATGGAGTTAATTATTTATTTTTAGGTGATTCTTGGATAATCATGGGTTTGTTTTGAACTTGAGGTTGATGTGAGTGTGGATAAAGGATAAGAAGTGGATCGGGAGATCTCTTCAAGGGATATCTAATATTCATAACCTCAAAAAAATTATCATCATTGTGATGATCTTTTAGCAAAGGGGAGTCTAATGTCACCTCATCATCTTCATGTAATGAAGACACAATGGTATTCTTTGAAATACATGTATCAATTATATCATTTTGTTTCACCATGATATCTACCCTAGTAGGAGAGGTTTTTGGAGAGGAGAAAAAAGATGTTGATCACATTCCATGGTTAGATTTTGTAAGGAAACTTCATCACAAATAGAGTAGGCATCAAGACACGAATAACTATGATTTTCTTGCTTACCAATTACTGAATCTTTTTGTTCAACTATATCTTCCGAAATGGGAGATCCATTAGGAGAGGGAGAAACAAGATTCTCATAACTCACCATAAGTGTATCTTCTAACACAAAAATATGTTTTAAACAAATAGGAGAGATACTAGGAGAAGAAGAAATCTGATTTCCATGGTTATCTATGATTTCATTCTTTCACTAAAGCTTTCTCACAAGTGATACATGAATGAACTCAAGGTAAGGTTACCAATGATGAATGAAGTCTTTCTTACTAGCGATTGGATATTTTTGTTCAATTATATCTTCGCAAATGGGAGAAGAACTAGGAGAGGGAGAAAAAATATTCTCATGACTCTCCATGAGTGTATCTTCTAACACCAAAATTCCTTTTGCACAAATAGGAGAGATACTAGGAGAAGAACAAATTTGATTTTCATGGTTATCTATGATTTCATTGTCTTTTACTAAAGCATTGTCACAAGCAAGAGATGAATGAAGTATAAGTAAGGTAATGTTAAGAAATGTGTCAATGATCTCCTTCTCTTGTGCCATAATACCTTCCCAAGTAGGAGAGATTTTAGAAGAGGAGATTTCAAGATTGTCATGACTCTAAATGGGTGTATTTTCTAACACCAAAATGCCTTCTTCACAAATAGAAGAGGTATTGGGAGAAGAGAAACTATGATTATCATATTTTTCATTTAAATATTGGGACTAAAAGAAATCATTTTAATGTTTTTACATAGAATAATAACTCAATTGCATGAGTTGGATAGATTAATTTCCATACAATTTTAGTATCTTTCCTTTCCAAGTATGCCAAGAAAAATCTCATTAATAACCATGTTAGTCATTCTTCCAATATCTTTCCTAGTTATGAGAGTCTCTTACTGTAAGTGAATGAAAATGTTGATGCATTCCTTAATTCCACACCCCCTAATATCTCTCCTATTTGTGGGAATGATGTGATCAATTAACCTTAATTTAAATGATTAAAGGAAATAGAAATTTTGGAAACTGAAATAGAGGTCCAGGTGAAGAAAAATAGAGAGTAGATAGAGGCTGAAAAAACACTTATAAGGCTCATTTTCCCATGGGAAAATGGGTCCTTGCTTAGAGTTTTAAAATTTTAAATTTTCCAATTCTGGGATTTGTTATGTGATTTGTGTTTTTGGTTTCAGACTTTAACTTTTGTGATATTTTTTTTAGTTTTTTGGTGTAAATGCAAGTAACAATAGGGATAAATGATGAAAAAATATATTTTTCGAATGCAATTTTAACTAAATTATCTAATGTAAATGACTAATAGTACACTAATATACAAATGCTATGCCAAATCAATGCAACCTTATGTAATTTTTGTGAATTTTTAGATTTTAAATGATGCCAAATGCAAGTTTAAAACCTAAAAAGCAATGCAACTTTATGCCAAATTTAGAAACCCTAAATGTAATGATTTAATTCAAATCCTAGATCTAGGTTTTGAATTCACTAATCAAAAATTAGAATTTTCAAATACTTGGGTTCACCAAAATGAAACATAGAAAAATAAGGTAGGTGTTCAAAAACATAGTTTTATACTAAATTTGGAGTGTTTCACCAAACTTAATATAAATAGAAAGGGAAAAATTGGGTGAATGAACATACCTATTTTCTATTTCATTTAGGAAATGAGATCCTCTAAGATAGAATTCACTTTCGACCCTTAGGTGAGTAAATTATATGAAGTATCTTACAATTTACTTTATGTGTGTTGATGGGGTAAATATGACTAAAATTCACTTTTGGGAGATGAAAATAGGATAGAAAAGGACCTCAAATCTACAATCTAAGACCTACTTCATGTATATGTAACATATCTCTAATAGAAGCAGTCAACTTAGTGTAAATTTGATGAGTGGAAGACACTTAAAACCTACCTTAAATTAGTTGTAGAGTGTCTTTTGACAAAAACACTCACAAAAATTATTGAACATGGGTTTTGGGAGAAATATTCAAAATACCAAATGCACTCATTTCTGACATGTAAAAGTAGAATTTGATAGATGAACATAGGTCTATAAGAAACAATAAATTTATTGGAAAACCTAGGAATGAAAAATGATGTGTACCTCTCACAAATCACTATTTTTGGAAGCTATCCTAGGACTAATTCACCCATAGGTGAATGGTTCTTTGTTAACCTTTCAAAAATTGATTTTTGTGTCCTCCGCTCCTATGTCTGCACTTCTATATCCTTTGGGTTTCAGAATAGGACAGTCAAAAATAAATTTGAGATCTAAGTTTCCATGAGATGACAACAAAGGTGACAACAAATGCAACTTTGCAATTTTTTTGTTTTTATATCTTCAACTTTTCTTCAACCTATGAATCAACAAGTCTGGAATGCACAAAGAGAGAGGGGGGAATATTTGTGTAGGTGAATAGGGGTTTACCTTTTCCAAATCCTATTTTGGTATTTAAACCTTAAAATGATATGAAATAGCATCAAAGGAATGATGAATGAAAAAATCAATGTCACAACTCACTAAACCCTTGAATGAACCTTTGGGAAATTGAAATATTGATGTTGATATTGCATGAAATGGCTTCACTAGTTGTGGATCTTGATGCTTGAATCTTTGAGTTGAAAGCTTGGATTAAATCTTGAAACCTACATCACAATGTTAGATCCAAAATCATGCATGAATGAACATAACTTTGACATGATTCTTGAGATCTTGAAAACCACAACAAATGATGAAGAAATATTATTTTGAATGCTCTCGATAGTAATATTTTCTCACAGGAAAGTTAACTTCTTGCTATATTTTTCCTTAGAATTGATTTGATCAAAATAACCTTGTATTTATAGAACTTTATCCTTAATTTCCCAAAATTAAAAAATTACAAACCGACATTTGAAATTAGAATTTAGGATCATAAAAATATCGCCAAAACATGATTTAAAAATGGGTTCATGATCTAGGAAAGACCCATTCACCCATGGGTGAATGGGTCATAAGCCCTAATTATTGGAACATGCATTGCTCAATGTGAAGTGTTATGTATAGGCATTAGTTAATGTCAAGTTTCCCCTTTAAATAATATAATTTACTAGACTTGTAAAATGAATTAAAGTGCTAATTAAGGCTTAATTAAGCACAATTAATTAAAAGGGCCAAAATGAGTGTCTAAATTTAATAAGGTACACTTAATAACACTAAATTAAGGCATTATTTAGTTCATTTTAAACTAGGAGGGCCCAAACAAGTGAAAAAATGTAAATGGATACATTTTTGTACACTACATTTAGAATTTTAAAATATAGTTTGAACAACAAAAACAAGAAACTAAAACAAAGATTTAAATGCACTCAGAAATTTGTTAGAATATCTCTATAGGGACTCATTCTCCCCTAGGAAAATGGGTCCTTTCTCTGGGTTTTAAAAATTGAAATTTTCAAATTTTGTGCTTCTATATGTGATTTTTGTTTTTGATTGCAAACATAAATTTTTGTAATAGTTTTTTCCAGTTTTAGGGTGTCTAAACGCAAGTGAAAATGAGGTCAAATGAAGAAAAAGTGACTATTTATAGAATTCTACTTGAACCTAAATTTGAAACTATATGGTTGAAGAATGATCTTGATGTAAGTATAATGCAAGATTAAGGAAAAACCAATGCAAAATTTCTGACTTTTTTTAATGAATTTAAGTGATGTAAACATGTAAGATTAAGCCCTACATGTAATGTTCACTAATGAAAGTTTAAATAATCCTAAATGAAAAGAAACTAATACAAATTTAATGCAAACTTAGTTCAAAAACTAGATCTAGGGATTAAATAGACTCTAATTTTTAGAATTTTGTTATACAAAGTCAGGTTCATAGAAATGAAACATAGAAAAATACGTTCACCAATTTGAAATGGGGAAATGGGGGTGATGAATGTATCTTCCTATTTTCATTAGGAAATGAGATCCCCACAAAGAATTGACTTAGAAACCATATGTGAGTCAACTCAAGGGAAGAATCTACTGGTTTCCTTTTTATTGAGGACAAAGTTATCATCTTGAATAAAATTTTTGGGAAAAAGATAAAAATAGTAAACAAACCCAGAAATGAAAAGTAATACATGAAATTAAAGGATTGAACCTTAATCTAACAAAGCCTACAAATTTCAAGAAGATTTGAGAGGGTTAAGTATTTTTGCAGCTTTCACCAAATGTAGTTTCTAAAGGTTGCATGGGACTCATTCGCCTATAGGAGAATGTGTCCTTGTGAAGAGGTTTAAAATCTGATTTTTTTAGCCCTTAGGCTCTATCTGCACTCTTGATTCCCCTATATCCCACTATCAAAGAGACAAAAAATAATTTTGGTATCAGAGTTTTCATGGCTTGAAAAGAAAGGTGAAAACAATTGAAACTTTGAAAAATTGAACTATCAAATTTACAATCAACTTGAATCCTAAAGGGGTGTCAGGCCTAATGGTCATATTTGAGTAGAGATTTGGCTAATGAATGATATATTGATATAAAGTCATTCTCCCTTACGCATCGGGCCTTGTTAAACTTGGGAGGGTGATCCTAACAGTGTGCCTATAGATACTTTTGTGCCAAAGCATCTAGAATAGTGTAAATAGATAATTCTCCTTTAGTTGTTAAATAAACATATTACCCTAAAGACTTGGATGACCTTCATCATAATGTCTAATTTAAACATCATAAATATAATACATTAAAATTTGTTGAATATGAAATATACTAAGAGGGGGGGTGAATCTGTATATTCTTAAATTTATTGAAAAAAAACCATCCAATCAATCCAAAGCATATGATAATTAAGATAAGAAAAATCATCAATAGAACATGAAGCACAAAACACAAGAGACACCAAAAAATTTACATGGAAAACCCAGAATGGGGAAAACCATGATGAGGATTAACTCACAATAGATTATAACCGGTTATAAGATATACAAAAAGGGGTGGCTCATTGCCAAGACTCACTATCCAAAACTGGTAGGCTCACTGCCTACAAAAATGAAGTAATAAAATGGCTAACCGCTAGAATTGAACTATTCAAAGTACACCTCAAGTGTAGATTCACTTCCTTTGTAGTTCAAGAAAATTCGCATGCCAGCAGGTCACACTTTGCCCTTTTCATTTCTACATATATCCTACTAGTATTCGCTCAACACACCCACACACTCTACTATCTTCAAAAACATTTTGTATATGTAGACGTCGAAATTATCCTGATTGATATCGCGCACCTGATCCTGATTTACTAACATCATTTCTTCCTAATCACTTCGTTCCTAACTAGTTAATTAAATAATCCTTATTTAATTAGTTCATCATAATTCATCTTTTAATTAAATAAATCATCGTATTTGATTAAATCATTATCTTCTTTCAATTAAATAAATCATTTTATTTAATTCATCCTAATGTTCCTCTTTTAATTAAATAATTCATATTATTTAATTAAATCATATTTCCTCTTTTAATTAAATAATTCACTTTATTTAATTAAATCATATTCCCTCTTTTGATTAAATAAATCAAACTTTATTTAATTAAATCTCTCAAATTCCTCTCAGTTTGATTTTAATAAATCTGCAAATCTAAGTCAAAATGTCAGATCAACTAATCTCCATCTAAGTTAATTAAATCCTAATTAACTCTAACTCTAATCCATCAAATCCTCTAGATTTTACAACTTTCACAAGTAAATCAATTGAATTGATTTATAGATTCTTCTATTTTCATTCAAAAGGGCATCTTGTTGGAATATTCTTCCAATTTAAAATCTCCCTCCAAAAAGGACTTGTCCTCCAAACATATAATTTAAACCTCTTACAAATCCTTTTTCTTGAGCCAAGTGGCATTAGCTCCTCTTCCACATCCTCTTCCACAAGAAAACTTTCAAATTTCAAATTTCCACTTAATTGCACATTGCCATTGGTCCTTTCTTTAATCCCACATTCATCCTATTTCTCATTTCTCCATCCTTCTCTCCTATAAATGGAGAGCTCTTCTATTAATTTTGAATCAACAATCTTATTAATTTTGATGCACAACTTTAGACAAAGGCATTTATGCAAGTTCATCCATCTTCAACCAAGTTTTCATAGCATTTTGTCAATCTTAGCTAGGTTATGGTCAAATTTTCATCAAAGGAGCACAATCATTAATAGTCTTCATCAAAAGCTTAGCAAGGAATTTGGAAAGGGCTTATTTCCACATCAAAGAAGCACCAATTCCCCCATGGGATGCTAGTTTGAGTGTTTTTGAGCAATATTTAATAGCTTTATTTGATCATTCATCTTCCTTTCTTGTTCTTTGCATTTAAATGAATTTCATGGGGAATGTTTGTTTTAGATTTTTTTGATGAATAAAATTGTGTTTTTTGTTCATGTTGGAGTAGGTCTAGATCAATCATTCACCTTTTGGCACTAGAAGGAGGGAAAATTTCAAACTTTAACAAGTTTTTTTTTAAATTTTGTTGTTTTTTTCAAATTTTTGTGTCTACAGGAAGGAGCGACATTGCAAAGGTCAAACAACAACGCTATATAGTGACACTACATCTAATCCAAAGTGTGACGCTCCTATCATTTTCAACCTCGGTTGACCAGTCAAACTCCAAACATCAACATTGGGTGAAATAACGATGCATATGCAATCTTTGTTTCTCCACAAAGCGATACTGACTTCACCAGAGTATTGTTGAACTGCTCCAAATAATGACGCATATGCAGATTGTGATGTTGGACTTGAGTAAAAGGAAACTTTTGAGTTTTTATTTAACATGTGGTTTTTTTTTTTCATCTCCTTGAGGTTTTAACCTATTTGTGCCTTTGTTTTCTCTAGATTAACCAACTTTTACATGTTGAAGTGATCAAGAAGTGGAGGAAATAAGGAGAATTTCTATGATGGTATTATCACATGATTGTAACAAGTGTTTGTAAACACTTTGGGAGCAATTATAATCCCATTTTAGGGAATTTTTTATCTTTAGCTTTTAGGATTCAAATAATTTTTGTTTGGGTTTTAAAAGGAACAAGGAAAGGGTTAAAAAGAACCTTAGGAACTTGCTAGAGTTGGTTTTTGGATTTAAGAATTGAAAAAACAAACTTAACATTTCATCTCGGTCCTATTAAAAAGAATCCATTATTGCTTTGTGGTTTAAAATGAACATGTGTATTCTTTTTTTTGTAATCTCTTTTACAAGTTAATATCATTTACTAGGCGTAAGCACTTCTCTCGTGCTTCATAGAGACCTTGAGAATCAAAATTCTTTTGGTGATATTAATTTGTATAAAAGATTGGCCCCACACTTCAATTTAGGAATTTTAAAATTGAACAAACCTTGCTAGTGTGAGTTAAGTATATCACGTGTGTTCTCTCTTTGTTCACACAAACAAAGATTGATCAAACTAAAAATGTGCTTTCTTGCTATTGTTTATCTTTAAAGGGTCTACCTTGGTGGGAAAAAGTACTTACCCCAAGGGAATGACCCAACCAAGAACATGCTAAAGCCAAATGACTTCTAAAGCCAAATGACTTCTAGCCAGTATATAAGTGTGGGTACTTGAGGAAAATTAAAGTATTATGAGGATTGTTTCGACAAGAAGGGAAAAAATGGTCTCTTTTCATATGGATGATCCCCCATGAATGGAATACCTATACTAGAACCTTTTGTTATAGTAAGTCAAATCCCTATCTAGTTTTTCGTGCAAGAACGGTCATTCTGAAGCCATCCCACGAACTTGTGGTTCAAAGTAGAGATGAAAATTTTTTCATGGGAGATTCATGAGAACTGAAGCTTGGTTGACCTGACAAGTGTGCGGCATGGAGGGGAGATAGTGTGGTAAAGATTCTAATTATCTTCTTTGAATAAGCATAGTTGGAGAAATCCAAGTGGGTATCCAACAAATATTTCCTTTTTTATCCTAGTGTTGTGCATTGCTATGGAATCAAAACACATTACTTGAAATCTCAAAACTTGAAAACAAACATTCAACAAATTGTCAGAATTTCAAATGCTTTAGGAAGAACAAATACCTTTGAAAATCCCATATATTATTGATTTTCCCTAGGGATTCTATCCTTATAGGCTTCTAAATATTTGGGCCTACATCTCAATTTTATCTCTCTAAAGTCAACATAGGTAATTATTGCCTAGATTCTTCAATTTCCACATAATGGATCTTGTGGGATGAAAAAGAGTTAAGAAATAGACATTCATTTTGAAACTTAAGCAAGACATTAAATGAGGTAAAATAAATTCATTAATCAAGATGAAATAAATTGAACCCCATTCAAATTCTTTTTTATCTTTTGGTCATATGGTTTTCGAGCAAACATTGATCTTTTGGTTTGATGTACTCTTAGGATAAATTATGTTCTTCAAAACCTTTGTCTTGTAAATAAGTCCTCTTAGGTTCATCTAGGATCATGAAAAACACTTTCATCCATCCCCCAAACATCAATCAAATCCCATCTCACAAACAACCTTTGTAACTTTGGAAAAATCATTCATATTAGACTTTTGGTAAATCTCTCAATCAAAATCAAAATTCCCTTTGTTTGGCTAAGTGTGTATGGATGAATCCTTCCCCACACATTTAGTTAAATTTTCATCCTTTTGGACAATTTTATCCCAAGGTAACATCCAACATATTGGGATTTACATGTCCATCATCCAAATCAAACCAAATCAAAATAAAAAACCTAAAAAATCCCAAAGTCTAACATTGATCCAAAGTTTGTCAAAAGTTCAAACACCCATATCACTCACCCTTTCACCTTTCATCTCATCATTGGTCCTAAACACATTAGAGATTCACTTTTTCAACAAGGTAAAAACACAAGAAAAACATGGAATATAAACTTGGTTCATACATCATGAGTAATCCAAGCCAACCAAACTATCAAGACCTTCCAATGCCAATTTATTATCAAACCTCACATTTATACAATCCGTACATGGCATCATTATCTCCTACAAACTTAAATGATACACCAAATGTGAGTATGCCCAATCTAAATTTTGGAACACCTTTCCCTATGATAGATTTAAATCAAAGTCAAAACCTACAAATCTATCAACCAAAAAATCAATGCATGAGTCTTCTTCCAAACAACATTATCCCACCAAATCCATCCATGCCAAATGTGACTATACCAAATACAATATTACCAAACATGAACATATCAAATCCACATTTGGTGAACTTTGGGATAGATATGTTTGTGAATCACACCAATTTTGTTTAAAGTCCAAACAATATGTTAGCAACACCATGTATTGATCCAAGTCAAGGTAACACCATGCAAAATCAAGGTTACCTAAATCAAAGAAATGTGTTTCCCAGCCACAACAATATTCCATGTCAACCTATAATGCCAAATCTAAACATCATCCCAAATCATAACATTGTTCAAAATCAATTTTTCCATGATCCCATACAAACACCACAAGTATACAGTCCAAATATGCTTGAACAAAAACCAAATCAGATATATCAAGGGTGCCAAAATCAAAATCAAGATCAAATTTTGTGAGATAAAATTGCTATACTAAGAAAATTCATTGATTCATATCACCAAGAGACATCTCCACCCCAAAATCAATTTAAACTCTTCCATTGACTAAACCATGTCATCAAAGAATTGATTTGTGTCCACAACCACATCAAGAACAATATCTCTAATGTCAAGATGTTGGATATCAAAATCAACAACATCAACAACAAACCCAATCACCCCATCTCAAAGATCAGTCATCACATCTCCAAGACCAATCACAACTATCCATCAATGAGAACCTTGAAAGATGTTTTCACCTCATCCAATGATAAAATCAACATATATCAACAGACACTTTTCAATCATGATCAAAATCCACCAACAATGTACCCAAAAATGATCCAATCCAAGAAATGTTAACATCATTTGATCCTATGGTTGAAAACATTGACAATATCTCCACCACATTTATTTTTAAAATTAATAAAAATCTATCCATCAATGAGAACCTTGACAATGTTTCTACCTCATCCAACAATCAAATCAACATGTAGCAAGGGTCACTTTTTTATCATGATCAAAATTCACCAATAATATCTAATAGTTATCTATTTCAAGACGTGATAACATTATTTGATCCTATTGATATAATCCAAGATCCATCTAACAATGATCATGTTGACAATGTCTCTACATCACCTAATGAGATAGAAGACATATCTCAAGAATTTATTCCAAAGAATGGTCAATATCTATCACCAAAGTCTAGCAATGGTCCTTTCCAATACATATTGACATCCTTCAACCTCATGGTTGCAGATATTGAAGGAATCTTCAACCCAACACTTGATCCAAATCCACTCAAAGATCAACATGATATTGAGCCACCTTCCATACCTAATGACGATGTCCAAGAACCCTTTGTAAGAAATTGACCCATGTCAAGAACTTGATCCAAAGCATGTGAAAAGCCTTTTCCAAAATCACTCAAGATCAAGAATTTGTATCTCTACAATACTACAATGATCTAATGGACATTGTCCTATCTATACAAGATGTCGCATATGATGATCATATCCATATAGCACATACTCCTCCATCTACCCATCAGATGCTTACTCCTAATGGACATGTAGATGATCTTCACTAAAAAAAAGAGTCGCATACTCTTGATATCATTACTAAGGAACAAGATTCTCCTACTCTTAACATTTGTATACATGATCAAGATATAGAAAAATATAGAGACATATCAGAAAGGGGTCATGAAGAAGGATCCTATAGAAGTTTTGAATCAGAAAAATCCCATGAAGACATATCAAAAAAGAATCATGAGGATGACTTTTATGTGGATAGTGGATCATCAACACCTCTAGAAGAAGCATTAAAATTTGATATTTCACAAGATCAAGCCAAAGATATCAATCAAGAATTTATCCCACATATGGAGGATCCTATCACTTACAAACTTGGATCACTTACCCTTTTTAAGGAAATCTATTTTATCAATGAAGAATTTGTCACCTTTGAACACCCACAACAGAGTAAAGAAGGGTTGGCACATTGTTTCCAAGGTAAATCATATCCTATTGTAAATAATTTATTTCAAAAGATGAATTATCAAGGCAGAGGATTAGGCCTACATGAACAAGGTATCCTAGAACTAGTTCAAATTATTGGCAATTCTAAGTATCAAGGTCTTGGTTATGCAAAAATTAAGGGATCTAAACATATCAGTGATAGTTCCACAATATTGGGGGTAGCTTCATTTCAAGTAAACATCAAGATAGGGAGTACAAAGAGTCCTTATGATGAAACCACTTCCAATACTACAACCAACCATGTCATGAATCTAAATCCACCCATCACCCCATCTATGAAGTGGAACCAACATCAAAATAAAGATTTGAATCAAAGCACGAAGAATGTCATCAAAGAAAAATAAGTAGTTAAGCATGAAGGAAAAATAAAATACAAGTGGATACCAAAGAATATAAAGAAAGATTATCCCTATCAAACTCCATTAGTCAAAGAAACTATGGGGAAAAATAAAAAATGGAAAAGTATCCATGAAAGATGTCCAAAAAGGAAAATGTAGACTTCTCAAGTGACGTACAAAGTCTATCAAGTAGTTGGTCCTAATTCCATTCACACTTCCATATCCACCCATTATTGCTCATCTTCCTAAGTTTGGAGAGTCAAAGGTTCCAAGCTATCAACCAATCCATCCTTCATTAATAAACATACAACATCCACTCCCCCATGCATGATATCCAATTTTCACATTGACCATGTATTGGAAACAACCCTTCATCATAAGGATTCAAAAGGCACTCTATCGCAATGTGCGCACAGAGACAAAGTTAACCTTAGTATTAGCAAAGAAGAATATAATTCGCAAAATTTACACTCGAGTGCACGTATCTTAGCAAAGAAGCTTCTTCAAGAAAAATATCAATGGCACATTATGATAGAAGTATCTGCATCGACACCACCAGGTGGTTCATGATGAGCTTGAAATATTTCATAAAAAATAAAAAAAATAAAAAAATCATGAAAATAGTAAGATAAAAATTATCCTTTAGTGAAAACCACTAAGGTGGTGCTTTGGCTAGGTAACATGATGAAAACCTAGAAAGCAAGCGTCATGTGTAGAATCAAGAATCTTTGTGCACCATTTTAGGAAAAAGCATCGTATCACATCCATATTAAAAACAACATTCCATCCATCTTATCCATAATAAATCCATTTATCCATGAACCATTTATCCAATCCATTCTTATCCATCTCCATCCATCTTCCAAATTATCTTGATCTTGAGAAATTTTGGTGCACACTTTATGGTAGATATCTTGAGGTCATTTTCATTGATCCTATCCTACCCAATGTTATTTGAGCCTTGAAGCATTATCCAAATGATCATCCTTTGTTCAAAAACCTTATCTTGTGATAAGATAATCCTTGGCATCCTTTGCATGCTTACCATATCCATCCATCCATCCATCTATCCAAGAATCCACCCATGGCCTTTCAAACATTGCTAGACACTAGGGGCGGATATTTACATCTTGCTTCGGGAATAAATCTTGATCTATATCCTCCACCATATGTGGTCATCCGAATATTGGTAGACACGAATTCAAATTGGTCAAATCATTTGTTAGCAAAAAATTGAAATCACAAACCCATGGCATATTTTGACGAGAAGATGTTCCTTATCAAGCATTATATTTCATCGAACATCAATCCAAATAATCAATATCAGTCACATCTAATTTATGTGTCATCACATCAAATCATTAAAACAACTTTTGTTCCAAACCAAGCTTCAAAATTTTGATCAATCAAATCCAATCAATCCATCATCATCTTGGGATATCCTTCCTAGTCTTCATGTTTCTTAACACTATCCTCACATTGTTGTGTATCCTCAACAATGTTATCATTCTTAATCTTGATCAATCAAATCTAATCAATCCATAATGATCTCAGGATATCCTTCTTATTCCTCATGTTGCATAACACTATCCTCGCATTGTTGTGTATCATCAACAATTTTATCATCATAAATCTTGATCAATCAAATCCAATCAATCCATCATCATCTCAGGATATCCTTCCCATTCCTTGTGTTTCTTAACACTATCCTCAAATTGTTGTGTATCCTAAACAATGTTATCATCATCAATCTTGATCATTCAAATCCAATGAATCCATCATCATTTCAGTCCTTGTGTTGCTTAAACACTATCCTTTCACTGTTGTGTATCCTCAATAATGTTATCATCATCAATCCATCAATCTGATTGATCAAACCTAGCTTGGTTTTCAACAAAATCCTAAAACAAAGCACTAATATCATCACATATCCATATCCAAATCGTCAAAATCATGCGAAAATCCAAAAACATTCAAAAAATTCCTTCAAAAAATCCAAAACATTCATAAAATAAGAAAATCCAAAAACATTCAAAACATATCAAGAAACCAAAAAATAGGTCAAAAATCAAAAAAGTCAAAAAATAGAGTTGTCATTTTGAACTACGTTGTCTCTTAGCTTGAATGTAGGCAAGGCTATCATCGATGAGCCCTCGAGACACCCTATGTTAGTCCTTTAGGATTTTTTCATAATAAGTTGGCAATTCATCATTTGTTTATATCTTCATCTTGTAAATTGGTCAATTCGTCATCCAAACTACATCGTCTTTGAGCTTAAACATAGGAAAGGCTAATCCCTGATCGGCCTTCGAGACACAAAATCCCAAAACATTCATAAAATCCTAGAAAATACCAAAAAAATGGAAAAATTGAAAGTCACAACATTTGTAAAACATCTCGAAAAAACCCAGAAACAACCTCATAACATTTCGAAAACATCAAAATATTTGAAAAAATTCATCCCTCCCATTTCTCTTTGACCCGCAATAATCTCATCTGTAATAAATCAATCATCGCCCTCATCCTTCGGCAAAATGGTTAGAAACAAGTCTAGCAGATTAAAAGTTAAAACTCAAGGATCTAAAATCTAGGCTAGTAGGTAAAAAAGTTTATCAACTCTTGGTATCACTAGCGCATCATCTAGTCAATCCCAAAATCATCTGATAACATCATGTCCTAGGAATAATCCTTCCTACAATGGACATCAACATCAGGGATCACAGTAGTTTAGTCTTGGCTAGCGGTATGAATAACATTAGCTTTTATGTTTACTTGATCTTTATCTTGATTGATTTCTCTTATTTCTCTCATTCCAATGACTCTCAATGATGTCTAAACAAAAATATTTAGAGAGAAAGGAATGGGGCAATGATCATTATCTTTTTATCTATTGTGCTTGTTGGGTGTTCTTTTCATATCACCTTGGTCATATGTGCTTTGTTTGGTTTGTAGGGAAGGTGTTTTAGGTGTCTTGTTGGCCACATAGGAAGGATTTCCTTTCTGTGTTTTGATCCGAGACATTTGAAACATCTGAATTGCATTTCGAATAAGGTTTCATATTCTAGGTGTGAATAGGAGTACTAATATCTGATTGTTGGGTCAAAGTCCATCACACTAGGTTAAAAGTCATCCTGATTCTTTATACCTTGATGCATCGTACCTAGGTGTGTTATCAAACATTAGGTAAGTAAGCCCTTTTAAAATCCCAATTTTGGATAATCAAATCATCATCATCATTCATCATCATCTCTAATAAAGTCTCATAGATCATGGACTTGTTGGGTCCCCTTTTCGTCATCTCATTTCTTCTTTCTTATGTCCATGCTAACATGGTATCATGACATTCAAAAAAAACATCACCAATGCATCCATCTTGAACCTCTTTGTCATGAGATTGACCCTCAAATCAAACTTTTCGCTCGATCTCTCGAGGGGGTAGTGTACCAGTATACTTTCTTCCATTGGGGAAGCAATGGGGCATCATAAAAAGTCAAAAAAAATTTGAATTTTCATCTCGGCAAGGTTATTCTTTGAATCAATGCAGGATGCACAATGCTTCAAAGAGGGGAAAAATTTAGACATTGGAATTATCTTAATTGATATTACGCACCTGATCTTGATTTACTAACATCATTTCTTCCTAATCACTTTGTTACTAACTAGTTAATTAAATAATCCTTATTTAATTAATTCATCATAATTCCTCTTTTAATTAAATAAATCGTCTTATTTGATTAAATCATTATCTTCTTTCAATTAAATAAATCATCTTATTTAATTAATCCTAATGTTCCTCTTTTAATTAAACAATTCATTTTATTTAATTAAATCATATTTCCTCTTTTAATTAAATAATTCATTTTATTTAATTAAATCATATTCCCTGTTTTGATTAAATAAATCACCCTTATTTGATTAAATCTAACATCACCCCTTTTAATTAAATAAATCAAACTTTGTTTCAATAAATCTCTCAAATTCCTCTCATTTTGATTTAAATAAATCTAAAAATCTAAGCCAAAATGTTAAATTAACTAATCTCCATCTAAGTTAATTATATCTTAATTAACTCTAACTCTAATCCATCAAATTCTCTAGATTTTGTAACTTGCACAAGTAAATCAATTTAATTGATTTATAGATTCTTCTATTTTCATTCAAAAGGGGATCTTGTTGGAATATTCTTCCAATTTGAAATCTCCCTCCAAAAAGGACTTGTCCTCCAAACATGGCATTTAAGCCTCTTACAAGTCCATTTTCTTGAGCCAAGTGGCATTAACTCCTCTTCCACATCCTCTTCCACAAGAAAACCTTCAAATTTCAAATTTCCACCTAATTGCATTTATTTTTACATTGACCAAAATGTGCACAACCTCTCTTCAAATAGCTTGTTGACATGTGGCACATTTCCATTGGTCCTTTCTGTAATACCACATTCATCCTATTTATCATTTCTCCATCCTTCTCTCCTATAAATGGAGAGCTCTTCTATTGATTTTGGATCCACAATCTTAGGCATTTTGATGCACAACTTTAGACAAAGGCATTTATGCAAGTTCATCCATCTTCATCCAAGTTTTCATAGAATTTTGTCAATCTTAGCTAGGTTATGGTCAAATTTTCATCAAAGGAGCACAATAATCAACAATCTTCATCAAATTCTTAGCAAGGAACTGGGAAAGGGCTTCTTTCCACATCAAAGAAGCACCAATTCCCCCATGGGATGCTGGTTTGAGTATTTTTGAGCAAGATTTAATAGCTTTATTTGATTTTTCATCTTCATTTCTTGTTCTATGCATTTGAATGAATTGCATGGGGAATTTTTTTTTTTAGATTTTTTAATGACTAACATCGTGTTGTTTGTTCATGTTGGAGTAGGTTTAGACAAACCATTCACAGTATATATATATATATATATATATATATATATATATATATATATATATATATATTTGATTGTACAAAGATAACAATTATGTCAGCTTCATAAGTCTTCTCATCAATAATCCAAACATGTGGCATACTACAACTTGTCAGCATGGATTACACAAACTAAATTTAATCCATTACATATTCAATCCCTTGATAGGTCGGCCATCAATAGACCTAATAGTAAAATTGTAAAGAACAAAATGATACTAGTGATAACCACAAGCAACTATACGCATGAATTCCCTTCCATGTATGCATTTATCAGTCATAGACCATTTCCCAAAAACTGAAGTAGTAGCTATTTACTAGAGGCTGGTCCTATATTACTGGTTCAGAATACTAGATTAATGTGACTTTGATTCTTGTAGTTGCAACCCATTTATTATGGTGACATCAATGACAACAAAATTGTTCACAAGGGATATGATCTTCTTCTTTCTTTCAGAAACCTCACCCTTTGTCATTGATGGAAACATGTGCCAAAAAGAAATTGCATACATCCTATGTAAAAAATATACTCTATTTTTCTTTCCTCTTCTCCCCCTTTGACATTAAGGAAAAAGTTCAAACAAAAATTATGAAAGATATGTACATAGAGTCTGGAATGTAAAAACACATAGAATCAAACTTCTGAACTCCCCCTAAGGAGTTATCTCAAGCAATGTAAAAACAAAAAAATCCTACCCGGAGGAGGAACCACTTTGAAGTTCCTAAAGAATGCCTTGCTAGGCCACTTTGCCATGTTCCCAACTCTGCTTCATAGATATCAAAATTATGTTCAAAGATTCTAAAGCAATAAAATTTTGTTCAGCTTCATCCAGAGTATCCAGAGTCAATATAATCTTATCCAATTTTTCAGCATTACCCAAAGAATTGGCTACTGGGGCATACTCCATCCTCACATCATCACCAAGCAAGCCAAATTTTTTGATTATTCCTTCCTTCTACTTCTATAACATAAATAACTTTTCTCTGTGCACAAAAATAGTGTTCCAAGTTGATATGTCTTAGTCCATAGATACGTTGTAGGTGTTGGACACAATGATCAATTGGGATTCAATGAAATCGATGAGATATTTTATGCTTTGAGTGGCATCAAGCCACCATATACAATATTTAAACACAAAATTAGCTTCAGATTCACAAGCCTTCCTAGCTTCAAGGCTCTTCTCTACATTGGTATGTTCCAAGGCGCATTTTTCATGAAGGATGCATAGCCTTTTCTCATTCAGTTTCTCTTCCACATCATATTTTGTTTTCTCAACAAGTCTTATGGCATGCTCCTTGAAGGAGTCCAATAGAAGCTTCAAGTTCTCAACCGAAGAGAGATAAGTATCAACATATGTGTCAAGAGTGATATCTTGCAGGGCCTTAATGGCATATTCGATGAGCTTAGATCCATTTTGATGCATTTCTAAGATTTTTCTTCTACTGGATGCATGAAATACATCGCCTAATACCAATTTATGTACTTGAGAATATTGTTCATATTTGCATAACCTTGATTCATTAGAAGTTTCCGGAGTTCTGGAGGGATTACCAGTTGGAATCTAATCTACTTAGACAACAGTCCCTTCAAGAAATCATCACTAGAGGAAGATTATCCAGTGGAATTTTGTGATTTTACAACTTGTTGGGATACTTCTTCATTCTTTCTAGCAATATCGTTTGATTCCTTGTTTTTGTTTTCTTCTTCCTCTAATTTTCTTCCTCTACATTTTCTTCTTCTGCATTCTTTTATTCCATCTCCTTTTCTTCTAATTTTTCTTCTTCTACCTTTTCTTCTTCAATTTTATCTTCTTATTTTTCTTCCTCCATCTTCTCTTCTTCTTCCTCATCTCTGTCCTCTTCTTCAGGGTGTACCAGAAGGGTAGCAACATGAAATTATACTTCAATATTTTCTTCAACATGTTTTTCATTTTCTAGATTCTCATTAGTAGCATTGATTTATGGTACAACATCTGTACTACCTATTTTCGGAGGGGTATTGGTTTCATTCACTTCCAAAGGTATATTATCATCAGCAACACCAGAAGGAGGTTCTTTCACAACTTTTGTAGGAGTTTCTTTTCTAGGTTCAAATGTCGAACCGGATGCAATAATCATGCCATATCTTTCCGTCGTATTCTTGATTGTACTTATTGTTTCCTTCCTTATTTCTCTAATTTATTTCTTGTCTTTAGTCATCAGTGTGTTAAATCTCCTCTTCACCCTAAACATATTAGCACAAATCTTCTTCAAAGATTCTGAATTATCTTGAGACAAAGAGTATTCAATTTCTTTATATGCTTCATTTCTTATTTTCTCTTCTAGCTCAACTACCTCTTATCTTCTTTTCATTAGAATTTCCCACAAATTTTCATGTAAATCACACCTAATGTTATCCCATTTAGCTTCAAAAATAATGACATATTTGATGATGGTCAATATTATTTTTTCTTTATCCTATTCTCCTACTGAATCATACACTTTCGCTATAAAATTCAGCATATTATTCACCAAAACATCTAGTTTAAGAGGGGAAATAGGTCTTATCGGAGAGGAATTTTGTTCTTCCTGGTCCAATGGAACTTCTTCTATAAATTTGGCCTTCTTTGCATAATTAACATTTTTTTCATCAGCATCATCTAAGGATGACACATAGTGAAATTTCCTTGAGCCAACACAGGTTTCTTGTGATGCACCTTCACTGGAGGAAACACTCACCCTTCTCTTTCTTGTCAATTTTGCAGTTGGATATTCTTCCTCTTCCTCCTAATCATTAGTAACACTCGTATCCTTCTCCCTAGTAGCCATTTATTTTCTTCGTTTGACAGGGGTTGTCGGAGGAACACCTTTTCTTTTTTTTAATTTGGTAGCTGGTCCAAAAGGGGTTGGGCCTTTTCCTTTATCAGAAATGTTGGGCACAATCTTCATTGTAGCTTGTGCAGAAGCTAGTATGGAAGCAGGGGTCCTACCAAATCTCCTTACACTAGGTAGTTATTCAGACTTTTATCCTTTAACGACTCTTCCTACATCTATTTTTTCAGCTATGAAACCAAACTTCTTGAGAATTTCCATTATATTTTTCTTCCTTGTAGCTTTGTTGAGCTCCAAATGAACTTACAAGGATTTCTCTACATAAGTTCCAATATGTGGCTCATTTGGATATTCTGGACTCTTTAATAATATTTGCACATAACCTTCAACAATATCTTCTAAGACCTCATAACCCAAAGGCTAAATCCAGATGGTCTGGGCTTCAACCGCTTCTATCTTACACTCATCAGAAGATACATGAAATATGATCTCATTTTTATATTTCTCAATAGTCTTCCTCATAATTCTATCTCTCTCATTCATATTTTTCATAAACACAAAAAAGAATGTTGTCAAGGCAATTGTTGCATTGTTCACATCACCCAAACTACGCATGTGATCAAAAATCTAATGTGCTACCGGCCGGGATGGGTCCTAATACACTGTTTTGGATTTTCTCGGAAGAATTTTGAGAAAATAAAATAACAGAATCACAATTAGAGAACCAAAATTAAATGAGTACTTTTTCTCTTTTGACATTCTCATATTATCAAGCAGTTGTTGTCTAAGAAACTCACATAAATCATAATTTTTACCATTTATAGTCATATCATAACTAGTATAAATAGTTGTGGCAGACATAAATTTCTCTCTATTGGTGAAGGATATTTTGTCGCCAATCATTATGGATGCATACTTTACAGATGGATTAGTGATAGGTTTTGTCACAAGAGCCCTTTTCTCATAGGTTGCACCAATGAGATTCATTACCATTTCATTTTTCATTGCTTTCAGCACATGTACTAGTCCAATGTCGCTCAGTCTGTTGACAACTTTGATTTCTTCCTTGTTTATCAAGTGTGGTTCATGAGTCCATAAGAATTAATCATGCTTTTTGCTAAGAACCAGTTTTACCTATTGATCATCTACCATAGAACATAAATTTGGAAAGTTGTTCGAACAGTCCAAATTCTTCGTCACCAAATTCAAGTATTTAGGTTTTACCAAGAAATCATCTTTTGTGAGTTCATTTAACCACATTTCAATCAATTTGATATGATTTAATTCTTGTCTTAACCCTAATTTACATCCTTGTATCCTTAGTCAGCATCATGCCATTAGGAACTGATGAGAAAGTGCCCATAGGGTCATCCTTGAAAACTTTCATCGAGTATTTTGTGTAGGAGGGCCTAAGTCTTTTTGTTGTATTTATGACTATAGGAGTTTCCATTTTCTATATACCGAGCCTTTAAAGGATTCAAGAAAGGAATTTTCACAAGCTCACAGCAACACAGAATCGAAAAATACCATTTTCTATGCAAACAATCGAAATTAGGGTTTGCACTAGTCACACTTCAATTCGCTTCAAATCACTCCAGTTGTTCTTTGAATTTTTCAAATACTTAAATGGTTGAAATACACTTATTATTTCACTTTATAGATTAATTTGATGCCCTAATTTGTATTTAATGCTCTTGAAATTCAAAAAGCTACCAAATTTCCTTAACTCCACTGAAAAACACTAATATGCTCCGTAAACAAGAATACTTGCCTCTTTTCTTCTGATTTATTTTTCAGAACCTCTACACACTTATTTCTTATGACCTCACTTCATGTCAAGGACTGACCCACTAGAAATCAAGGGGTTCAAGAGACTTTCTGCTAATGCTCCCACTAAGACCATGCTAGGTCAATTTATTGTAGGAATCATCTGCATCGAATGAGGGTACAAACACATTAGTAGTCTCTGAATCTTCTTTCTTTTTCCATATCTTACTCATTTCCTTTTTCACTTCTTTTCTGTCAACCTTCTTCTTAGGTTCATTCTTTTTCACCAGGGAAAATTGTTTTCCCTTTTTACTTTTGCATGCCTTTGAAATATGTCCCAGTTTGTTACAATTATAATAGGCACCATTTATTTGATTAGATTGAATTTCATTAAACCTTGTTCTACACTAATTCGCTTTATGTCCATATTTGTTGCATGTATAGAAATAACCCTGAAAGGATTGATTCATCCTTCCTCCATTAAACCAATCCATCATATGGGTTTTGCATTCACTAGCTCTATGTCCAACCTTATTATAGGAATGGAATTATCTAGGGAAAGAACTAAAAAACTAATTCATCCTACTTCTGCATTCAGTTGCATTATGCACAAACTTGTTGCAAGAAAAACAAGTGCCATTGAAAGATGGGTACCTTTGTGAATTTGGCTATCGGACAGATGGTTTCCTTCCTAGATTTCTTTTCTCCTTCCCTTTATCTTGAGACTTTTCATCATTTACTACTTTAGAGATTTCAACTAGTTCTAATCCCAATCCTCCTTTTTCTTTAGAGGATTTTTTTTGTGCAATCAGTTCATCAAGCCTAGTGGAGCTTGTCTTGAATCTATCTTCACAAAACTTTTCCTTTTCCAGTTCTACTCTCATATTTACCAGTTCTTGTTCAAGTCTAGAACAGTCATCAGACTTGTTCTTTATTTATATATTCAAACAATCTTCAATTCTCTTATTTTCTTCCACTTGTTGCTTTAGTCCAATAATATCTTCATTTGCTTGTTTCAATTGGTCATTGACTTCTCTATGTGTTTCTTTGAATTTCTTTAATTTTTCCTTCAATTTCCAAACACATTCATTTGCTTCATCAATATTATCTTTCATATCTGTATTCTCATTTTCAGCTTTGTCAAGATCATCAAGGGTAGTCCAGAGTTCTACATTATCCTCCATTTGTTCAATTTCCAAGATCTCCCTCAAGTTGTTAGACTTCTCGAGAGGAACCAAGATCTGATACCAATTGTTGAATATCCAATACAGTAAGAGGGGGGGTGAATTAGTATATTTTTAAACTTATTGAAAAAATATCATCCAATGAATCCAAAGCATATGATAATTAAGATAAGCAGAATTATCAACAAAACACAAAGCATAGAACACAAGAGACACCAAAAATTTTATGTGGAAAACCCAGAATGGGAAAAAACATGGTGAGGATTAACTCACAATATAGTATAAGTGGTTATAAGATATTACAAAAAGGGGTGGCTCACTGTTAGGACTCACTATCCAAAATGGGAGGCTCTTTGCCTACAAAAATGAAGTAATAAAATGGCTGACCGCCATAATTGAACTAATGGAAGTACACCTCAAGTGCAGATTTAGTTCCTTTGCAGTGTTGGACTCAAGGGAACACTAAGAGGGGGGGTGAATCAGTGTTCAAAATTTTTTAAACTTCATCCATTCAAAACATGAAGCCATTTCATCATTGCATTAAGGAAAAGATGTATGCATTGAAATTAAACATAAAAACCACCATGACACATAGATTTATGTGTGGAAACCCTATTAGGGGAGAAATAATAGTGGAGATTAATCCATAATTTGAGTAATTAAAATGTAGTTGATTATAAAAGGAATGCAATTGCATCCAGGGGCACTGCCTAGAGCTCACTGCTCAAAGAAAAAGGCTTACTACCCTACAAAATTTAGATTAAAACCATCTAAGGGGTGAACTAAGATAATATAATCTAATCATGTCGGGTAATAGATTCGATGAATCTCATGAATCTTATTCGGGATCTGCTTTCTGACTTTATACCGTGCTCTGCCCCATTTTGCTCTTTGCTGCTCTTTGCATCACTTATGATCAAATTCACATTACTTCTATGTTGGATCTCACAATTCACACTTCTTAATATTCATACACCATGCATGCTTTTATAAATGATAAGAACAATATTTTATATATATCCACGGTCAATGACTTATTCATCCAATAGTCAGCTTCATAAAACTTTAAGTTACTTTTAACTTGTCGGCCAGATTCACCACAAAATCTTTATGTGCATCATCCAAAATTGGTTAAGACAAAGAGAGGACCCAAATAAAACTTAATCCAACATGGACACTTATAATTAAATATATCTCATACATTCATAAATTCCATCTTTGTTGGGTCGGCCTTCTAGCATAGATAGTTAACAAATTACTACACTATATCTTGTAGATCACTTACCATTGCATGTGCATCAATACCAAGATACTAGAAGCCTCAACATATCTTCCTCAATGATCCATAACCAGAAAATTTTGTCTGGTGGGATGGCTAGATCAACTTTTATGCCTTTTACCGAGTCCCCTTTTCTTTACTTTATTCTACTGGTAGGAGCCAAAATAGTGTTGCTCATTCAGATGCAAGACATGGGTTGCATGACTTGGGTTGCCATCAATGAAAACACTTACAATACAATATAATTATCCATATGCCAACAATCTCCCCCTTTGGAATTGATGCCAACACTTGGTAAAAAATGATTAAGTGTTAGAATCATTATAGGTATACTACATAACTGCTTGTTGCACTTCCTCCCCCTAAGATTGACAAGGCATTTTTCACTGCCTTCTCTCCCCCTTGGACATCAATGACAAAGAACGGATGCCATATTCCAAAAAAGTGACAAAAAGTGACAAAACATGTGTTTAAAATCATCAATTCTTAAAAAATTTAGCACATACATGCTTATAACTATTCTTCTTTGATCAAAATTTCAAAAGCTTGAAAACAATTTGTTGTTATCTTTAGAAAATTATCTTCTTTTTTTTCTTCACTTCTGGAAGAAACCTCTTCCAGCCATCAATTGAAATTCCAATGCTAATAATAAAGCTATTGTTCTTGGAAGTCTTCTTGATAATCTCAATGAGAGATTCAGGAATTGTGATTTCTTCTTCCAATTTTTTAGCATTTTGTAGAATTTCCATGAACTTCTCCAACCTACACTCAATTAAGTCCTTTACCTTACAGAAAGTATCCACAAGAACATTCTTGGACAATTGAATTTTTATTTGAGCTGCCTGTAACTCCCAGGCTCTTCTCCTGAAAATGTCATCCGGATCTTCAGACATGCGAAAGCTTTTTCCAGGGCCATTCAATTCTGTCTCAATCTGATCCAACTTCTCCTTGTATTTGTTGACTCTATGGGGCCAAAGAACACAATACTTATAGATTCTTGTGGAAAAGTTAATGCATTGTCTCAACTCATTAATTTTATTCTTTAGCTTGGCAAGGGATAGTCGGAATTGTTCCTTCAGGTGAGAGATAATTTCACCTTCATCTTTGCCTTTGTCTTGAGAGCCCATTGATTCTTTTCTACACTCAATAATCTCTTTAGGTAGAATGTCCTTCAGACTTTCCAATATTATCTTACAATTCTCAATATGAGCATTTTGAACTTCTAGAATCAAATCTTGATCGTATGATGGTTTGACTGACCATAACCTTGACATTTTCTGCATACCATCTGCACTTTGGATAAGCTATTGTAGCTTTTCTTTTGACATACTTTCTTCTTCCTCACTATCCTTTTCAAGACCGGAAAATTTTTCTAGTGGATTCTCTGTTTCTTTGTTAGATTCTTCATTCGAAATTTCTACAATTTCTTTTTCTTTCCCTTTTCCCTCAATCCTGAGAACTTTGCTTTCCAGAGGGTTGTATTCAATGATTTCTTGTCCTTTTTTTTGTCCTTTATCAGTGCTACC
>CM021100.1:376351874-376402518 GCA_007115665.2 Sequoiadendron giganteum | reverse complement strand
TCATCAATTTTGGGTAAAAAAAAAAGTCACCAACCACATACCCATCATATTGCCACTTTTTGGCCCATCATGATCCTGCACATACCCATAGAGAAAACTAGTCCACAATATCTCATAATTTACATTCCAAAATATGACAATGCCATGACTAAATTCTCAATTACAAAACTCAAAAAACTCCAAAACCTAAAATAAACCTCTACACATTTCAGACGTGTTACAAATTTTATCTTCGTGAGAACAAATAATGAGCAAGTCTCTCCAAATGAAGCAAAAAACACATTTAAGGGAAAACAAAGAATCCTTGAAGGCACATACCCATTGAAAACTATAATTATTCAGATCCTCAGGTTGATAACCACTCACACTGAAAATAAAATCCCCTTCTACACTTTTCTTTCCCGCTCCCTTCATTTTTGTTTGTCTTGCAACTGATTTTTTTTTCTACCATAGTTGAAAGTTATCTTTATTGTGAAAAACCCTCATTCTTCTTCACTGGCTTTAGAAATATTTTCTAACCTTTGCATTTAAAATTTTACTACCCAGTAACACAAATATTCTTCCTTTACCTAGTAGATGAAGAATTATTTTTTTACCATGAAAAGCTTCACTCCATATTTGTTTATCCGTAGTTGAAAACTGATTTAAAATGAATGCAAACTTTCATTCATTTTTATTAGGCCATATAAAACCCTATCTACCCATGCACATTATATTTTAATTAATTCCTAGCAACTAAAGACTCATCAAATAATATAGGACACTCCTCGGGTCCCACTGCTTCTTCACCAACACTGGTTGGTTATCATCATGTATCACGAATACAATAAGAAAAATGAGATATATAATAGTAATTTTTGGTAGCTCAATAATGCAACCTCACCTCATCACTCATACAATATGGAAAGGATAAAGCCAAAAATCAATAGGCAATACCATCGTGCCATCATTGTTTTGAAATGGGAAAAAAATGACCCCTTCCTCTAGCCCTAAACAATATTGCTACTCCACATGTTTTGTTGCCTCACCATGAACTATGGTTGAATCAAGAAAATGTTTACAGTAGTCAACAAGCAACTCTATCTTCTTCTTGTCAAAGACGTGTGAATGCGGGTTTCCTATAGCCGAAAATTATAGAGTGCATCTGTTAATTATGATATGGCTTGACTAACTTCATCAGTAGTATGTTCATTCTTTTGAAGTGTTGAAGTCGAAAACCTCTGCATTGAAACCAATCATCAAAGTGTAGCATGTAATTTGAGGGTTCCAAATGCGTTGTTCTTAATAATTTTCTTTCATGATCTTGATACCACTACTTTCATAATGCATTCAAGCTATGATATAATAAACTTTAGGTGCCAATGCTAGAATTGAATTCTCTCAAACAGTTTTAATACATTTTCACTGCAAGCACCAACAGTGCCTATGAAAACTAAACATGTGTTATATTTACCCACACAAGAAGCATTTAAACAAAGATTTTTCTTGTGATAGCTTCATAAACCTATGTAAAATTTCCTTTGCAATACCAAAATGACCACCCATTCAGCTAGCATGATGGCTTCCCTATTTACAACATAAGTATTTCCTGCTCTCTATGTCAACACTTCACAAGATGGTACACTAGCCTTCACAAGATGTGGTGCCACATTTTGTGGATCTCAACAAATGGGAAATTTCAAATGAGAGCCTATGTATGAAAACCTTTACATCACTCTGATATTTGAGCATAATCTAATGTTCTTCATCTTTAGTTGTTCCTCCACCCTCATCTATTGAAAATATTCCATCTACGTATTTTGACCTCTTCATTCTGAATGAGCCCTAAGCCACATTCAATAATGAAACTGATGAAGAAACCCCGCATGCCAAGTGAGCATCATCTGCATCAGCCATAAATGCTTCTTTTATTGCCCTATTATGGGGCCCCATTGAAAATACTAAAGCATCCATGTTTCTATTTTGACCAAACCCATTTTCTTCTAGGAAAATGTCTCTTTTTTCCCACTTCCCATTTCACTTTGATGAGTATTCCTCCCTTTCCATCCACATATGGCATACAACCCTTTTCCATGATAACACTACCCTTTGCTTCTATACAATCTCATACAGCCAAATCTTGTCCATCTCTCACCCTTTTTCAGTCTCCCTCCAAGTGTTTCTATTGCTTCACAAAGTATTGACACCTCACAGAGTCTTCGAAGCCACTTGGATGTAATGAAGAAAGCCTGACAAGATAGAAAATAGAAACTACAAATAAAATTCATGGAAAACCAGCTACTCAAAAGATTAAGGCTTGTTTTAATGAGGAGTGAAATTCCTTGTTGATTTCTATCATTGAGCCACTAGCATCCAAGCCAGAAGGAGAAATAAAGCTAGAAGATTACGACATCAAAGTTGTGGGCCTCCATGTAAGTGAGACTCTCCTCCACAAAAAAGTGGTTTTGGCTAAAACCACTTAGAAGGTGGTCTACAGTAAGTATGAGAGTAAGAAAATGTAAAAGACATGGTGTATAGTCTAGAAATAGAAATCAAGGGAAAGGATGGGGATATGACTCACATAAGGCAATTATAGAGTCAGTTGGGGCAAGTGACTAAGTTGCTCGAAGAGGCCCAAAGTGATGAGGATTAGATTCATGTTTAGATAGATAAATTGAAGGGTGAGGTTGTTGTTGAACATGATACAAATGTAGAATATCAATTCAAATAGGAGAATATGGACAAAGATATGACCAGAGTAAATGATGGATCTGATGCACTAAAAAAGGTAATAAGGATGCTAGATCAACAAAAGGAGGACATGCAGAAAGAATTGGATGGCATCTGGTCTCAAGCTTGTGACTATCTCTAGAAGGATTGGGTAGAAATAGAAAGGGTTAAACAAGAGAAGTAGGAGATCAAGTCTATTTTGTAGACTCACAATAAAGAGGTCGGGAAGTTGAGCTCCGAGCTAACAAATGCCCTCTAGGAGAAGAGCCAATTGGAGGAGAACATGAAGGAAAGGGAGTCTCAATTAAATCAAGAATTGGTTGTGCTACAAGGATCCAAGATCCTCTTGATATTAAAAAGACTAATATCCACACACTAGGAAAGAATCATAGTTGCAGTTGCTACCTTGAAGCTAGTCTTGCAGTTTCTGAGGGATGCTCAAGAATTAAATGAGAAGGTTGGTTCAGTGGTTGACCAAATTCTGCATATATATGCTCCATAGGCTATAGAATTAGAGAGCCTAATCTCCAAGTTATGTAAGGACACCAAAGAAGCTTTAGAAGATGCCAAAATTCTTGACCGAAGTGAAGCCTCAAGGAAAGAAAGTGAATTCACCAACTGTCACAAAGTCATGTCAAAAAGAAAAGGTCACTAGGCAGTGTTGACTAGGAAGGTCAATGATATCAAGGATTTCAATATTTTTCTTGAATCTAGATTACCCACTCTTTTCTCACCATATGGAGGAGTTCTATCAATTGAGTAGATTGTGGATGCAATCAAACTCAAAATCCAGACTTCCATAACACTCCCAGGTCTAAGTCCATCATCGACTATTGAGGAAATCGAGAGGGAAATACTTCCCCTTTCTTGACTTTATTACTACATTAGGATTGTGTCATCAAGGTGGGGAGGGGTTTCTTTTAAGGAATTCCTTGAGTTCGATCAAGTATATGAGATTTTGTGCACCATCACCTGGCCCACTAATTTGGATTAGGAAGTCCAACACTTTGCCTTCCTCAAACTCTGAGAACTACTAGAGCTCAAGGTTCATGCCTCAGTGAGCAAAGGCCCCTTGTGAGTCACCAAAACTATAAATCAATTTTTCCTTTATTTTTTTTTTTGGTTTTCGGCCCTTACTCTTTCCAGCTTCAAGATGAATCTACACCCAAAATACAAAGACTGCTCCTGGATAAAGGCACTCAATGTGTCATGTGGTGGCTGCATGACTTTATTTACATATCCTTTTCCTTCCAGGTGTAATCTAAGGCACGTGTCATCTTGGCAGGGATTTTATTCAAAGCTACTCTCACAAATCTGAAATCGCATGCTCTCTTGACAAGTCATCTATTGGTGTCGGGTGGTTTGTATTTTTTTATGGAGTGATATCTTCAGGTGGATTTTTTTAGGAACACGAAGGGTTTCTTACTTTTGGGGTGGAACCTTCTAGTCAACATCATCAACCTCTATGGTTGATTGATTAGATTTTTTCTAGGTTGTGTTAAAATCTGATTATTTTTTGATAGCTATCTTCTCTAAAATATCTAAAGCCATTAATGAAGAAGTTCACACTTAATGAGAGAAGATTGTCTTGATCTAATCAAAATCTAAGATTAGATTGTGAGCTATCAGGTTTATGCATCTAATAGTTTTTGCTTCTAGAATTTTTGTGGAAGTGTTCTCTTCTTCTGGTTATAAATAGAGGTTGGCATCATAGGGTGAACAAGATAAAAAAATTCCTTCCAAGATATTTTTGAAGGATATAGATCTATTAGGGAGTATATTTTTTCTCAAAAGTAGAAGGTTTTTTAATAATATTTCTATTCTCATTGGAATTTTATATTTTAATTCAAATAATCATCAGATTGGCATCTGACTATTTTTTTTAATTCATATATTATAGATGTTTGATCTATTTGGGAGAAATCTTTGAAATTATGCATGTTATGACCTTTTTCAAAAAAAAAAATTATGTCGTTCATGTTAAGAACATTGTGTTAAGTTTCCTTTGGTAGTTTGGATTATAACTAATTTACATGTTGATGAGCTTCTATGTGGAATGCTAGATTTTGAAAATTGGATTATGTATATTGAGCTTTTCCATTTTTATAAAGTGTTTTCCATTTTCATATTATGTTGTGAGGGAAGAAGGGTTCTGTAAGTTTCTGGATATTTTTGTTAATCTTTAAATTTTTCTTATGCTTGATTAAACCTATATGGTAGCTTCTGATTGGGAGATTTGGGAAACTGCATTGTTCTCTCTCTAGCCTTTGTTGCCAATTCTCTTCCCAACAATGAAGGGTTTGTGCCATTCTATGTCCATCATATCATTTATAAGGAATGATTAAGATTGGAAATGTTTTGAAGTGTTTGACACATCGGTATTTTTATGATTTATTCACATTTATTTCTACCTTTTTCCCCAAAACACAAAGAAGAGTCAGCTTTCTATAAAAATCTTCAAGGTCATTCAGTGAGGTGCAAATTGGTCCCCACTTAGTGAATTTCCCATAAAGCTATCAGAGAAGCACAAGCTTTGATGGTCAACAATAATACTATGAGAAAGCCTATAAATCCACCATCCATGAAATATTTTTTAGATCCTAGATTTATGTGTGATTATGCTATTAGTGCTAGTATTACATTTAATATTTTATTAGGAAATCCATATTCATAGTGAAAGAGGAAGAAAACAAATGCATAAATATTTAATTATTTATTCATGTATTTGTTTTAATCTCATGCTCTAATCGAGCTCACATTTGATAAAGATTGAGTTTTGAATACATCATTCACAAAATTTATTTTGGTCTATATTTTATGTTGACAACTACCTTTATCTCTAAGCTGAATATAGAGTTGAAATTTTGTTTATAGGACCATTGTGTCTCTAATTTGGATGATATAACTCTGAAAAGGTCATTATGGACAAATCCCTAGTCATAAAAGGTTTTGTCAAAATTGATAATATACAAAAATTCAAGGATAACCAATTGATTAAAAAAAATTGATTCTATAATGAAATAATGTAGTTTGTGATGGATAACTGACTCCAAGTATGTCTAGGCAACCTAACAGTCCACACAACAAGAAAACCCTAACACAAAAACTATCTAGAAACCCACAAATGCTTCCATTATATAGTTACTTAAATCAAATAAATTAATAAAAATCCTTTCGATAATCATGAAGGATCCATTTCAAAATATTATCCTAGTGAGCTTGGTTAATTTATGAAACATACAACGCTTAGTCAAGAATGAACCAAATCATGCATGGCACAAATAAACTAATACTATAAATAATATTGTATTAAGGGACACATCACAAAAATATACATGAAGCTAAATAAATATATTCAAGATCTCATTAATCAACATGAGATTTAAGTAGAAGTAAATGCATCCTTCTCGACCAATGAGAAACTAGAAATGTATTGAAATTCCATTTGAAAAAATGATTAAAGGTATTAATCATTGTTTAAGGAACGTGTGTATTCTCAACTTTGTAAACCTTACACTGTAGCTTAGGATGAGATTTGTCTCTATGTTGCAATGGACATGTTTTAGAATACCATTAATAACTAATTTTAGATAGCATACGTTAATTTCTCATTAGTAAAAATTTTACTTAATTGATGCCCTATGTTATCCTTTATGTGCTAACCATGTATCTAGAGTTTCAAAAAATCCCAAGAATCCTTTTTGTGGAATGTGTTTTGGGTCATTTCCTTAATTATTAGAAAGTAATCATAGTTTCATAGTTTAGAGGTTTTCCATATTGGCATAGCATCCAAACCATCACCCGCTTCCCCTTTATCTTTATTAAGTTATTGGACTTTATCCTCTCAACATATCTTTCCACATGATCTCAACATGTTCATACTAATACTGTTAGTGTGAATAATTAATCTATTTAATATACTTAAGTATACTCAGGTTGATGAGGTTAGACTTGTCTAACTGAATGTCCAACCTTGTACACCTCTAGAGGCTACCAAATTATTTGGTAAACCTCATGCTCATACCTTTTAAGATTGGAGGGGAAATTTCAAGTGTGGAGGGTGCAATTTTTTCATTGGACATGATACACATCCATCACACAGGCCATGCCAATCCTCATAGTAGGGCATCAATACTGGCATGAAGACTAGCAGGAGGGCATCAAAGGGAGGTTTTTTCTATTTTACAAGGCTCGTTAAATCAACCTCTTCAAAATCTAGCTGAGGCATTGTAAATCAGCAGCTAAGGGGGCGTCAAAATATACAAGGCATTTCTCTAAACTTGGTCAATGTCTAACATTTTATAGCCTTCTAATTTGCAATGGCCCTCAAAGGAGGGTAGAGAGTAGTCAAATGAGCATAGAGTCATTCTTTTATGGCACCCATTGATGGGTGGTTGAAGTGTTAACATAGAGAAAGACACATACTATTCTCAATCTATGGCTTTCTCCATAATTCTAGGTCTTGCAAGATCTGGTGTGGCACACAAAGAGGACGATTGAAAGGTTGTTTTTGGCATAGCTTGAAAACCAATGCCCAACATTTCTACACACATTTTAATCACCACGCTTATTTAAAATACTAGTGATGGTGTTACAAATTTTCATTGCCAAGGGTTTCCTGCTAGCTTTTCTCATGGGTTTTGTGCTTGGAAATCATGGCTTGTATGTAGTAAATCGTTGCCACTCATTGTAGTTCACTAGCGTTAAAATTTTTTGTGGAGATTTGTTTAAATTTATCTCCACAACTGCCAACTCCCTTTTTTAGCATAATTTGTAGATCTACCAAGTGATCCAATTCACCACATTTGTTGCCTCAATTTAACTATCCCTGATTTTTCTTTGTGTGTTTTTCCTTTTATTTATTTACCGTACTAAAAAGGACTGTTATTTTTTAAGAACATGTAGAAGCGTTTTGAAACCTTATCGCCACCTAAGGTATTGCCAACTCCACCTCTCTAATTGTTTATAACACTAAATTTTGTTAGAGCTGCTAATGGTGATGAACCATGCAGTATTTTATTTCGTCATTGAATTATGAAGGTTGTTGTTAAAAGTAAGTGGCAAGTAGTCAACTGGTTGGATAAGATTTTAATGTCTCTATTTTTTAAAATCAGAGCTTTCTTTCCTCTTCAGTCTAGTTGGAAAGCTTGGAAAAAAGTATGTCACATATTGACTTGGAATAATGCTTCCCTACAACATGGTTTTAGTTTTGCCTTAGCTTCAATCTAGTGGAATATAGTTATTAATTATCATAATCAACCACTTTGTATTAGATTCCCAAGGCATGCTTATTACTTGTTTAAAAAGGGAATTCATAATTTCAAATATATTTGGGATTTTAATTCCTTTGATTGGACCTCTTGGAAATATCTCAAGGAACATTATGGGTTGAGTGATAAATATAAACAATTTCTGATCTCTATGCAATCTTTAGTTCCTATTGATCTCTCTATGAAGCTTTGCACTCCCAAGGAATGTAAATTTTCCAAAGATTGGAAATGGCTATCTATCAGTCCATTTAGTTATTTTCATATCCTTCCTATATGTCCTCTTATTCCTTGTCTTGACAAGAAGTGGAAATGTAGATTTAATGCGACATTTTGGAGCCAATTTAGTGCTAAAATATGGAAATCAAAAGCCGATTTTGACACACAATTGTTGTTTTGGAAAATTTTACATTGCAAGCTACTGGTTGGAGATAGATTGAGATGTATAAAAGTTCAACCAACTAATTTCCCTTATTTCTTATGTATTGAAAATATGAAGCATATATTTTGGGATTGCACTTATGTTAAGAAACAATGGATAGCTATTTTTTTTTTTTAAATCTTCTATTTCCATCATGAGTTAAATTGGAAAGCTCAGTTATCTTATGTTTGGGTATACATAATAGTATTATTTTTTATTCTATTAGACATGTTGTTTTAAGGCATATTTTGAAATCTAGATGATCATCTATGATCTCTAACAAGTATTGTTATGCAATTCTAGTTTTAAGGCTTTAATATAACATCCTTCTTTATGTGGCTTTTTTTGTTTTCATAGAAACAGGTTTTATGCAAGAAGAATTCCAAGAACATGTTTTAGCTTCAGAAAATTAAAGACCATGTCTTGCAATTATAATCTGATTACAAGTTCTGGCATTATAAAATTGTATAGTTTATGAAATGATTACTCCATTCAACCTTCCTTTTGTTGATTTTGTACTTATGATTTGTTAATGTTTATTTATTTTAGCTATGTGTAGGTAGCTTTTATTCATTGTAATCTGCTTTGATTCAATATAAAAAAAAAAATTTATAATTAAAACTCATTTTTTATTGTACTAGTTAATTGTGGGTTAATTGTTAGATTTTTGTAACTATAAGTATTATTTCTTGCCATAACATTTGGTACTGACCATTGATGGCTAACATTAAACCATCAGGTATCATCCAATACTTGTAAAAGGGAGGGTTTTTTTTCATAGTTAAAAATTTGTAAAAGAAGAGTGATTTTTTCTTCTATAATGAATGTAGCAAAGGGAATCTAATAGGGCGAGGAATTTTTTTCCTTAGTTAAAATTTTGTAAAAGAGGAGTAAATTTTCTCTTTTGTAATGAATTAAGAAAAAGTGGGGGTCATCATAATGGGGGTTGTAATTATGTTTTAATCATTTTTTTCAAGTTTGCAAGGCATATGCTTCTTTATCTGCATCATGACATAAACTTTGAAGAAATTGTAACAACAAAAAGGATTGTAAATGCACTCATATAAAGTGCTACAAAATTGAAAGTGTGAAGGGAATTTGGGAAATTATTGTACTTGCACTAAATTATAAAGTGTAATGTGGGGTTGTATCATCACAACATGGATTCTTGTGATTCTCACCTCATGTGAGTGAGACTTAGAGCACACCTTGTGCATCTCTACATTCCTTAAATTATCTCTATATTAGTTATTTTTCTTATATTATCTTAGCATTAAGGGGAGACTATGATGTGTTATGCTAATGGTTATTTGAATGAAGTAGTGAAGGAACCTTCTTTTTAGAAGGCCTCATGAACCTTCTATCTTGATCTCTCATATGGGGGATTGTTTCAATGGATTACATTTTTTAGATTCTAGTACTCATAGTCACAATACTCTATGTATTTTTGACTTCAAGGAGTGTTATTGACTTAGTGTACATGGTTGAGTAGTTCTCCAATAACCACTTATGTAGTGTTTTATATCTCTCATCTTGATCCACATATCTTGAAGATTCGTGGATTCCAGCAAAAACCAGTTCATCACTGGCAGATTTCACAACTTCAACATACTTTAGGAGTTCTTCATCATCATGTTCCTATCACCAAGGGACATATTTTTAGAAGGTACTACTTCCTTCTAATTGTATGTTTTGGACAGAAGTTTTTTTCCCATTAGGTTTTCTCTCTTTTCTCCATTTGTGAGAAAATACATTGTACATGGGTACCTAACATGGCCTCTAGATAGGATCCATTTCTATCTATTTGCACTTTTTAGATCTCCCCAAGTATGAATTATGAGGGGGTGTTAGGGTGAATAATTAATCTATTCACTATAATTAATTGTGCTTAGGTTGATGAGAGGAGACAACATCTTGTCTAATAGAATGTGCAACCTTTTCGATCTCTAGAGGTTACCAACTTATTTGGTAAACCTCATTCACATAAATTTTGAGGTTAGAATACTTTCCATCTCACCTCAAATTTCACTTAACACTTGGACCATAAAGTTTGTGACTTGGTCAAAGATTGTTTGTTTGTACACTCCAAGAGTTTCTAAGGTTGACACCTATAGGAGACTTGTATACTCTTTTGTGCCACATCTTGGGGAACTTGTCAATCCACATCATAGGTGGACAGCCTCATCCTTTCCTATATATGGAAGGATTTGTAGTTATTATCATTTGCGTTTTCTAAATACAATATTGCATATTGTTTATTTCTTCTTGACTTTTATCTCCTAGATTCTCCTATTTCTTATAAATACTTGTATATAGTTTGTCTAATTAGCATTCATAGACCTATTTTGGACTTGCTCAAATTTTAGAGTTGGTTTTTCTATGTAGGCCCTAGGGTTTTTTGTGGAAATTTGGTGTTTATTCGAATTTGGGCACTAATAAGAACCTAGAAATTTGAGTTTCTAATTCCATGTTTCTTTCCACTCATGATTTTTGACCATTGTCCCTTCAAAAAACTCAAGACACAACAAGAACCAAGACCATCAATGTTCCAATTCCATTTTTGCTTGCACTCTCACTCTTTGACTATTATTCCTTCTCAAAACCCAAAACTTGACAATAACTTAAAACTTAAAGGTTTTGATTCTTGGTCCACTTTTGATCCAACTCTTTGACTATTGTTACTAGTTTCTTCTCCCTCTTTGACTATTATTCCTCCACATACACATGGGATCTATTTGTGTTTTTTCTAGAAAAACCTTAAAATCCTCTAAATGCTAGCCAACTCTTATGCTCAAGAATCTTCAAGGTTAGTGGCCAACAAATGCAAGCTTGATATACAACCTTTTCTCCCCTGCACTCCAGGCTCTATTAAATCTGGGAGGGTAATCCCAATAATATGCTTGCAGATACTTGTGTGTCAAAGTACTGAACACACTATAAATAGATGAATCTCATTTATATGCTTAACAAACATAATACCTTGAAGGTATTTCTGACCTTCATGGTAGTGCACACATTAAACATGAGAGATGTAATATATTGAGTTCAACACACAGAAACATACAAAGATTGATAAGTAAGTTTGATTTTAAAATGTTGTTGCTCACAAATACTCTCAGGAAATTGTAACATTAAAAGCTAGTACCTAATCCTATGGTGGAGTCACTTAGTCTTTTTAATGTGTACAATGGATACACATAACTTAGAATATATGAAAATTTACATCCAATTATAACAATACTATCAATAAATTCCTCATTTACATCACTCAAACAATGTCAAAAACCTAAAATCAACACTATACATTTGAGAATCTATTACAAATGTATTTTTGTGAGACAAAAAGGAATGAACAACCCTTTTAAAAGAAGTAGTCATTCTACACTTAAGTAAAGTGCAAAACCCTGAATGGAGATCCACTGTAGACACCTGACAACATTTAGCTCCATAGATTAGTAATTGCCTCCACCGCTTGAAAAATCCCATCTACACTTGCACTCCTACTTCATGCTTGACTTGCCCTCTAACATAAAATATTCTCCATCAGAAAGACTCATCATTCTCATAATTTTCCCTTTACCCATGTTGAAAAATGCCTTGTTGTAGAAAATAACCACTTTTTTACTCACAGCTGAAAAATATTTTTGGCTGTAGAAACTCCATTTCACCTATTCACTTACCCTCTTCATTCTTGTGCAATCTCCGTGAAATACATTATTTCACTATTCAATAGATAAAGTTTCAAATTTCACTTTATGGGGCAGTATAATATTCTCCCGGGCCTCTGCAAAATCATTTTCTAGCCACTAAAATTTGGTAAGATTTTAATCTTTTACCTAGGGTTTATAAAAATGCTTACCCCTGTAATTTCCCTCACAAGTTTAACTTTTTCTTTCCCACCATTAAAAATGACTCATCAAATAATAATACTAGAAAATTAATCTTGGGCCCCACACTTTACTCCATCATTGCACATCGTGAATAGGATGAGAAAAATGAAAATATAATAGCGGAGGCAATGCAACCAAATTTTTGTGAAAGATTAAAATCATTTATCAGGAAAATACAAATTTACTTGTGCACCTTTATAATTTTAAAATATTTTCTCTAATGTGAGGAACTAAAATTTATTTTGTCGAGAAATTTACCTTGCCTCCACCCTTAAAATATTTCACTTTAAATGAAAAAACTTTAAGCAATACCATTAGACCCACCACTGGCTATCAAAACTTACTCAGCCATCCTTATCGCTCATCTCTATTTAATTTAGAATAGCTAAAATTTATTAGCGATAAATTTTTTTCTGCACCTTACACAAGCTTTTGATACCATCAGGCATCTCCAATAGAAAATGAGAAATGAGAAATATAATGGCGATGAAATAATGCAGCGAAGTTCTCATGAATATTTTTAAAACATCCTTAATCGGACAAATACCAATTTACTCGTGCCTCTATATTTCACTCTTTATACTTCATTTCGCATCATTTAAAATCTTCATTAAATAGTTCCATAGTTCACGAGCCCATTGTTGCCTTGCATAAGCATTGCACATGTAGCCAGAGAAAATAATAAGAAATTAGTGATGGGAGATGAAACATTGTGCATCGTGGATTCATTGTGGAAGAGGTGACATCTATTAGCGATGGGAGATGGACACAACAGCCTTCGCTCATTGCTAATTTGTTTCTTCATTCTCAACTCAAAACATGACATGTGATGCTTGCCGAAGAACTTTGAAAAAATATTTAAAACATGTCCTTTGCCTCAATTTTTTAATTCAATCCACCCAAATGAAGACTCATCGCTGGAAAACATTGCATCTTTGATTTGTTTCTTCATTTGCACTTCAAACTTGTGATGGGCAATGAGTTTTTCTTTGCAACTATGAAAGTCGTGAAATCCACCTTTGGACCAATCAGAAGCAAGAATTAAACTTTCTTTTCCTCCAAAACATTTGAAATGCATTTTATGTTTTCCCTAAATGCCCTTTTTCATTTGCACAATATTTAAAATATTCAAAATAACGCATCATACATGACCTCTGTTTTTTATGAAAATGGAGTTGTAGAAGTTTTAGTCCAAAACAAGAAATGGGTTGTCCTTAGATTTTCAAAATTTGAAACTTTTTTTAACACCAATTTTGGCCATGTTGCAGTCAGAAAAGGATTAGTTAACCCATCAAAACCCGTCCATGAGCCGTGAAACGGAGCAGGAATATAACCATTTCATTAAAAAATCTAGCGCAATAAATGACATGGAAAAATTCTTCATGAGATGCAACATATTAAATTCTAGAGTGGCTTACTTAGAATTTTCTACAATTTGCACCTATCATAATCTAACTTGAGCACACCAAGTCACATCCTTGAAAAAATATCAAATCATCTCCTAGGCAACTACCACCGGAGAAATTTGATCATTTAGGTTCACTAATTATGTGTGCAAGAGGGCTTTCCTTCAATCAACATTTATCACCAGATATTAAAAGTCAAAGTTGACCACCTTTAAGCATTTTGAAAATGCAGATGTAAAAAGTGAACAAACTATATTCTCTTTTGACTTGGTAAAAATATCAAATCTGATCATGAGACTCTAAAAATGGACTAGGGATCACATGAACATGGGAAGAATGTAGGGAACCAATCCATTCATCTTGACAATCACCCAGTTGTGAAATATTAAGTTGACCAGGAGGCCACTTCGTAGAACTGAGAGTCCACAAATAGCAAAATAGTCCCAAAACCTTCCAGCTTTGTGCTTCAAAACCTTATCGAAACTTATCACAGGGGGCTGAGAAATGACATACATATTCACATATGTCACATGAGTATGCCCATAAAAGGATTTTGCATGAAAGTAAATGGGCTCTGAATTATGACCCTCCAAAGTGGGTCATTTAGGCAGATTTTTCAGGGGCATTTTTGAGTGTGTGCAAATCAAATTTTTTCATCATGGGCACTCAAAATTTGAAAATTTTGAAGGTGCCAATAGGATCCAACCAAGACCTAAAACCACAAGGTTCTAGTTATAGGTTTGCATCCACTCTCCTTTTCAGATGATTGTTTCTTCTCAAATCCTAGACACCAACAAGAACCTAGAAAATAAATGACATTTTTTCATAATGAGTTTGGGCACCAAAATTAAACATCCAATGTTTTCTCCCAACTACTATGATTAATAGAAGAGGACTCCTAGGTACTATAAATCAATATTCAAGCAATTATTTTATCTGTGATGCTCATTTTTTGTGGGATCCATTCTTTGCTATGGATTATGCATTACTATATTTCCACAACCTAGGATTTCATCCTAGTTAGTGATATTATTGGGTTCAACTCCTCAAGTATTGAGGCACATGAATAACAGAGGAACAATGTAGAAAGAAAGAAATAAATAGATAATAAGCTTCAAAGTAGTTGTTAGGAGGTAGGGATAATTTTAGACCACTAAAAGGTTATTATAAACTTATTGTTTGTTTTTGTCTTACCATTAATCTATGGTGAATAAAAAATATATATGGCAATTTTTGAAAAAAATTTAATACATTTGTTCTTGTAAAAATTAAAAAACCATTTCATGAATGTGATAGGATTTGGAAACTATTATAGCATTTTGTAATAGATCTTCTTTTCACATATGAACTTGTTCATCGCATTAAAGGAAAAATAAGAATATTAAAATAAAAATAATGTATTATAATTGTGTTTAGATGCTACATGAAATTTGTATTTAGTGTTTTCTCTTTCCATATCTTTTTGTTAGTTGCAGTTCTTTATTACCTTTGGATTTCCATTAGTCTCTCGTGCACTCAATGCAATAAAAAACAGTCAATACAAATTAGTAAAGACCCTTCATGAAGTTTTAGTTTTAATTTGTGTAGTTCATGATAACACAATATACAAGGAATAATATTTATCTTTCCCCCACCTTCCACTCACTACAGTGGTGTTGAATCACCTATATAGAGGTAGCATGATATTTAGCTACTCTTAACCTAGTGACAACTTTTCGGGTGAATCAATAGTTCAGGTTTAAGTACCCTTATTATTTTTTAATTTTATACTCCAACCTCTAGGAATATTCTCCCAAGTCTAGATTTAGCTCAAATTGTAGAATATAAAATCCACTCTCATAGAGTTGGCCTTCAACCCTCCATTTTTTCTTGATATATCATTTTCCTCCACTTGATAGAAGGCCTTGGTCTTATGAGTAAGAATTCTTGTTCAGGAACTAGAGCAATAGTTTTAAGACCCAGTAAAATGATTCATTATTGAAAAACAACTATTAAAAAAGTGAAGTCGATTTTCATATCATAAAGACTACATATTTACAATTTTTTTTTTTTCTTCCAATAATATTTTATGAAGAAAATTTTTAATCTTCCATTTTGAAAGTGGTAACTTTGTTGTAAGAACTTATTTTTAAATTTTCTATTACCATGGATAGAACAAGATCATCATGCACAAGGAGATAACTTAGGTAATGTAAGAAATCAGCATGGTAAGTGGAAAACAAAGGATGGGGATGACGTTCATGACAGCAACTTCGGCGCTGCCTGTAACATAAGGATCGATCACATGGTCGAATTAAATCTTGAGTGCAAATTTGGCAGGATTTTTGTTTTGGTTCCCCAGTACAAATTGCGAGACGACACTATGCACTTGTTTCTTTAGGTTACGGACGTATGTGGTGAGTGGTTGATCTGAAATCGACACAGTAGCTCAGATATCTCACAGGTATCGGTTATAACAGAGGTTTCCCGGGTAATTATTAATTTACTAACTACGTCTGCCTTTAGCTTTTCTTTTATATGGCATATTAGTTAAATTTTATGTAAACTAAAAATTATATTTATTTAGAAACGATAATTATTTTTCAAATATAAAGACATTAAAAGTTTATAATATATATTAATCTGAAATAATTAAAAAGTAACATATAAATGTAAACAAAAATTTATTAATTTTATTTTGTCAGTTAATTATATATGAACATAATATTAAATATTAGTTATATAAGAGACATTCTATAAATTAAAACTATTAAAATGTAATATATAAAAGGATAATATTTATTATACTTTTCAAACTACAAAAATATATAAAATAAAGTAAATAATACTAAAGTAAAGTATAACTAGTATATATATGTTAAATATAATTATTTAAAAAGAAAAATAAAATAATTCTTAAATAAATAAAATATTTCAAGATTGATATCTCTTAACGTTTTTAAATAGATGTATTTATGATATCTACATTAATTTTATTTTATTTGAAAATAATTTTATTTATAGATTACCTAATTGTAACATTTTATATACAATATCTTATATACAGACTTAAAAATAAATAAAAATTGAATTGTATAATACCCATTGAAAATGATTACTTCATTTTATTAGATAAAAGTACATTCAGTCTTTTATAATCAATTGATTAAATATTTCTGTAAACTGTGATTCATTAACAGTTTACTTGACAAAACTATTAATAAATTCATTTTTCAAATTCATCACATTACAACAACAACAAACCAAAAAAAAAAACCATGTGAATGTTGATAAACATTATCTCCAACACTTATTTGTATAACCTTTTAGATTAAAATGCTTTAAACATATACTCACTTAGGTTTCGAAGATGTTCCTAAGCCATAGGTAAGAAATCTTGTGTGATTGGATGTAGAATGCGATTGGGATCAGATTCAATTGCAATTAACTCTTTCAAAGGAAGATGCATGTAAACTATCCAACTACCGTCTCCTGCAGGGCTATGAGTTGGCATGACATAGCCTGCTTCACCACCCCAAGGGAAATGGTAGCTTGCAAACGTAGGCTTTCCCCATCGATAATCAACCTTATACAATGGAAACCGCAATCCAGAAGACACCAAAACTGCAGGTCCTGATGACTGCATGTCATCTGCTCTGCAGTAAATCTTTGCTAAGATAGGTGTTGGCTTTGTAATCTCCACGAAATCAATTAAGCTTTGAAATTGATCCCCATTTGCTTTACTTTGTATGGCATCATGAATTAACCCTGCACTCCAACAAAGTGGTTTTCTTTTTATACAAAGAGCATTAGATTCAGCAAAGGGCAAGATTATAACATTGCCAAAGTAGTTACGAGAAATCCCAATCTCCCTTAAGCGTGGGCGGCCATCTACAACTATTCCGATTTTACAATTTAGAGTGGCATTGACCTTCTGGGTGGATATCAGTAGCTTCCATAAGTAAGCACTGAATACCTCTAATTTCGTGTAACTGTTACCATCTTTATTTGCATTTAATTGGAGATCCATAATGTTGTTCACATCTAGATAGTAAATTCTACTTGCTAAACAAGGTGGGTGAGGATTTCCTTGGCCGGATTCTTGTGGAGTATGCCTCACATACATATTCTCAATTTCGGCACAGTAAGCAGGAAAACCTCGAGGGCATAATATCGAGCGTGTAATGCTTGGATTGGGAGATACAGTTGAGTCATTTCTGGAAAGCTTTGCCCAACTTAGGAAAAACATGTTTGCGGAGTATGCATCTGAAATTCTGTGGTCGAATGTGCAGCCAACAACAATACCTCCACAGCTAAACTCTGTAACCTGCAAATACCAATTGTCATTAAGATTGTTAAGCAGAAATCAATACAAGTGGAAAGAAGTATTTGCTCTATAAAATCTTTTACCTGAACAGCAAAAACAGGACTGCCATCTTCTTGAGAGGGCTTTGAAAGTAAAGGGACAAGCTTCCCCTGCACGGACTCATCAGGGTTGTATAAATGTAGCCGAGAAAGTGGAGCTGCAGCATAAGCTTGAGTAAGCCGAACTCCCTTGTTATTGCAATGGACGTTTGGTAGGCCAATACCATCTGTAACCAATCTTCCTGCAAAAACATAATAGGACCGCAACACCCTTGAGAGGGAACTCTTCAGATGAGATAGTGCTGATGCAAAAGTCGTACGAAAGGGATTTTTATAGCAGAAAAACACTCGCACAGAAAGTGGAGGAATAGTGAGATCTAGATTTGACAGAGGAAGGATGTGCTGCTGCATTGGAAGAGCAGGCACTACAACTTCTGTGTTAACAATTTTCAACTGATAGTCTTCAACATAAGCCATTTCAGCACAATCTCTACAAGCTTTCTGACCAATGCAAGCTTCAACCAAGGTCGTTCATTTATAGCATTAGAAGCGCCTATTTCCCTGGTTTACTAATGGTTAAGCCCACTCTCACCCACTCACAGCCATTAACTAAACAATGTGAAACAGAATAAGATAAGAATTGTCCTGATCGTATCGTTTGTGATAATTCTATAAATAGTCAAATCAAAGTTGACATTTCTCTATTGAGTGGATAATATTTAAAAATAATTGTTTCCCACTTTCACACGGACTTTCGTACTTGCTGCTAAAATTTTGCAAATCAAGTACTTTTCAGTATTTAGGTTGGAAGTACTGTAGTAATGCAGTTCCTAAGGTTACTCTACCTAATCAAACATTTCAGACTCTTAAACCTAAAATGTGGCAAAAGCTGGGTTCCTAGTAAATCCGTCCCCGGATTTAGACGGCGTGTACTTGTATTTCATGTTTTTCGTTAAATTTCGCTACTAGTAATTGTAGTGCGACATTAAAAAATATGTGTACTTCACAAAATGAAGCTCAAATCTTATTCTTAAAAAATGGTAAAAGGTAAACATCTAACACCACTAGAAAAGACCCTATTTACTCTTTTGGTGTAGATTTAGATCTATGAGTAAAATGCTTTTACATTGACTTCAAAAGCCCTTATAAAATACTTTTATATCTATTTAGATGCAAACTCACTCAATATAGTAGCTAATAGGATTGGGAAACCAATATATCCATCTCCTAAATAAAAATTTGAATCTAAAAATCTTCTCACATAGTGTACTATGGTTGTAAATTAGAATTATGGATATGTTTATACTATGTATCCTTTTATAATTTTTTGGGTGTTGAAAGAGATAGAAAGTGATGTTGTATCTTTTGGTTAGCCTAAATCATGTTGAACATTAAATTATTCAACATTAATAGACTAATATATACGACTTGTAAACTTGCAAGCCATATAAAAATAATGATGATATGAACTTGATAAAATTTCCCGTGTTCTTAATATATGTATGGTAGCATTTATGCCATAGTCTTGTAATGTATTTGTTTAAGGATGATATGTTCTATGTTGTTTTGGTTTATCTCAAATCACATAATGTTACTATGTAAGGATTATTATGCCAGGGATTAGGTATCGATAAAATAAACTGTACTATACCAATGGAAACTATTTATAGTCTTGCCACTAAACTTGTTGAGTATATTTTAATTCATCTGCTATTACTATAAGTGGTTGTGTCACAAAAAATTGAGGACTTTGTCACTTTTCGCTCATTTGGACCTTTACCTACGAATTTTGGACTTTTTAAAGCCTGTTTTTACATCTTTACAAGCCTTTTGACAAAGTGTTGTAAAGTGTTGTAAAAAAAATCCATGCTCTCCTAGGCTTGTCATCACTTAATCAATACATTATTATGCCAAAATGACCCCTTAACCATCATACATATCTTATCTTAGTGTGTTTTATTGAGACAATCCCGAAGAACATAAATAATAATATTTTAATTACCGAAAAGCACTTAAAAATGTCTAGGTGGACTAGGTCACCACCTTGGGCGACCTAGTCCCATGTGGCATAAATTGCAATTTTAAACTTAATATCTTTCGAGATTCATGTCTCTAAAACCCTAAGGTCAGCTAGTATGATGTTATTTCAGAAAAATTAGGGCATAACTTGTATAAATAACTTCCAAAACCCTAATTTCTCATGAGGTACCCTCATTTTCACCTCTCTTCTCAATTTCTCTCTCTCCCATCATTTCTTCCTCCCAAGCCAGCTAGGGTTTGATCACTCCAAGTCAACAAGACATCATTGCTAAAGCATTCAAGGGCTAATTATTGCAACAACACAAGATCTCTCATCAAGGAAAGGTAACTCATTCCATTACTCCATTGTTTCCTATTCATTTTGGTTTAGTTACCTAAAAGGGGTTTGACCAAGACAAACCCCTAATCCCTAAAAATCAACACTTTTCTCTTTCTCATCTTGTGTGATTGCAGGTCCAGGTACTTTGAAGGTCATTGAAGGCATTGAAGACTTGTTGAAGACTAGCCCTTGCTTGCAAGGTCAAATCATCTACCAAAAACCACTATCAGGCCCGAATATCAGAGTTTTAGAAGCTGGGAAACTATGAAGAAACATGGTGCAAACCTAGGGCTTTCGTTTCCTCTTCGGAAACTCCAAAAACCTTGAAGCGGACTAAGTCACCAAGAATGGTGACCTAGTCCCTCTAGATAGAGAATTTTGTGGTTTTGACATTTTTGGATACCCATTTTGCAGAAACGGGCTCTAGACCAATTTTTAGGAATTTGTCAAGAAAAAGGACTAGATCGCCAGCTTGGCACAAGTGTCCCTTTCAACTTCTGCAACATTTTCAGCAGCATTCCAGACCTCCAATATATCCTTCTTCCAATCCTAGTTGCACACCTTCATTCCCATTCATTTATGTACTTGTTTGTTTACATTACTTAAGTTATTTACATAACATAGTGTGTATTCAAACATAGTTGTATTTCATTCTTAGTTAGTATACATTTTATGTTCATAACACTTAGGGCACAATAACACACACTCACATTAAGCCCCTAAGCCCCTCTCTTTGAATGAACACCCAAAAACAACCAAAAGACCACTAAGGTAAAAGAGAGCCATTCATCCAAAGGATAGCTTCTAGGGTGGAAAAAACCTAGAAGCTCATTGGGGAATCCTCTTTCCCTTCTTTGTGTCTTTCATTTTGGTGGTTCATTTTGGTGAACCTAAAATTCCTACACCTTCTTTTATGATTTGGACTTCTTCCTCCTCATAGGATTAGCTTGCATTGCATCTTGCATTAGTGAAAGTGCATCCTAGGGTTTCAAAAATGTGCATTACTGAAAAGTGCATATAGGCTACATTTTTGCATATTCGAACACTAAATCTTTTTGCATTTCTGCATTTTTATGTTAAGTCTGCCTTACCCTATACAAAAGCCACCTATATTAGTCTAGAACTCCTGAAAAATCTCTAACAAATCATCAAGAGGACTAGGTCACCATTCTGGGCGACCTAGTCCCTTCAAGGTTCTCAAACTGTCCTTTACAAAGCTAAAAACCCTATTTTTGAGCTTTTGTTTTGTGCCATTACATACCTGTATCAATAGGTTGTGTTTTTGTTACATGTATTTTATTAGAATTAGCTTAATTTAGCTCATTTTGTGCATTATAAATTTTCAATTTTACATTTACAAAGTTTCATTTCCAGATCATTGATAGTGTAATCAACAAATTCCCTTCTTTTGCAATCTCAAAATGGACTTTCCTTTATCTTGCATTGTAATTTCTTTAAACATATTCATATATTTCTTTTCTCTTTATATTGTTTATAAAATATTTAAACATGTTACAAATTCTTTCAGTGCATTACCTAGTTATTAGAGTCTAGGAAATAAAAATGTTTATAATGTTCCTAAACATAAACAACCTATTGTCTATCCTCTCTATGAGGATGATGTGTTAGAAGTAAATACAAACATAGATAATTATGATGATCATAATTTTTTCTCTCTTGATACCTCTCCTTCTAGTGACAATGGTATCTTATTTAAGGATGGTACAATAGTAGAGCGTCATGACATTCTTTCTTGTTCTTCTCCTCATTCCCTTTGGGAAGATAGTTTAACACAAGAACATGACATTATAAACACATTTCTAAACATTACATTACCTAGTCTCCTTAACTATAATGATCAATCTTTCCCCTCTTTTAATACCTCTCCTCGATGCAAAGAGGATAGTTTGGTGCTAGAAGATACTTTACCCAAGGGTCATGAAACTATTGACCCTTCTTTTCCTAATGCTCCTCCCCTTTGGGGTAATCTATTTGAAAATCATAGTGGATCTTCTCTTGATGCATCCCTCCCTTGTGATGAATCATGTGATGAACCTCTTCCATGCTCTCCTACTAGGGTAGATGGTATGGAACAAGTGAATGAGACCTTCAAAAATCAAATAGACTCCCCTCTTACCCATCCCTCTCCCCCTTATCCCATCATTGACCATTCCCCTACTAATGATAAAGTCATTTTAGACAAACCAAGCCTTGAATTTCAAGAACATGAGGCTTGTAGTCCTCCTAAACACTCTCATTCTAGGGTGGATATCATGATGCAATCCGAGGATAACATTGTCTCTCCTTCCCAAGGGGATGTTTATATTATTCAACCTCAACTCATCTTTTCCCCATCATCTAAACCTAAATTCAACCTCTCCCCACCTAAGCCTAATGTGTTGCAGCTATGGAGTAATCATGCCATTGCTCATACACATACAATAATCCATGATCCCAAGCATCAACCTCAACACCTTTACCTTCATCCCCTCGTATTCTTCCTATTTCCCCTTGCTTCAATTCCTTCCTTAGGGAGTATGACCTTGTTGACCAACTAAGGAATACTCCCGCCAAAATATCTTTATGGGACCTTATCCAAGCTTCCCCTCACTATATTAACATGATGCAGGATTCCTTACAACAAATTCTTGTCCCTTATAATACACAAACAAATGGCATTGCAACTCTTATTCAAGGATTGAATGTTGACATTGTTTTCCAACAAAGTGAGCTCCCTCCTTTGGGAGTGCAAAACAAAGTTGAAACCTTGATGATCATATCTCAATACAAAAATATAGGGATAAAGTGAACCCTTGTTGATAATGGATTCACTATCAATGTGTGTAGTGCCAATCTTTTGGATAGGCTCCATATCGATAGATCGACCATCCAACCTTCCTCCATGTCCCTCATTGGATTTGATAGTATCACACAAAAGCCTCTTGGTGTGATCACTTTGCCTCTTATAGTTGGAGTGGCCACATTAAACACATCGATCCATGTTATGCCAAATGATTTTTCATCCAACCTCATTTTGGGAAGGCCATGGATTCATACAATGAATGGTGTGCCTTCCACACTTCATAGACGGATGAAGTACATCTACAACACAAAAGTGTACATAATTGACACTGATCTTGAGCCTTACAGTGTCTTACACCTTAAGAAAACAAATCCAAACCCTTCACCACTACACCCACCAAACCAGTGGAACCCATACAACCAAAGTCTTTAGACAATGTTTTGGGTTCCTTGGACTTCTCCCCTCCTTTACTAGGAGACTTCAAGACCAACAACAAAGAATCTCCAAAGGGTGAGACAGTCTTGTTAACACAAGAATCGGCTAATCCTACAATAGCATCCACCTCAACTCCTTTCACCACCAATGCAAACAATGACGCCTCACCCAATCCAAAGAAGCTGAAAAAGATTTATGGAAAATGTTATGATATCATGAAGCAACTTGGCTATAGCAGACAACGTTGTGGTGCTAATGAAAAAGGAATCCACAACCCTATAGAGCCTAACATGCAAATAACGCATCTTGGATTTTTTCCTTTCATCGAGATCATAAAACCTTCACCTCCTCCCAACCCTATCTCAAATCACCCTTCTAACCCAACCTTCTAAAGTGATCCTTTGAAACCAATAAAGGACTCTTTGCTTAACACCAATGTCATCTCGCATCCTCCTCTAGATTCAGATGCTACACACTCCTCTAAGAGAGTGTATAATATCGCACAGTCTATAGAGCCTTGCGTAGGTATGCCATTCTATACTAAGCAAGCCCCTCCTTTGTCCCACACCAAAGTATCCTCTTCTCCCCCTAATCAAGAGAACATCTTGTTGAGACTCCTCCAAGATCATTTGATCTCCCTTCCTCCTCACACCTGAAATAAATTTTTAAACAAACATTCCTTTTGTTTTTACCACCGAGTTCACAAAAATTCTACCAATCAATGTAAGGCCTTGAGTTGTAAGCTTCAACATCTTACAGATTTTGGTGTTCTTCCTTCTGTGGGGGCACCTCCTTCCTTTAATCGATCCTGATTTTCCCTCAATCCCTTTTGGCTCTCTTCTCTTGCACTAAGTGGGGGCATGAGGTTAGTTAGCCTTTCTCCCCTCATATGTCACTTGTCATTGTCTCTTATGACTAGTTGTTAAATTTTCATGAACATATAAGAGCAAGCCTGAGATGTGGATGACTTGTCTTAAGTTGACTCGCATGTCACATACACCCCTTCTCCTCATGATGAAGCTTATCGAAAACATATGACTCGGCATAGTTCTTTCTGAACAAGCTATCATGTCCCTTTCCTCTTCTACTTTAAGGAAATTGCTCACAGAATGGTATGTAGTGATTCCTTTAAAGTGGGGGCATACATCACCACTCACATTTCACTATGCGATCTTTTTTTTCTTGCAATTCCTTCTCTAGAAAAAATTACACATAATGTTGTTTAGGATGAGACATCTAAATTTTTCCTCTTTTTCATACAAGATGAGCCATCACCTCTCTTGCATACAAGATGAGTACACTTGCACATTTCCTCTCTTGACACATTACGCATAATGGTCCTTAAGATGAGACATTGCATGAACAAAGCAAGATCCCTTTGAAACAAAATAATTTCAAAACATCACTTCCCTTTGTGGTGCCTTATCAAAGTTATCACGAGGTATAACTTTGGTATGGTTAAGCGGGAAGCCCAACAAGTGGCATGACTTTCCTCATAACCACCTTTGTGAGTACATACGAACCATGTGTATGTTTCTCACCTTTTGGGACTACTCACCTTCCAGATAACTTGATGTTTTATGGCCCCAGAGTGAGCACATATTTTTCACCTTTTCCATTCTCTTCACACTCAACCTTGTCATTGCATGATCATGTATCTCATTTTGTTTACATAATGCATTTACCCTTGAATATCTTTTGCATTGATGTCAAGTTGACTTCGTATCTCAAATCCTTGGGGGCTTGACCACCTCTTTCATCTTCTTTCTCGTTCTTCTTCTTCATCATTCATTTCCATCTCCATTGGGCTACTTTAGTGTGATTTTGAAGCAAGTCCATGCTCTCACTAAAGTGGGGGCTAAATGTGTCACCAAAATGTGAGGACTTTGTCACTTTTTGCTCTTTTGGACCTTTTCCTATGGATTTTGGACCCTTTTCAACCTATTTTTACATCTTTCCAAGCCTTTTGATGAAGTTTTGTAAAGTGTTTTAAAAACTTTTCATGCTCTCCTAGGCTTGTCATCACTTAATCAATACATTATTATGCCAAAATGACCTCGTAACCGTCATACATATCTTATCTTAGTGTGTTTTATTAATACAATCTCGAAGAACATAAATAATAATATTTTAATTACCGAAGAGCACTTAAAAATGCCTAGGTGGACTAGGTCGCCACCTTGGGTAACCTAGTCCCATGTGGCATAAATTTCAATTTTAAACTTAATATCTTTCGGATTCATGTCTTTAAAACCCTAAGGTCAACTAGTATGATGTTATTTCAGATAAATTAGGGCATAACTTGTAGAAATAACTTCGAAAACCCTAATTTCTCATGAGGTGCCCTCATTTTCACCTCTCCTCTCAATTTATCTCTCCCATCACTTCTTCCTCTCAAGCTAGCTAGGGTTTGATCACTCCAAGTCAACAAGACATCATTGTTGAAGCATTCAAGGATAAAATGTTGTAAGAACACAAGATCTCTCATCAAGGAAACCTAACTCATTCCATTACTCTATTGTTTCAAATTCATACTTTGTATTTTTTATTCATTTTGGTTTAGTTACCTAAAAGGGGTTTGACCAAGGCAAACCCCTAATCCCTAACAATCAACATTTTTCTCCTTATTGTCTTGTGTGATTGCAGGTTTAGGTACTTTGAAGGTCATTGAAGGCATTGAATACTTTTTGAAGACTAATCCTTGCTTGCAAGGTCAAATCATCCACCAAAAACCACTCTCAGGCCCGAATATCAGAGTTTTAGAAGCGAGAAACTATGAAGAACCAGGGTGCAAACCTAGGGCTTCCATTTACTTTTGGAAAGTCCAAAATTCTTGAAGAGGACTAAGTCACCAAGAATGGCGACCTAGTCCCTCTGGATAGGGCATTTTGTGGTTTTCACATTTTTGGATACCCATTTGGCAGAAACGGTCTCCAGACCAATTTTTGGCAATTTTCCAGGAAAAGGACTAGATCGCCTAGCTTGGCACAAGTGTCCCTTTCCACTTCTGCAACATTTTCAGTAGCATTCCATACCTCCAACAAATCCTTCTTCCAATCCCATGTGCACACCTTCATTCCCATTCATTTATGTGCTCGTTTGTTTACATTACTTAGGTTATTTACATAACATAGTGTGTATTCAAATATAGTTGTATTTCATTCTTAGTTAGTTCACATTTTATGTTCATAACAGTTATGGAACAATCACACACACTCACATTAAGCCCCTAAACCACCTTTGAATGAACACCCAAAACAACCAAAAGTTCACTAAGGTTAAAGAGAGCCATTCATCCAAAAGATAGCTTCTAGGGTGAAAAACCCTAGAAGCTCATTGGGGAATCCTTTTTCCCTTCTTTGTGTCTTTCATCTTGGTGGTTTAGTGGCCTATGTTAATTGTGAGATTATTGATTGAATTCATAAATTAAGTCTACACTAGCAATAATGCATATGACCTATGTTTTATGCATTCCTAATTGTAGTGTAGGAAAATGTAACCCTTTACATTTTCTCACTTGTTCGGGCTCTCCTATTTTAAATTAGACTTCAAATTTCCTTAAATTAGTGTTGTTAAATGTACTTTATTACATTTACATGCTTATTTGGGCCCTCTTAATTAATGGAGCTAAATTATGCCTTAATTGGCTCTTTATTTCATCTTCCAAGCCTATTTTTTCACATTTTCTGAAGGGGAAATATGAAATTTATTAATTCCTAAAAATAACACTTTACAGTGAGAAATGTGTGTCCTAAGTTTATAGATCCTGGACCTATTCACCCATGGGTGAATGGGTCCTCCCTAAACCATTGGACCTAAATTTGAGTTATCTTTTTGGTGGTATTTTAATGATTTTAAATGTATAATTCAATGTTGACTTATGATATTTGGATTTTGGGAAATGAAGGATGCATACCTATAAATACAAATTTATTTCACTATGTTTCACCTAGATTTTCAAGTTTTCAATTACAATAGCTAAGGTTGTGATCAAATCCATTCAAGAGAAGAAATATCATAGTTTTATTGCAACATTCAAGGTCCAATTATCATGTCAAATTCTTCTTGCACCATGCATATGATTATAGAGTATAAATTAAAGAAACTAGAATAAGAGAAGTGGAAAAATCTTCAAGACAATAACTTACAAGAGTTGTGTTATTTTCAACAATAAGAGAGAAATGTAGGAAGTTTGGGAGGTCATAACTTCAGAGTTGGATCTCTATTTAGGCTCAAATTTTATAAGGATATGCATTATGAGGAATTTTTTGGATTGCCAAATGATTTTACCTTGATAGGTGGTTGTTTGAATCCTTTCAAATTGGTTCAAGATGGTCTCAAATCTAATCAAATCATCTATTCAAAATCAAGTTTGATTTGATATACTTAATTTTGTAAAGTTAAGAGAAAAAATAGAGCACTTTTTTTTTTTTTTGAAAAAAGTTCGGTGGAAGTGATTTCACAAAAAAATAGCAAACAATTTTTATTTTTTAGTGATTTTTTTTGTAATAACATTTGAAAGTGAAAACTCACAAAAATTTCATAGTTTTCATGGGGTGTCAATTTTTGTGTAATTTTTTTCTCATTTAAAAAATTATACCATTTTTAAGAGGATTCTCTCTTCTAGTGCATTAGATAATTTTTAAAACTTTTGAATATGTTTTCATATTTTAATTTTATTTGTAATCAACCTCATCTTTAATTATAAAAACATACTTCTACAAGTTTAAAAAAATCATAATAAAACCAAAAAAATATTAAAATATATAGTTTTGGATTTTAGACTTTGAGCTAGAAGTTATGAAAGTGTATTTTTATTTTTCCATGAAATTATGCCTAACTAGGGAATTCAAAACTGAAGAATTTTTCTTAAAATTTTCTCCCAAAGAGATAATTTTGTAGGAATTTTTTTTCTCGAAACAATTTTGATCTATAATATTTCACCCAAAATATTACATGTAAATTGAGTTTATTTTTAAATTGTTAAATGACATATTTTTACTTTATAGTTTTTGATGAAAGGATTTCACCCAAAAATATATGTGCCACATATATTCCATGTTGTTTAGGGCGAAACTATTATTCCTAAAAATATCTAGGGCAAATTTTTTTTTGAAAATTTTTTAGGACAATTTTATTTCAAAATTATATAGGGAAAAAAAAATTCATTGAAAATTTGTAATTATCCAAAAGAGCGATAGAACTTTATTCTTTTACCCTTGTCAATCTAGTTCACAATTTGTGATGCTAGAGCAATAATAATTATGTGTAAGGACATTATGATCTCAAATTAGGCATCACCACTTTTATTATCCCCAATTCAAAATGAGAATCCTCAAATATCTTAATGTTCATCTTATTTATATTTAAGCTATGCTAATAACTTATTAACTACAAATTATCTTTGTTTGCAATAACATATTTTTATCATTATCATATAGGTTAGTCATAGACATAAAGAAGACGTATATGAAGTATATGTGACCTCATCAATCTTATAGACTAGCCATCTATTTATCTTAGTGAAACAAAGAAAATTAGATTTTCCACAAAAATGTGGAATTAATAACAAGGGGGGTTATGAGGGGCCTACCTTTTACTATTTCTATAGGACATGAGATCCACACAATGAAATGATTATAAACCATTAGGTGAAACAATTCAAAGTGGGAATCTTCAAATTTCCTTATGCTTCAAGGATGAGGGTTAGGTTCACCAGGCACTTTTGGGAGAAATATTAAAAATAACAAATCAACCCAGTTATGCCAAATCCAATTGGAAACGTAAATATTAAAGTTAAAATAAGCATAATGAAAAATCAAATTACAGATTAGAGAAGGGCAGAATGATGTTTACTAGTCACCAAAAGTGCTTCCTTGGAGTAGATCTGGGACTCATTCACCTAGGGGAAAATCGATCCAAGTACATGATTTTTTTGTAGCTTTTAGGAGCCTCTGATATACATCTAAATCTTCCAATTTCTCTAGATTTCACAATAGGAATGTTTGAAATAACTTTGGGATCTTAGTTTTCATGAGATGACAATTTTTTTGATAACTTTGTAAATCTTTCACTTTAGGAGGTCTTCAAGCTCTCTTCCACCTAAATCTATAATCACACATTCTTGATAGAAAAATGTTTATTTTCAATGAAAAGGGTTTACCTTGGTCAAACCCCATTTTGGTAATCAAACCTTCAATTGAAATGAAACATGAAATAGGAAATGAATAATGAAAAAAGCTATGTTACCACTCAACAAACCCTTCATTGAAACCTTGATAATGGAGATCTTAGGAAGTATGCAACTTGCACATGAGATGGTTTCAATGGATGTCGATCTTGTTGAATCTTGCATGAAATAATGCTTTGAATACTTTATTTGATCATGAAACCTTCATCACAATGTTAGCTCCAAAAACATGCATGATGCAAGAACACTTTGACATGATAATTGGATCTTGAATGTTGTAGTAAAACTTGGATATCTTTGCTTTTGAATGCCTTTGATGACGACCTTAAATCCTATAATTGAACACTTTTAAATCTAGGTGAAACATACTGAAATAATCTTGTATTTATTGGTATGCATCCTTAATTTCCCAAAATTCAAATATCACAAGCTAGCATTGAATTATAGATTTGAAATCATTAAAATAACTCCAAAAAAAAATTCAAATTTAGGTCCAAAGGTTTAGGGAGGACCCATTCACCCATGGGTGAATGGGTCACAGGTCCATATACATAGGATAGACATTGCTCATTATGAAATGTTATGTTTAGGGATTAATAAATGTATGGTTTCCCCTTCAAAAAATGTAATTAAATAGGCTTGAAAAATGAGTTAAAGGGCCAATTAAGGAATAATAAATCTCAATTAATTAAGAGGGCCCAAACAAGTGTTTGAATGTAATAAGATACATTTAACAATACTAAATTAAGGCATTTTTAAGTTTAATTTTAAATAGTAGGGCTTAAACAAGTGAAAAAATGTAAAGGGTTACATTTTACTACACTACATTTAGCCCCCACTTTAGTGAGAGGATGACTCTGCATATAAATTAACACTAAAGTAGATAATAAAGACATGTGTATGTATTAATGACAAGATACTCAACCATAAAATGCAAGAGACTCAAATAAAAAGAAAAGAAAAAGGAAAATGGAAGATCAAGCCTCAACTATCCAATGCGATGTGTAACATGCCTCAGCTATTTGTCCAAAAAATGTTTACAAGTGGAACTCCAACTGTCCACTAGGTGAGTGCCCAAGTGTGGAAAATGAGAGAATCATATTAGGCTCCTATACCATATCAAAGTTATACCTTTGAGAACTTTAATAAGGCACCACACAATACAAACTTTGAGCTTCATAAGGCTTAGAAATTTGCATTATTCTAAACACTTATGAAGAAACAAGGATCCATTGGCAAGAAAAGTATGTTATGCTTGGTGGCCATAAAAAAGGGTTGTAACTTAGAGCTTCATAATGTTTAGCAAGCTCAGTTATGCTAAAAAATTATGACCAAAAATGAAAATAGGATAAGACATGTTCAAAGGGGTTTTTATTAGTTCATGTAAGGTCTCTTATTACAGAACATTGTTTCTAATGTTTCCAAGAGAGGAAAATTATAAGATAAAAGATTTGTAACATAGGGAATGTAAAGAATAACATCACCACTAAGAGGAAAGTTGTATGCCAAGAAAGGTCACACTCTTGGAGTACATCAAACCTAATGACACCACCTAGAAGAAGACACATCACGTGAAGTAAGAAGACCGTGCAATGAAACATGAGAAAAGTCAAAAGATCTCCAAACTGATAATGTCAATGTATGTCCCCACTTTAAATAAATTGCTAAAACCTTGCCATGAGAAATTACTTTAAAGAAGAAAATGATAAATGTTAACAATAAAGAATACATAGGATTTTATTTGGAAATCCCTATGCCAAGTCATATGTTTCTAAATGAAGCTATTTTATGAAAAAGGAAGGGGTTTCCTCCAAAACAAAATCCCAAAACCACATAAGGTATCCATAGATTTGGGGTTAGTATATCTTTGCTACAATGATATTATAGAGCTCGGTAATGTCATAATTCCCCAATTAACTCATGGAACATGAAGAATGACACATAGAGAGCAAAAAAAAAATCCTTTCGGGTCAACATGGAAGAGACCTTAATGTCTCGATGTCTTGCATCATCCCCAAAAGGAAAAAAAAAGACAAAAGGAAAAGATAAAATATTTACAACATATAGAAGAATATAGATACAAAGAGAGGAATGAACATGAAGATACATCATACATAATAGTATTGGGGGATCACATTATGCACATTTAATCACAAATAGGAAATTCAAAAGAAAATAAATACAAGACTAGTAAGGCACATGTGAGTCAATGTATAGCAGGTCATGTGTATCCGATTCTTATTCATCATATATGGTAGGAGGATAGCTATCCAAAGGAACAACATCAAGTTCCAAACTAGGATAATCACCAAGTTCAGCATGTGATGAAACACTCTTTGTAGGAGCATCATCATGATTTTTATCATTTAAGCTCATAAAAAAGGAAAAAAATGAATTCAACTTCTTATACACTTCATCATCAATTCTTGTAATTTTACTATCATCATCCAAGTTAATTACAATAGAAGGTCTAATGACAATGTCCATAGAAGATTTTTTATCTTGTTGTGTTCGAGGTTTAGGATTTCTTTGTTTCGGTGAAGGTGTAGAACTATCACGGATTGTTTGAGGTAAGTTTGGATTTTGGTTTTCTATGTTGTTTTCTGAACTTTCACTTGTAACAAATGAGAAATAGCATGACATTTATTCATGTATTCTTTCTAGCATTTTTCTTTCTTCTTGTTTGGTTGTCAAGTTGTGATTGTGTAAGTGCAGGTTTATCAATGATGGATTTCTTTTCTTCCCTTATGGGGGTAATGAAAGGAAACATGGTAGGTTGTTCAACCACTTCCTCTTTAGCTTTGTAAATTTGTTTGATTTTAGGAGGCATAGTAGGATTTATTTTGTTATCTTGTGGTATCTTATAGCAAATGGGTGGAGGATTTTCTTTGTTTTGATCTCGATTACTAGGAAAAGATTTTGGTTCAATCATGGTTTCGCCAAGGATAGGAGGCTCAATCGTGGGTTGAGGCATATTGGTAAGGGATAAATCTTTCATGTGTTTTACCTTAAATTTTTTATAAGATTCAAAAACGAAGTCCTCACAAGGTCTAATAGGTTCCATAGGTTTGGGCCAAAAGAAATCCAATGATAAATTTTTATGGGAAGACACATGATTAAAGACACTATAGTGTACAGTAATGATCTCATTGCTAAATGAAAACATTAAGTATTAAAGTGCATAACCGTCGAGATGACATTCATGGAGAAAATCCATGGATAGCCTAGCTTTACACAAAATTGGTCTGATGACAATATGGTGGTAAATTAGACATGTAATGTTTTTGGTCCAACTTTCAAAGGAAGATTTATTGAACCTATCGTAGGGAAAGAAAAACGATTATGTATTTTGATCCATTCTTTCGGTTTTTTATATATATCTTGATAAAGAACATGCATAAATAGGAATTCTTTAGTGATGACATTATCTACATAAATTGGATCATTTAATATCCCATTAGTAGGTTTTTCATTGATTCTTCCAGCTATGTAAAGAGGACCATCAAGTGCATATTTAATGATGTCATTTTGTGAGAAATAAATGCCAATCAATATCTTAGTTAGGTCATTATGAGGTTTAAATTCAATAATTCCAATCATAGTATCTAATTTCTATGTATTTTTGGCATTCACATCAACATTCATCACATCATTATTTATTTCACTAGCTTTAAAAAAGGAAATATTATGATTTGGCATAGGATTAAAAAATATTTGCAAATTTTGATTAGGAGGGGCTACAAACTTATTACCTTGATCATTAACACTTCTAAATATGATATAATTAGAATCAAGGTATTTCACAAGATGTTTAAGATGCTTGCAATATTCCATATCATGCCCATTTTGTCGATGAAAATGTCAGTAGGAATTTGGTCTATAGTTAGAAGATAGAGGCTTAGAAGGATCAAGAGCGCTACCATTAGGTAAGGAAATTAAGTTCTTGTTTAACAGATACAACATGGTATTATGAAGGGTTTCGAGTAGAGGTGTGAATTGTATATTTCTATTGAAAAATTTGTATGAATTTGTCATCTTTATAGCAACCACTTGGTTATCAACTTGTAGATTTGGCTGAGGGGCATTAAGTTGTAAGATCCCTTATGTTGTTTCATGAATGGTTGATAAATGTTATGAGATGTGGATTCAAATTTTTTAGGACAATTAGAGGGAGCTTTCACTTCATGAATACTAAGCTGATTTTGAGAATTAAAAAGGTAGTACAAAACTATTTGAAGGAGGGAAATTTCAACTACTCAAGCTTAGTTTGGACTTTTCTTTAATAATTGCAAATAAAAATTCTTTGAAGGTCATCATCAGGAATCTTAATTCTATTTGTGAGTAAAGTGATTGATATTGTGCTATGAAATCAATGATCTCTTCGTCATTCTTTTGTTTGGATTTCATTAAATAAGATAAGGTCATCTTAGGACCCATATGTATTTGGAAGTGATTCTAGAAGGCATCAATAAGTTCATTGAATGAACATATTGAGTTATTTCGTAAGGAGAAAAACCATTCCAAAGCAATATCCTTCAAGGGTCTAGGGAATAATTTATCCAAGAGTTATCCTAAAAAATGAAGTCACTATATAGGGTTGTATAAGCAAAAACATGGCTAATAGGATCTCCTTTCCCACCATATTTCTCAAATCTAGGGATCTCTATACCTTGTGGCATTTGTGTTCTCAATATCTCCAATGACAACAAATTTATTTTGACATATTGTGAAGGTTGGCCATTTTGATTTTGACTTAATGTACAAATTTGTTGTTGGAGGGCTGAAACATTTTTTAGTTGTGTGTTAAGGATGAGATAATTGTGAGATTTGTGCGAAATAGGTGTATAAGGTGGAGGTGTATATGCATGTGGAGGGAAAGTGGTGTGTAAGTTTGTGAGAGGTGATAAATTAGGAGATATGAGATTTGAATGCACAAAGCTAAAGATAATCCTAATTGAAATACCTAAGGAAGTGTTGACATTGCTAGTAGGTTGTATGGTTGTTGTAATAGTTGGATTGGCTAATGTTAGAACAAAGGTCATGGTTGTGGAAGGAGGAATTAGATTTCCACCTTGAATTTTAGTATACCCCAAAGCTTGAGAAAAAATACCTAGCGGAGGGACATGCTTATCAATGACATGATCCAAGCCAAAAAAATCTCTATTCATAGTATATTTTAAATTATTCTCCTCATGATATCTATTCTAGGGACCACATTAAGAGTAGTGCAACAAGAACTAACAAAATCTTGCAATTTATCAAGTTCTTCATCCATTATTTTAATGGTTTTGGGAGGGATACTAGTAATCATTATACTAACATCAATTGCATTTGGTGTAGGTAGGGATGTCATAAGAAATGAAGTGTTAAGGGTATGATCCATAGGGGGTTGACTAGTGTCAACACTATGAGTGAAAGAGTTAGAAAACGCAAGATCCATGATGAATGATGTATCATGGGATGAAATGAGTCTCAAAATATGTCTCACAAAAATATTGGTAACAGGACACCAAGTTGTGGAGCTCATACAAGTTTCACAAACTTTGTATGCACCCAAATGAATAGAAGGTGAAATGTAATGAAATACCCTAGAATCTAAAGTGCAATGTAATAAACATTTTCCATATTTCAAACATGATAATTTTATGATTATGCTATGCAAAAACCTGAAAAATATATTTTTTAGATGTAATTTTGGACTCATATAATGCACTGAATTTGAAAAATTATGCTTACTATGATTAATTTCAGATAACGAAAATTCTGTAAATTGTAATAGAAAGCTAATTAAAAAAATATATATATAGAAAGAGATATTTGAATGCCCAGAAATGCAATGAAAAGCTCTAATTAGGGACTCATTCACCCATGGTAGAATGCATCCTAGCTCAGGTTTTTGAAATTTTTTTTTACAGATTTCTTAGCTGGTATTCATGATTTTCAAATTATGGATTGAGGCAAGTGGTTATAGTTCTATTTTTTTGTAACTTTAAGTGTAAATGCAAATGTAAAATAGTGAGAAATGAAAAACTAGGAGATCTAATTTGGAATGAAATTTTGATTCAATTTTTAAATGAAAATGAATGATGATGCAATGCTATGTAAACACTATACAAAATGACTAATTTATTTGAATTTTCTAGATTTTAAAGGATACAAAAATGAAAGTCTAAACCCTAAACAAGATGCAAAATAATGCAAGTTAAGAGCCCTAAATGAGATGCAAACCAATGCATTGCAATGAAAATGAATGGAAAACCTAGATCTAGGGCTGAAAATGGACTCCAAATCAGGAAGGTGTGATGCTAAAATGTGAGGTTCACCAAAATGAAAGAAAGAAAATTAGGTTTACCCCAAAAATGTGGGTTCGATAATGAAGAGAGTTACGAGGTTCCTATCTTTCACTATTTCATTAGGAGATGAAATCCACATAATGAAATGTGGGTTTGATCTCATTTGTAGAAAGAAACAAGCTCATGGAAAAGTAATTTTTTTCATTGCATGATATTAATTTGTATTCTCCCATATTTATTAAGCCCTTCCAGATGTTGACATTCAACATGTGTTCATCAAAAAACTTTTATCGACATTGAGATGAAAATTTATTTTGATGAAATACCCTTCCTTGGACCTTCACCCATCTGTGTGTTGCATTAAGATAACACGAGAAAAAAATGACCTAGTATGGGGATTTCTTCCCATCCCCCACCTTGATAATCGATTATTTTTGTATTTTTTTAGAGACACCAAAAGAAATAAAGTAGTCAATGTGGGATCGGTTTATACTAAAAAGAACTCTACAAGAGGTAATAGCATCTTCACAAAATTATTTGAGTCCTACAATAATGTTCTCAAAAAATTATTACAAGATGGATTTATCACGCTCCCAAAAATTAGATCGTTGTCCAAACCTTATCCTAACTAGTATGATGCACAATTTTTTATCAATATCACAAGTTTGTAGACATGATATCAAAAATTTTGTGTGTCTTAGACACATCATCCAAAAATATATAGATAGTAGTACAATCTGACTTGATGGTATGAAACAAAATTAAAATAAATCTATATAGCCAAGCCAAATTACTAGCTACTAATATAAATGAATATTTTCCCTTCCCATTTTGCTAATCTAACAATACTTGCTTCTTTATCTATTGATCCTAGCCCTTCTAAGTATTTGAATATGGTCTCATCACTCATTATCCTCCTAGAAGTCTTATGGAAAAAAATATAGATACAACATTCACAACACAAGAAATGTCTCTTAATAGGAAACCTTCTCTGCTATATATATTGACTCGAGTCAATGGTAATGTTGTGAAAAAAATTATGGTTGACCCTACAAGTCAAGTTATTGTCATTAAAGAGGAGACAATCTTTATTAAAAATTTACATAAGGAGAAGTATGATAAGTTCAAGACCATGCTCCATACTCATTATGGTCTTTCTATCCCACCCATTCGATCTCTTTTTGTTGATCCTTGTTGGACCTAAATCTCTTGATGTCCCATTTTTTGTGATACCTTAATCTATCATGTTCAAGGTTAGAATCGACAAACAAACATTACCTTAATTTTGCCTAATTTTTTAAAGCGATGTCCATCAATTGTTGGGTTTTCCCCTACATTTTCCTATGCCTCGGAACAACAAATGGATGTCATTTTTAAATCCCTCGTGTTTGAAAAAATCATGATGCCTCCTAAACAATTAGATCATTCTTTTAGCTGGAACCCTCAAGAGGTGAGTTTCACAGGACTGGAGTCTCATAATTCTGATGAGGAAGATGGACCACTTTCAAAATCATTTGAAAATTTATTTTATGAGGGTTGGTTGGAGGAGCTGGCTAATAAGATTGTGGTGTCTGAGGGCATTAGGATGAGTGAATGGATTGCAAATGAAATTATTAAAGAATCTTCGAGTGTTAAGAATACAATCCCTATTAAAGAGTTTGATAGATTCCTTAATCTAGAATAATTTGATGAAGGGGAAATTGGTTTCTCATTGGATTCCTTCAATAGGGCCCTTCCTCAAAAAGTAGTAAATAAGCAGTTGTTTCAAAGTCCCTAGACTAAGATAAGTAGGGAGATTCAAGATTTCCACAAGGTCCTGGACAATGATGATCAAGTGGAGCCTCAAGATGAAAGAGAAGGATGTTTTGATTACTCTCAAACTCTCGAAATTTCCAAAACTCCGAGTGCTCATTTTCCTTTAGTCAGGACTCTAAGTAAAAGGGGAAGAAAATCTCACTTGGTAAAATTACAAGAAGAAATAATAGTAGGGGTTCAGTCAACTCTAGACAGCATAGTGAAAAATTATGCATCTAAACGTCTAAGGAGAGCATGTTGCTCTCCTCGATATCAATGAATATATTTTCATGGAATGGTAGGGGCATCAACATTCCTAACAAGAGAGCTTTGATCAAGCAACAGTTAGATGCTTTTGGAGCTAAAATAATTATGCTTCAAGAAACTAAAACTTTAGACCAAGTTTATCAAATTTCAATGTAGAAATGGAGAAAATGGCAATTTGTGCACATGCCTGCTAAAGGTGCATCTGGGGGCATGATTGTGCTATGGGAATCTAAACAGGTGAAAGTTGAGGCTATAAACAATGACAAGCACTAGTAATTGTTTAAAGTTTCACATTTTAATTTTAACTTCTAGTTGTTAAATGTGTATCCACCAACAACCACGACAGACAAACACCACCTTTGGGGGGTTCTTATGACATTATTTGATGGATTAAAATTGGACAATTTAATTGTGGCAGGGGATTTTAATGCTATAGAAAACATGCATGAGAAGAAAGGTGGCATTATTCCTCCTCAAAAAGTTATTGATGATTTTGTCACCTTTATTGTGGACAATGCTCTTACTGATATTGTTCCTGTCAAGAGTCAATTTACTTGGATGAATATGAGAAAGGGTTTTCTTCAGATAGCTGAGAGGCTAGATCATTTTCTTGCATCAGCCAATTAGTTTTCTTCTAAGAATTCATTGGTGTCAAAAATTATGCCAGTTTCTCATTTTGACCATTATGTTATTTCACTAGTCATAGATACTAGATCTCAAGCTAAGATTCATAGGTCATCTTTTAAGTTTGAAAGAATGTGGTTCTGACATCCATAGTTCATGTCGTTATTGAATCAATGGTGGAACACTGCTACTTTTTTGGTAGGATCAAGGTGTTTTGAGTTATCTCATAAGATGAGGTGTGTTAAAAGGAAGATCAAAATTTGGAATAAAAACATTTTCAAGAATGTTTTTGAATAAAAGGATAGGGTATTTAGGGAGCTCTCAGATATAAATGATCAGATTATTAGTCAAGGTTTAGATGTTGCTTTGTATGATAGGAAAAAGTCTTTACAAGAAGAAAGGGTAGAATTAGTTACTAGGGAGGAAGTATATTGGAAGCAGAAGTCTAGGGAGTTATGGTTGAAAGAGGCTGATAGAAACACTAAGTTCTTTGATGTCTCTGAGCAGATAAAAAAGTTACACAATTCGGTTTTCAAAATTCAAGATGCAGTATCAGTTCAAGAGCTAGTGAAAGAGGAAGAAATTCAGTAGGAAGCTATAAGGTTCTTCTCTTCTCATCTGTCAGCTCAAGCCAATAATACCTCCTTAGCCTCTAGTGATACAAATGAACTATTGTATTCCATACCATATTTGGTAACTAGGGAGGATAATGAGAGTATTTTGAAACCTTTCACATTGGATGAGGCTCGTATTGTAGTATTTTCTATGCAGTCTGATAAGGCGCCTGGTCCAGATGGTTTTACAACCTTGTTATTTCAAAAATGTTGGTATTTTGTTGGGTGTGATGTAATTCAAGCTTTGGAGGAGTCAAGAAGGAAGAGGACAGTCTTAAAATAGTTTAATACAACTCATATTGCATTAATTCCAAAAGTAAAAAATCTGAAGTCTTCTGCTGAGTTCAGGCCAATTTCCCTTTGTAACAAAGTGCACAAAATCTTTACTAAAGCAATTTATCTATGGCTTCACCCTCTCATATTCAAACTGGTATCACCAGAACAAGGTGGGTTTGTTCCGGGAAGGGAAACAACAAAAGGAGCCATTGTGGATCATGAAGCTCTACATTCTATTAAAATATATGTCATTCCTTCATTCATCATAAAGTTGGATACGATGAAGGCATACGATAGGGTGTGTTGGGAATTTCTCATTCAAGTGCTTAAAAGTTTTGGGTTTAGTAATAAATAGTGCAAGTGGATCCTGTCATGTATTTTTGGTGCTAAGTTCTCAGTGCTTTTTAATGGGTGTCCAATGGATTTTTCCGGGTCTTCCCAAGGATTCCGGCAAGGAAACCCTTTGTCCCCTGTGCTCTTCATTTTTATGGCGGAAGCTCTTAGCAGATCAATTCAAAAAATACATCTTCAAGGTCTATGGAAAGGGATTGAAATTACTAGTACAAATATAACAATTGCATATTCACTATTTGTTGATGACACATTGATGACTGGGAGGGCAACCTTGGTAGAAGCCACACAAGTCAATCGGGTGTTGGAAAAATATTGCACAACATCAGATCAAAAAATCAATGTTGCCAAATCAAAAGCATATGTTTTCATAACTAAAGTAGTGTTAGTTACTAAGTTGATGTCAATGTTAGGTTTTCAAAGAGCAAAGCTTCCTTCTTCATATCTGGGTATACCTTTCTTTATGGGCACCAGCAGATCTTTGTTTTGGAATAAGATTTTAGACAAAATAAGAGTGAGAATACTTGCATGGAAAGCAAGGTGGCTCACTCTATCTGGTAGAATTTTGCTTGTTAAATATGTCCTAGGTTCTATCCCAGATTATTTCTTGTTAGTTTTGCAAGCTCTGAAAAGTATAATTCATCAAATTGAAAAGCTTATACATGAGTTTCTATAGAAATGAAATCTTGATGAGAAAAATAAAATCCCTCTAGTTTCTTTGGAAAGCATGTGTCCAGGGAAAGCAAGTGGTGGAATAGGGCTACATAACTTATCTGCAAGGAACATGGCCTTAGGTGCTAAATTGGTTTGGAAAAAGTATTACAGGCCAGATCTTAAATGGTGTAAGTTAATGCAAAGTAAATATCTAGATATTGATAACCCATCTAGGATATTCACAATATCAAATCCTACATTGGGCTCCAGAATGTGGAATTTTATTATAGCCTGTCGAGATTTTATTAGGCCTTTTCTTTCATGGGAAGTACATAGTAGAGATCAGGTTCTATTCTAGAAAGACTCCTAGAATGGTCAACCTCCAGTGGGTTAGAATAAAGATCTGCAGGTTGCTAGAAATGTTTTATCTTCAACTTGGGGTGAATTTTTAAAGGATTATGTTGAGTTTGCTGATCCATTGATAGACTTGATTAAATGGAGGGATGTCTCAAACATGAATTTGCCAAAAATTCAAAAGCAAGTGTTATCTGAAATCTTGAAGAATAGGAAGGTATACTTTTCTCAGTCTTTGGACAGATTAGTATGGGTTCCATCTAAGTCTAGCCTATACATAGTTAAGCAAGGGTATAATTCGATCATTGCACAGATAGCTCAGATGCAATCTCATAGAGCCTTTTCTTTTTTTTGTAATTGTACACAGTTACCAAAGCCAGGTAGCTTTGCATGGCTAGCTTTGAATAAAAGGATTCTCATGAGTGATTGGTTGGAGAAATTTGGAATAGCAAGAACTTTCAAGTGCGTCTTGTATCAAGGGGATGATGAGACAGTTGATCGTTTATTTGTACTTTGTCCAGTGGCTCATGAGATATTGACCTTCATTATGGAAAAATTAAATGTTTGTTTTCCATTGCCTAGCTCCCTGTGGGATATGTTTACTAGTTGGCCAATTCTTCATAAATCTGTGTTGTTTGCATGTATTTGGTTAGTGACTCCTATGTTAGTAATCTAGTCAATTTGGGTAGAAAGGAATAGGTGCATCTTCAAAATCTAGGATGCTTCAATTCAAAGAGTGAAAAAGAAAATAGAAAGATCCAATTCTAAAGTCTGCAATTATTTTCTAGCAATTATAAATTAGTTTCAACATTATACTCCAACTGGGATAATTTCATTTTGAATCATTGGAAATATATTGTTTTACCATTTCAGGGGGTTTGTCATTCAAGCACGCTTAAATTGGATACAAGTAAAGTAAAATGGGTTCCACCAAGCCCTCCCTTTTGTAAGCTTAACTTTGATGGAGCTTCACATGGTAATCTTGGTGTCTCTAGTATGGGGTGTTGTATTCGAGACTGTAGGGGTTTTTTTTGGTAGCCAAAGCATTACCTTTAAGTCTATGTACAAATAACATGGCAGAAGTTAAATATTTGTTAGTAGGTGTTTCATTGGCAAAGGAGCTCCAAATTAAAAAAGTTACATGTTGAGGGGGATTCTCTTCTCATTATTAATGCATGCAAAACTAAGAGTGTCTCTAATTGGAAAATAAGATACATTATTTAGAAGGTATGGGATATTCTAGAAAATTTTGAAGACATCAGCCTCTCTCACACATATTGAGAAGGAAATAGGTTAGCAGATGGATTGGAAAATTTGGCTTGTGACCAACATGAGCCAATTTGCATTAATAATGAAGATGAATGGATAAGATTTCCTCACATCCTCAACATAGGGTTGGTTGATCGATCATCATGGGCCTAATCCAGTAGTTGGGAAAGGTTCAAATTGGTTTTGTGAATGTTATGTTTCCCACTTAAGTATTCCGAGGAGAGATGGGTTGCAAGGTAGCAAAACAGAATGAACAGACGGTAGCAAAACGAAAATAGTTGCAACAACCATTGAACAAAAATAGCGGACACCATAACAATCGCCACATGGAAATCTCCCAACAAAGGTAACTATGGTGTGGGCCCCATTCAAACAAAAGGTAGGCCGAGGCGACGTGTCAAGCAACTGAAGCTCGAAAAAAGGAAAGAGAAGCGTCTCGAAGCGAAGTTCCAATAGGATGCCACATGGAAAGCTCCCGACAAAGGTAACTATAGTGTTGGACCCATTCGAACAAAAATTAGGCTGAGGCAACGTGTGAAGCAACTAGAGCCCGAAAAAAGGAAAGAGAAGCATCTCGAAGGGAAGTTTTGATAGGACGCCACGTGGAAAGCTCCTTGAAAAGGTAACTGCGATGTGGGCCCCATCCGAATAGAAAGCAGGCCGAGGTGAGTTGTCAAACAACCAGACCCCAGAAAAAGGAAAGAGAAGCATCTCAAAGGGAAGCTCCAATAGGACACCATGTGGTGGTGACCGAAAAGCTACGAGAAATATTAAAACAAAAGACAAAGTTGTGAAACAAAGAAAGACTGTGAAGGAAAAGAGCGGTGCATGAATAATATTCATAGCTTGGTGACTCACAGGGACATTTCGCCTACGCAATGAGAATCTCCAAATCATGGCCTCGCAGACCTGTCTAGCACCTAGACTATTCGCTCTCAACTTGGAGAGGGAAACTTGAAGGGACATCTAGACTTCATCCTATGGTGCAGAGAGAGTGCGCAAGCTTTCAGGTGCCATGTTTAAATCAATGATTTCCTTAAAAGCAAATCCACCAGATATTTTTCTTCAGCATGTGGTTCTAGATTCTCTGAACCAGGAAAGGTGACTGCATGAATTCTCAGAGGGCCAAGACATAAATTATGTCCAGGAAGATGATCGCATGGAGGAATAGTTAACTGCACAAGCTCAAATTTTATTGCAATGTAACCCTACTTTTCTTGCTATAGAAGTATGAAATTATGATAATATCTTTCATATGAGGAATAGTATTTTAGCCTCTAATGAATTGGGTTAGTATGGCGCACTGGTTTTTGGATAATGGACACATTGAACGAGTAAGAGATGGATTTGTACTCTGGTTTTTTGGAAATTGTATGCTCATATGATAGTACACAAATGGAACTTGATCTAGCATTTGGCCACTTTTGAGAAATATGTACTTTTTATAAATATTAATATAATATATATAGGTCCTCATGCCTTTTATCCAATAAAAAATAAAAAAATCATTCGATGGCTGTGGTTTTGTGGATGTAGCCCAGATTGGGTGAACCATGTTAAATTATTCGTGTTGTCTTGTTTCTACTATAATTTTCTATGTGTTTTATTTCTCTATTTTATTGATCAAATTTGCATTTAACTTTTTAGATATTTGCCTTCTAACCTTAAAAATTAGGACCCTAATCCAAAACAACGCATAAAAATTTAGGCCATAAAGGAAAAAATTCCAACCACAACACAACAACACAAGAAGCCAACAAACCAAATCAACCAACAAGACCAAGAGAGAGCAAGATAGAGCAAGCTGAGAATAGATAGACAAGATATATAAGAACTAAGATAAGGTGGCACAATATTCAAGTGATTAAAGCAATTATTAGAAAATAAAAGTTCATTAGTTTACCTATCAATTTGGTGAGTGCATATAAAATTTAATCTTCCTTGCACGAAAGATAATATCCATAAGATAAACAAACCTTTAAGAAGCAATATTGTTCAAGTGGAATGAGATGGAATGTTGGCTTACTAGGACCAATAATGTGCTCCTTTTCCTTAGGAAATTTGAATTCTATATTGTCTTTTAAAAATGTTATTTAAGTCACTTAAGTGTGAACATAAAAAAAAATCAAGAAAAGTCGAAACAAAATAAAATAACATTTAATTATTTTATCCTACAAAGTAATCAACAGGTAGTTAGAAATATAATGAAACAAATAAAATGTTTTAGAATGTAGAGAGGACTTCTAAATCATAATTTTTTATAAGGATTTTTAGAGTTTTAGAACTTTGGAAAACAATAGAAAAATTAAAGATGAAATTATTGAATTGAACAAGACAACTAAGATGGGGGGTGAATCAGTTGTAGAAAATTAAAACTTCAAAACCCTCTACAATAATTAGATCCACATGCATTCATTAAACCCTTATTTTGTTAGAATGATTAAATATGAAATATAAATAATAGAAACTGAAATCACAAAACCATACAAATGAGAACACTAGATTCACATGGGAAACCCAATGAGGGAGAAACCACAATGAGGATTAGCTCACAATATAAGTAATATAAAAATTAATACAAAAGGGGCTCACTGCCAGAATAGCACACTATCGAAAAAGGCTCACAACTAGGTCTCACTACCATAGAATGAATACAAGATGATGGAAGAAGAAGTTAAATAGATAACACTTCTCAATTAAACAAGGAATCAACCATAATTTCTCACACACTTTTGTAGTGTTGTATGAATGATTTTGAATGCCTTTAGTTCACTATCTTTAAGAACCCTAAAATTGAAATTTGTGCTGCTCTGCTCAAATTCATATCACTTGCATCAATCTCACATCTATCTTGCTTCTTAATTTTTTCATCCCTTTTCTCACAACAACACCATACATATTTATATCATTCTCAACCCCAAAAATCTTCTCTAATGTTGAAAACTAGCAGTTATACATACAAATTCAAAATAGGTTGGCACTTAAATATTCATGTGGTGGATAAGAATGAATGGGTATGTGCAGCATCATCATGGAAAAAACAGGCCCTTAAGTGGCAATGAAAATTCAGAAAATCAGAGTTGGGCAACTTGACATAAAAATTTGAATAAGTTATCTATATTATTTCAAAAATATGTAAGAATAGAATCTATGTCAAATTGAATGTAGTTTCTAAACTCCTAGATTAATTTTTGTAAAAAAAAATCTATTTGGATAAAATTTGAAATTTCAATGTAATTCCCCGCCACGCAACCCTAGAGGAAGTTTCAATTCACTAAACAAGCGTACTAATTTTTTTTTTTAAAAGGAAGTGAATTAAACCCACATGCTCAACTATAATTGACAACGTCCCCTAGGGTTACATAACTGAGATTACTTAAATCCCCATTAACATACAACATCTAAATTACATTGAAAGTAAATAACTCATGTAATAACATTCAACAACATAAAAAGATACAAGATAAAGTGAACATTCATTACATAAATCTATTACATACATCTATTACATACATCTATTACAATCCTCATTCCCAGAATGAGTCAAAATACATAAGTGTGATCAATACAAGGTCCACCTCTTAACACAAGAGGGGTAAATCAATATCATTCCAATAAGAGATACAAAGTACAAGAATTAAAAGTAAGAAATGCGAGATGTCCATCTAGATGTCTCGCCACCAAGTACTGAAGATCAAGGGGACCCAACGGTTTTTGGTGCACGTTCCACCCAACCATGTGGTACCTGAAGGCGCACCCCCCATGCTAGGAGATAGTAACAAAGTAACATGGACGAGAAACCTACTACCTCAAACCAAAGGCAGACTCAAACTGATACAAACTGACTCAACCACACATATGCACAATAAAAGTCTAACTCTAATCATGGTTACATTGCTTCCAGACATAATATAATCAAGTGTGCTAAAGGAACCATATGCACAACATAACACAGTGTTATCCTAGATAGAGTGTCATCGCAAGGTTTGTCATGAGATCTCCTCTGGGTATTCTTCATAGGCTCCGGAAATCCTGGTGGCCTCAACCAAATCCCAGCACTCATACTAGTTCAAGCAGAATCAACTACCTCTCATAAGGTCAAGATAGTGATCTTGCCATTCCAGGCCTTCTCACTCACCCCAAGTCTAAACAAGCCCTTGTGCCTATGAGTGAGGTTAATTTATCTTGATTAATGTGAAATGCATCCTAATCATCTAAGTATATTATTTTAGTTATCACTTATTAAACATACTTTTGAAGGTTACCCGGTTTACCTCTTTGGGCTCCGACCCCTAACAAAAGCCACTCTTCTAATTGGATAACACACTACACAATCTAAACTCCAAGGGTTACTCAAGTGTTACAGAATTGAACAAATATACTCTCTCCTATCCTAGGAGGCAACAACATAGAAATCCACTCCAACACAAGCAGGCAAACTAAACACTTGTAACACTACCCAAGGGAAATCAAAACAATAGTTTAACAAGGGAATGACCCACGTTTTACTGGAAGAATTTACAACCCAACTACTCAACACTCATTCACAACATACTCATTAAAAGATACATAAATGAACTCATGCATTGACAATGAAAAGTTCTATATTTGGTTATCTTAAAACCATGTTCCTATCTAATGTTGTTCACAGCAAATAGAATAATGTCATTCTAAATTTACATTTGAAACAATAAATTTTCATAAAATAAATATTTTTCGCGACTTACTCTAATCATGAGCAATACTAGATCCAACCAAAATTGTTTGTCCAAGTCATTACGTAATCCTATGTTTAACAAGATATTACATACATATTCACAAAGAAAACACCTCATATTAAAATTAATATGCACTATTAAAACCAATATTTTTATCTTAATCCAAAAAAATCAACTATGCAAAGAAAAACTTTAAATAAGATTACATATACAATATATATAATATTAATTACATTCTATATATATATATTAAATATTATATATATTCATATATAATATAAAAATACATATAATATATATATAAATTAAATATTATATATATAAAATAAATCAAATCAAAATAAAAATAAAATTTAAAACGAATTTCAATAAACAAAAATCAAAATAAAAATAAAATTTCAAACGAAATTTAAATAAACAAAATTTAAAAATAAAATGAAAACAAATAAATCATAAATAATGCAGGTCTGGAGGGTACCTCGTCCGACGGACGGTATCGCCGGTACCTGTGGACAGTCCGCAGACCACTGCACAGCATGCGCCGACTGTACTCTAAGTACAGCGACCGACAGTCATAAAGGTAAGGGGGCCACAGTCCCCACGAGATAGTGCGTCCCCCCACATGGTGGGCGCACTGCCTAGTGGGTACTGCGTACCCACTAATACAAAACACAGTGGGGGGCCGAACCCCCCCCACACATAATTTATTTTTACAAATAAAAATTTTCCAAAAAGACAGCGTACGAATTTCGTACTTTCGCTGTACCAGCGACAAAACAAAATTTTATAACACAGAAAATTAAAAACTATATATATATAAATATAGATTATTTATATCATATTTAAAATATGATATATGTAATGTATATTTACATATATATATTTTTTTTTCAGAATTTCATCTACTGGTGAAATCGAAGAAAATAGATTTAAAACTAGTAATAAAATTGACAAACAAAAGATATCTCATGCTCAAGAGATTTATAAACTAAAAACCAAAAGAAGCCATCCTTCCATGTTTTCAAATAATTTAAACAAGGAAAAGTAATACATTGATTTTGAATTTTTAAAGAAATTTTCTAAAAGGGTTTGCATTTTGAAAAACAAATCTGAATACCAAAATGTTGAAGTTTAACCTAGGGTTTCAAGAAAATCACCCATTTGCAAATTTCTTATTATTTAGAAAATAGGTTAAACTAAGAACAATAAAACAAAGAAATAAAAGAAAACCTGGTTATTTGAAGCCACAGGAAATAGCCAAAGATTCTTGATGCAGAGTTTCCTTTGAGCTCCTCACAATTCCTTTTCAATAATGCAAAGAATATCCAGCTAGCTTTGATCCAATAGCTCCACCTTCTTCACATAATTTTCTCTCCTTTCAATTTAATTCTCCAAACAGAAAATAATTCCAAAACTTTCATGTGCAAACCTTCTCCAAAAAGCTCATACTTGTGAAAAAAAGAAGGAAGAAGAATCCCCAAATTGTTCTGCCCTAATCTTATAAAACATCATTTCCTCAAAATTCCAAAATAACCTAATGCAACCCTAATTCACATTCAATACAAGAAATTGAATTTAAAAGTTAATTTCATTTCCCCTTTTTGATTTAATTTAACTTAACAATCAAATACACTTACTAAATTACTATAAATTATCTAATAACTAAATCCAATCCCTTGAGATTTAGATTTAATGAAATAAATAATTTTAACTTTAATTAACTTACTTGCAATTATTTAATAACTAAATTTAATCCCTTGAGATTTAAATTTAATTAAATAAATACTTTAACTTTAATTAACTCACTTTCAATTATTTAATAATTAAATTCAATCCCTTGAGATTTAAATTTAATAAATTAAATAATTTAACTTTAATTAACTTACCTACAATTATTTAATAATTAAATTTAATCCCTTGAGATTTAAATTTAATTAATTAAGTAATTTAAGTTTAATTTCAATAATCATTTTAAATATAACCAATAAGCATAACATTAATATAATATGAAAATAAACATTTCTTCCAGCCAATGCAATTTTCTAAAGAACAATTTAATAAGACAACACTTTTCAAAACATTATATAACATCAATTAAGATACAACATGACTCAATACTCAGAACTGACGACACACTAAGGCTAGGGTGTAGACCTGACACATGTTACCAAGCTACTATCTCCTGTTCAACTTAACCATTGGATCGACACGCTCAAACCTGTGAAACTAGGTGGAGTCGATGTCATGTACCTGCAACCTAAAATCAAGTAAACAACATAATATATCCAGCATACAATTCACACCGTGAAGAAGAAATCTCGAATTCGCAGGTCGCTCGCAAGCGAGTGATGCGAACCCATCTTCTTCACCAATACACTCATCAAAGACTGACACTAATGTCATAAACAATACTTCACATAAATAATCTCATGATAATTCTACTGACATCATTAATTCATCAAAGCATGTGAAATAAAATCAAATAGTCACATCACACAATAATAGTTGCCACTCAAGAGTAGCGATCAAAACATCATAATAAAAATGTGTCCAATATCAAAGTAGCTGCAATCCAAGCAAAGCATAAAACAATATGAAACGAGAAGCAAAACGGAGGGGTATTACATTCAATGCAGTAGTACTAAAATTTCAGGGAAAAAATAAGAAGTAGGTGTCTCTCTGACCACCCTAACCATAATAAAATCATAATATTTTTTTATAAGATTTTAGATATAAGTAGAGGACTCATGTCCACATGTGATGAATATTTGTTTGTAATTTTTTTTCAAATAAATAATTAATTATGAATTTTTTATTGCAACTTTTTAAAAATATAAAAACTTGTATGTCTAACCACCTTAACTTGGTCAAAACTTAATGGAATTAATTTTTATTTTTTTAATCCTATAGTATGCAAAGCATAGAATGTGATGCATGTTTTGGATTCAAAACATGTGATACGGTTTGAAAGATATAGATTTTTTTCAATCAGCTTATCAATCAGGACTTTAGTCATAATTCAAATAGAAAATGAAAAATAATTATTTATTAAATTCAAAATAAAGAATAATTTATATTGGTAGAAAGTTGATAATCTCTTTTAAAAACCCTTCTGTTTCATCAATTTAGAGTAAAAAAAAAGTCGTCAGCCACATGGGCGAAGTGTAAAAACAACAAGGTAAGTTGTTAAACACGTTTTTTGTGTTTTCTTAGGATTGGCATGTCCTAGCTGAATTCCAAAGCAAACCCGAGGCTAATCCCTAGGTAGTAGGTTTTGTGTCAGACATATCGGATATCTGATTTGAATCGGATATCCGATTTGAATCGGATATCCGATTTTTTTTATATATAATTTAAAAAAATCTAATATAGTTTTTAACATATGATTTAAAAAATTGAAATTTTCAAATTAGATATCCGATTTGAATTAGATATTCGATTTTTTTTATATATAATTTTAAAAAATCTAATATAGTTTTTAATATATGATTTAAAAAATTACAATAAATAATTTATAGTTTATTTTAATATATCTAGTTGAGAATATACAATATAGTTTATAATTCAATATATAATTTATAATTTATGATAATCTCTTATGAAATT